>CAJQZJ010016855.1:5810786-5833239 GCA_907164525.1 Lophiomys imhausi | reverse complement strand
GTCCACATCCCCGGGCAGAAAGATCTCCCTACTTTCAGTGACTGAACTGTCTGCTCTGTCTGAGCGGCTTCTGGATATGGGGGAGGAGTTGAAGGTGCCATGGCAACGGCTTTGTTTACATCAGCTGCCGCCAGCGTGGCTGAAGGCTCTGTAGCGACGACTCCGCCCACTCCGACTGCTGCTGATGTGTCAGGCGCCATGGCAACAGCTCCTCCCACACCGACTGCCGCCGATACGCCCTTCTGTTTTACTTTTTTCTTTTCCTTTTTTCTAATAACAGTCCTCTCCAACTGTTCTATTAGAGCGTGTAGCTCTCCTTCAGAATCTGTGCTCTCTGAGTCCTCTAAATCTCTAAAATCTCTAAGATCGGGATAGAGAGGAACTTTCTTTTTGTCTTCCTTTTCACTGTCTGCCTGCTCAAATTTTTTGCCTTTGTTACTCTCCTTTTCACTGTCTACTTGCTCAGATCTTTCCCCTTGTAGCAGTTCTAAGGCTGACTCTCCCTCTTTGATTGCATTACAACATCTCTGATCTTCTAAACAACTCCTCACCATTTTCCAAATCGGTCTTACTCCATGCTTCAGAGTCCCCTGCTCCCAAGCAAAATCCAAGTCCCTGCCCAATCTGTCCCAGCAGGATACTGTAAGATTCCCGGACACCGCAAACCACGGAGCCACAGAATCGCATTCATTCAGAAATCTCTCTAAGGTAGACTTCTTAATCTTTAAATTCCTAGCTAAAAGTAGCTCCTGAAGAGCCAGAAAAATTGGGTGTGACTCAGACAACCCCATGTTTAAAAATTTTACTTTAGGTTCGCAACTTCCTGCGAAACTTTACCTTTAGGTTCGCAACTGCCTGCGAAACTTAACCCTTTAGGTTCGCAACTGCCTGCGAAACTTAACCCTTTGTTTGCTATTTCTGCAAAACTTAACTGCTTGTTCACTATCTCTGCGAAACTTTATCTTTTGTTTGCTATCTCCGCGAAACTTTATCTTGTGTTCGCTATTTTCCGTGAAACTTTATTGTCCTGATTTATCCCAGGAACTTACCAACGCGTTGCCCCTGACTGTAGGAGTTCTGAGTCTTTTCTGGGTCCCCGTACGGGCAACCACTTTGTCGCGTCCCCTCTTGTCCAGCAAGGAATGACGCAACACACAAAAGCTCTTCTCCTGCAGTTTATTCAGGTCCCTTGAAAACAGTCTTCCGAATAATGGGGCAGACCCAACCCACAGGCTAAATACTAATTAGACAGCCAGTCAAGTAAAGCCAAGTGGTGCTATCTTAGAGGTCTGCGTATGCGGAAGCAAGCCAGATCAGCAGTCTTTGCCAAATATGAACTTATTATCAAAAAGAGCACTCACCGTCGGGCTGGTGGAAGGCGGAGGCCAGCGCCATCTTTAGGGCGCGGCACTTCGCAGCTCTCTACAAATCACAACACATAACATAACACACAAAAAAAACTTCCAACCCATCTTTTGGGAATAGAGTGTAAATATTTTCGGGTACCCTTCAAAAATTGAGATATTGGCCAATTCTCAGGAAAGTTACCTACAGGTTTTATTGTCCAGTCTCTGTAAGATCGATCATTTTTTGGACTAGCGCTTTTAAAAATGATTTGCATGCAAAGTTTTTAAAAGCAGTATGTTAGGTTGAATCTTCTGGCCCATTTGTCTTGTTGTTATTGTCATTCAGTCCTTGGCTCTGAAAATAAATTTTTGCTCTAAATTTGAGCAAATGGAAGGCATAGAACAACTTTGTAAGTTCATTTTAAGGCATAAACTCTGTCCATCCTGGATAAAAGATTGGAATATCATGAACACCATAAACTTAATAAAATATTCTTACCATGCGAAGACATTCATATTTCAGCTAATGGGAGTTTCTCCCTGGTCAGATCTAATCTTTATAAGTTTTGTTGGTAACCACATTTTTTCATTCCCTGTAGACACATAGGCATAACCACGTCCCCATCTTAAAACCATTGCAGGTTTCCACTCTAAAGTTAACATATCCTTATAATATATTGGTTGATTTAATTCCTCAGTTTTTTGTATAACCCAATGTCTCTCAGCTGCAGTGGTACCCTTTTCACCAACATTTAGGAAATTCAAAGTTAGCAATGCATTGTGTAATCTATCCCTGGGATTCTTTAATTCCCCCTTTTGTTTAAAAAGCATCTCTTTTAAGGTACGATTAGCTCTTTCTACAATTGCTTGTCCTGTAGGATTGTGTGGTATACCAGTAACATGTTTTATATTATAATATGCAAAGAATTGCTTCATCTTATTAGATACATATGCTGAGCATTATCAGTCTTAATTTGTGCAGGTACACCCATAAATATCATTATTTCTAACAAATGTGCAATAACACAATCAGCTTTTTCAGAACTTAAAGCAGTTGCCCATTGAAACCCGGAGTATGTATCAATGGTATGATGTACGTACCTTTGTTTTCCAAATTCTGCAAAGTGAAAAACATCCATTTGCCAAATTTCATTCTTTTTAGTACCTCTAGGGTTACTACCAGCAGGTAATGGAATTTGGTTATACAGAGAACATGTAGGACATTTTTTAATTATTTCCCTGGCTTGTTCCCAGGTAATAGAGAATTTTTTCTTTAAACCTGAACTGTTAACATGATGTCTCTGATGAAATTTTGAGGCTTCCAACACATTTCCTATGAGTAACTGGTCAATTTCCTCATTTCCTTGTGCCAGTGGACCTGGCAAACCTGTATGGGATCGAATATGGGTTATATATAATGGATTATTTCTACCTCTGATGACCTGTTGCAATTGTATAAATAAAGAAGTTAATTCTGTATTATCAGGAATAAATTTAGCAGTTTCTATGTGCAACACAACTCTTTCTGCATATAGAGAATCTGTAATTATGTTAAGAGACTCTGGAAAATCTAAAAACACCATAAGGATTGCATACAATTCTGCTTTTTGAACTGAGGTATATGGACTTTTGATTACCTTGTTGATTTTGTCTGTCTTATAACCTGCCATTCCCATCTTGTTAGCATCAGTATAGAAGGTTGGTGAATCAGGAATTGGTGTTCCCTTTACAATACGAGGAAGAATCCAAGTAGTTCTTTTTATAAATTATATACGTTTGCTTTTTGGAAATTTGTTATTAATTTCTCCCAAATAATTACTGTAAGCTCTTTGCCAATCTTCATTGATTACCCACAATGACATAATCTCAGCATTAGTAAGAGGCACTACTATTTCAGCCGGGTCCATTCCTGATAATTGACATAATCTTATTTTACCTTTTACAATTAATTCAGATATCTTTTCTATGTATGTCTTTAATTTTTTACTTTGTTTATGTGGTAAGAAAATCCATTCCATAATACTATCTTCCCGTTGCATAATAAGCCCTGTAGGAGAATGAGTTGATGGTAAAATGACCAAAATACAATCAAGTTGGGGATCAATTCGATCTATGTATGCCTCTTGCAATCTTTGCTCTACCAACATTAATTCCTTTTCTGCCTCAGCAGTTAAATGTCGCGTCCCCCCTTGTCCAGCAAGGATGACGCAACTCACAAAAGCTTTTCTCCAGCAGTTTATTCAGGTCCCTTGAAAACAGTGTTCTGAATTCCGAATGTCTGGGCAGACCCAACCCACAGGCTAAATACTAAATGAACAGTCAATCAAGTAAAGCCACGTAGTGCTATCTTAGAGGCCCACGTATGCGGAAGCAAGCCAGATCAGCGGTCTTTGCCAAATATGAACTTATTATCATAGAGAGCGCTCACCGTCGGGCTGGTGGAAGGCGGAGACCAGCGCCATCTTTAGGGCGCGGCACTTCGCAGCTCTCTACAGTTAAACATCTTGGACTGTTTATATTTGAATCCCCTTGTAATGTTTGAAACAAATTACTTAACTCATGAGTACTTAAACCAAGGGTGGGCCTTAGCCAATTTATATCTCCCATTAATTTTTGAAAATCATTAAGAGTTTTCAATTGGTCTCTACGGATTTGTACCTTTTGCGATCTTATTCTCTGTTGACTTATTTTATAACCCAAATAGTTGATTGAATCTCCTCTTTGCATTTTTTTAGGAGCAATTTTTAACCCCCATAGTGGTAGAATTCTTTGCATTTCCTTAAATAAGTTCTCTAAAACAACTACATCAGAATCAGCCAACAAAATATCATCCATATAATGATAGATAATAGATCGAGGAAACTGCTTACACATTATTTCTTATGGTTTTTGTACAAAATATTGACACAGAGTTGGACTATTCAACATTCCCTGTGGAAGTACATTCCAACGATACCTCTTGATTGGCCTACTGTTATTAAGAGTAGGTACAGAGAAGGCAAACCTTTCCCTATCATTCTTATGTAATGGAATTGAGAAAAAGCAGTCTTTTAAATCAATTACTATTAAAGGCCATGACTTTGGTAACAGAGAAGGTAAAGGCATACCAAGCTGCAAAGGACCCATAGGTTGAATTACTCTATTCACAGTTCTTAAATCTGTTACCATTCTCCATTTACCCGATTTCTTTTTTACCACAAACACAGGAGAATTCCATGGGCTGGTAGAGTCTTCTATATGACGAGCCTCCAGCTGTTCTTTTACCAATTGCTCAAGAGCCTCCAATTTTTCCTTTGTTATGGGCCACTGCTCTTGCCACACTGGTTTATTTGATAGCCATTTCAAGGGTAGGGCTGTTGGAATTTCAGCAGTGGCCCCTAGTATAAATTTGGAAACTCGATACCTGGGGTGTCCTGTGTTTGGACACTAGATATAGCTTGCAGTTGTTGAGTACTCACATCAATACCTTCCTCAAAAGTATCTATAATCTCAGTGTCTGGGGTGTCCTGTGTTTGGACACTAGACATTGCTTGCAATTGTTGTTGAGTATGCATATCAATACCTTCCTCAAAAGCATCTATCATTTCATCATTTCTTATTTCTGGCATTGCAGGAATATTAATTTGAGTACCCCATTGTTGTAAGAGATCCCTTCCCCATAAATTTATGGGTACATCAGCCACATAAGGTCTCAACTTCCATGTTTGCCCTTTTGGTCCCACATAGTTAAGCCATCATACACTTTGTTTTACATGTGATAATTTACCAATTCCTATAAAATGTGTAGGAACCCTTTGAAGTGGCCAGTTTGGATTCCAAGACTCATGTGAGAGGACAGTGACATCTGCTCCTGTGTCAAGCAATCCTTCTATTTCAATACCATTCATTTGTATTTTTAATTTTGGTCTCATACCACTCATCATTGTTTGCCAATACACACGTTTTCCACTATTTTCGACTGCTCCTGTTCTGTCTATTGGAACAACCTTGCCCTTGGTGTAAGGAAACAGCAGCAGTTGGGCAATTTTGTCCCCTGCATTAATTGTCATCTCTTTCCATATGGATGTCATAATTTTAATTTCTTCCTTGAAGTCTCCATCTATAATACCTGGATGAATAAAGAATCCTTGACAAGTTAATCCATTTTTTCCAAATATTAATCCTATTGTCCCTGATGGTAAAGGACCATAGATACCAGGGGGGGGGGGTAACATATAACATTCATCTGTTTTGGATAATGTTTTAGATTGATCTGTGGCCAAATCTAAAACTGTAGTACCTTCAGTAGCCTGTAAAAGATCAGCAATAGTTAATTTTGTTCTTCCTGCCTGTCTGTTTCCCTCTGGTTGGATGATGGATGATGGTTCACATTGTTTTGGGGGGCCTGAACCGGTAGGCCCCTCCCCTCGTTTCCCGGCAAGGGGTTACCTCTGACATCCGTTTGAGCTCTACAATCCCAGGATCAGTGTTTACGTTTTCCACAACGAGTACAAAATCCTGGAGACCTTAACCTTCTATTGCCATTAGAAGCCGTTCGTTCCCTTCTATGACCATGTTCGCCATTAAAAGCCGTTCGTTCCCTTCTATGACCATGTTCTGCAGAGTCCAGACACCTATCATTTCGAGTTCTGGAGGATTCAGCCTTACGATATCTTTGGAAATGACCAAGTTCACCATTTTTAAAGCACTCATTAAGACCCCTAGCTTGTGCTATAACATTAGTCTGATGCTCTTGAAAACCAATATCAGCTGTTTCTCTTATCCATTCATCTACTGGGGCTCTTCGAGCTTTCAATGGCCTAATTGCCCTTTGACATTCAGCATTTGCATTTTCATATGCCAAGGCATTTATCAAGTCCTGTCTGGCATCAGGGTTATCTACATCTCTCTCCACAGCTGAAGTCAATCTCCCTAAAAAGTCTGAGAAGGTTTCCTGAGGACCTTGTATTATCTTGGTAAATGAAGTAAACCTTTTCCCAGCCTCAGCCACCATATCCCAGTCCCTCAGAGCTGCAACACGACATTGTTCGATGACAACATCTTCAAATTGAGTCTTTAACCGTATGTCAGCATAAGGTCCTCACCAAGCATTTGGTGGGTTGTGACATTTATTCCCCTTGCCATATTTTGCTGCTCTAATTTTGTGGCTTCATGTCTCCACCATGACAACAATTGTAATTGCTGGCTACCTTCTAGCACAGCTGATATCAGTCCCTTCCAATCTTGGGGAATGATTCTATTTTGTATAGCCCAATTATTTAGCATCTGTTTAACGAATGATGAGTGCATTCCATAAGAGACAATAGACTCCTTAAATCTTTTGAAATCCAAAATGTCTATTGGACGCCATGTTAATTCCTGATTGAGTTGACCGTTATTATCAGGCCTAATTTGAAACATAACTGGAAAAGCTGATGGTGATTGTGCAGTACCACGCAGCTCCTCTGGGGGTGCACTTGGTTCCACATTAGCACAATTACCTACCTGGTTTCCTACTGGCACACGTGGCGGCTTTTCTACTGGTACATGCGGCGACTGTGGAGACCTAGCTAGAAAAGAACTTGCCATTTTCTCAGTTCCAGTAACCTGCCCTGCCAGAATTTTCTTAAGCTCCTCAATCTGCATTTCCATAATTTTTAATTGTGTAACAGACGTCTTCCTTATGACAAACCAATAAAATAAAAAAAAGTAAACAGCATAAAACATTCGGTCTGATTGAAAAACAGTGTAGAGGTCAGCAGTAAACATTGCCATATTGTCAACAACTGGCATCATAGTTTCAAAATCTGCAGTTTTCTCTATAGTTTTGAAAATAAAATTACCCATAATGCCTTACCACGTTGAGCGCCACCTGTATCTGATCTTTTAAATTATTATTTAACTCTTATTTATTTATTACTAAATTCACTTATAACAAACACCAACAATTTCTTAATTATTAATCCTATAAATTCCTACAACCCCTTTAACCTATCCACTAAACCTATTGATAATTATAACAATTACTTTCATAACCTTTTAGAATGATACAGTCTCTGGGGCAGGTCCTCAGTCGTCAGGAACACAGTCTTTGTTGTAGATTCTTTAACGCACTTAGCAGTCCTTTTTCTGGATCTCTCAGATGCAGGTTCGTCAGGGTAAGTTGGTTATTGCAGTCTCACCTTAAATAAGGCTTCATGCTTTCTTCTCTGTGGGAGACCCCAGCCGTCTGCAGGCCAACTTACTTCTTTTGAATCAGGAACTCAGCTGCTCTGCCTCAATCCTTAAAGCCAGGCACAGCTTCCCTTAGGCCACTGATCGGACAGATCAAACCCCTCTAGGCAAAAGCTGAGCCACAGGGTCCAGTCCTTGGCCTTTTGGTGTCTTGCTCAGGCTTTCTTTGCACACCGGCTTCTTTCTGCTTCAGGGAGAGAGCTGGCCATCAATGGCCAGCCCTTTTTTCAGCAGGACTCTTGGAGCTCTCTAGCATCAGGGGCCTCTTCTCTTTCTGGGCTCCATGCCCTGTCCTTAAATAGGAGGAACTCTGTTTCAGCTTACTTTGGGCTCCGCCCACTTACCAGTTGAAAACAATGTCAGGCCAGATACTTTGTTTCTTCAAGTCTATTGAGTCTTTCCTGTTTTCCTGACTTCAACCTTATTTTTCAGTCTGTTAAGTCTTTCCTGTTTTTGCTGACTTCATGCTGATAATGCTCTTCAGGCCCGGAATTAAGATACAGTATCAGAAACTCCTATATATTTTCTAAATCTAATTTATCTAACCCCTACAGGGTTTCTCTCTGTAACAGCCCTGGCTGTCCTGGACTTGCTTTGTAGACCAGGCTGGCCTCGAACTGAGAGATCCGCCTGCCTCTGCCTCCCGAGTGCTGGGATTAAAAGGCATTCGCCACCATGCCTGGCCAGAAAGAAAGCTTTTGGCAAAAAAATAAATTCTTGCTAAACATCCCTTCATGATAAAAAAATAAAGTGAATAAATTACACATGGAAAATTAACACCTCAACATAATAAAGGCTGTACATGACTGACTCACAGCCAAGATTATCCTGAGTTTTGGTGGGTGTGTGGTTGAAGGATGGTAGTTACCTTTGGTTGTCAACTGGAGTCCATCTGAAATAAAATAAAAGGCAAGCCTTGAGGAATGTTCTTGACCAGATTATTGAAAGTGGAAAGGGTCTAAAGAGAAAAGATAAGAGAAATATTTTTTGGCTTTTGTCCACTTGTCTTCACACTCACTGGTGTGTTTAGCTACCTTGCTGCTGTTCCTGCTACATTCTGCTTTGTAGGCTAAGAAACAGCTAATGAGTTCTTGGCCTCTCCAGTATAAGACAGCTGTTGTTGAACTACAGACTGCATCATGGAAGCCATTCTAATAAATCCTCTTTTAATAGATATTCAATCAGTTCTTCTCCTCGAGAGAACTCTGAGTAATACAAGGAGAAATGAAAAGTTTTTCCTGTAAGTTCAGGAACAATGGATACGGAACTGGGAATTCAAGTCAGAGCAATCAGGCAAGAAAAAAGAAAAGGCATACAGATCAGAAGGAAGTAAGTCAAAGTATCCATGTTTTCAAATTATGTAATTCTTAACATAGAAACCCTGAATATTTCATCCAAAGATTTTAAGAACTGATTTGGCAAAGTAGCAGTATCCAAAGATGTTGTGTGACACTATTCCTAGAGAGATGTGAGCAAATGTCTACACACCCCAGATGGAGACTCATCGACAGCCCCAGATAAGGAAACCACCGAAGTCCAACCTGGTGAAAGAGTGAGTTTATTGGTTTATTGGGGTTACTAACAGGAATATGGGTAAGGAGTTACTACTTACAGGAGCAGAAATGACTCAAGGACAATTGCACCACCAAAGGGCCATCCTACCATGAAGCCGGAAAGTTGAAGCCCATTGTACAACTTGTAGACAGGTTGGAGAATGTCTTTTCCAGTAAGCTCGGTTGGTGTGAGGCTCTTCTGGATAGCTTAGCCCACCTGAGGGTCATCTAAGTAGCTCAACTTGACAAAAAAAAAAAAAAAAACCCTATCAGCATTTCTTACAGCTTATATAAGCTTGAGGAGAGAGGGGCCTAGTGAACCTGTTAAGTTTCAGGGACTTCCTGAAGCTTTTGAGGTGTTTACTTCCTGCGTTTTAAGGAGCATCCCTGCAGGATGAACTGCTTCACCTCCCTTTACACTATAAAGTTTAGAGCATCATGAGTCTTGACCTTCTCTCTAAGATGGAATGTTTTATCTCAGAGGAAATTTCAGTGTAACAAAAGTCAACATATAAAACTCAGTACCGAGGCTGGAGAGATGGCTCAGTGGTTAAAAGCACTGGCTGTTCTTCCAAAGGGCCTGAGTTCAAATCCCAGTACCACATGGCAGTTCACAGCTGTCTGTAATGGCCCGGGGTGTGGTGGCACATGTCTTTAATCTCAGCACTTGGGAGGCAGAGGCAGGTGGATCTCTGTGAGTTCAAGGCCAGCCTGGTGTACAAAGTGAGTCCAGGACAGCCAAGGATACACAGAGAGAAGCTGTCTCGAAAACCAAAACTCAGTACCTTTTGTATTCACCAATAAAAAGAAATCAGGAGCCGGCCGTGTGGCACACACCTTTAATTCCAGCACTCAGGAGGCAGAGGCAGGTGGATCTCTGTGAGTTCAAGGCTAGCCTGCTCTACAAAGTGAGTCGAGGACAGTCAGAACTCTGTTACACAGAGAAACCCTGTCTCAAAAATCCAAAAAAGAAAGAAATCAGGAAAGCAATCCTTGTTACAAAAGCTACCAGAAAAATTAAAGATTCCTGGTAATAAGCCTAAAAATATGTGAGGTTTTTACAATGAAAAAATTCAGGGGCTAGAGAGGTGACTTAGCAGCCAAGTACAGTTATTGCTCTTTCAGAGGATCTGGGTTGAAATCTCAGCACTCGCATGGTAGTTAACAGCTACCTATAACTCCAGGTCAAGGGATCCAACACCCTGCTCTATGTGCATCAGGTCTGTACATAGTGCACAGACATACATGCAGGCCATAGTGAGAATTTTGGTTTCTTTTAAAACCCAGTTATGTTATGTGAATATGTTTTTGCTTAATCCCAGTTGTGGGATATGGGGCTGCTTCAGATTATCCACAGCTGTAAACTATGATTTGTCTCCTGCTGTAGGAGGGGTGTGATTTTTTGCTACCTGCAAATAGTTTATGTTTGGAATTCTGGGGACTCTGCAGAGGCTGTAAATGCCAGATCCTGAAGAGGGGTGGGAGGGAAAGACATTCTGAAGAGGCAGCTGCAGCTCCCCCTGCTTCTGAGGTTTGTTGCAGGTTGTCAAGTGGTCGTGCACAAAGAGATGATAGAAGAAATTGGATATCCTATTAGTGAAGACCAAACTTGCCCCCAAGGAGATCAACGCCCTTAATCAGCAGGAAGTAGTCTAAAGAGGTCTAAGCCCCCTTTCCTCTCTATCCTTCTTTCTCCCCTACCTAGTGTTGGGGGATTGGAAAGGATTGGGGTGGAGAAGGGTGGTAGACATAAGAACCCAATAAAGTAGCCCAAAAGTCCACAAAAAGTACATAGGCAAAACACCAATACGCATAAAATAAAAGCAAATAAATATTTTTAAAAAGATGAAGAAAAAGAAAATTACAGAAAATCAAAAAATACATTGAAGACACTAGGAAGTAGAATGATGTTCCATGTTCATGGATTGTGATAATTACTGTTTGTTAATATGGCAGTGCTACCTAAGTGATCTAAAGATTCAGCACAATGATAATTTTCACAGAAAGAGAAAAAGTAACCCTAAAATTTCTATGGAAGTACAAAAGATCCTGACAAGGTAATCCTGACTAATTCTGGAGGCATTACAATACTTGGTTTCAAAATACATTTCAAAGTCATAATAACAAAACCAGCATGGCAATATCACAACAATAGATATGTAGACCAATAGAGAAGAATAGGGGACCCGGAAAATAAATCCACACAGCTTCAACCAACTGATTTGTGTGGGCCAGACTGGATACTCACATGTACAGTAAACTGGACTCCCAGTCTCTCACTTTGTATAAAAATCAACCAAAAATGAATAAAAGACTTTAATGTAAGCCCTGAAACTTTGGAACTCTTGGTAGAGAACAGGGCAGTGCTCCGATATGTTGGCACAAACAAGCATTACTTGGCTAAAACTTTGGTAGCTCAGGAAGCAAAATCAACAAAATGGTTTTGATAGTTTCTCTTGACTGCTGAACTGAACTGAGAGCTAGAGACTGGTATAGCATGCTCTGATTGCATCTGCAAGGCTTGTTTCTTTCTTTCTTTTTTTTTGGGGGGGGTGGTGGTAGTTTTCAAGACAGGGTTTTTCTGTGTAGCCCTGGCCATCCTAGAACTTGCTCTGTAGACCAGGGTGGCCTTGAACTCAGAGATCCACCTGCCTCTGACTCCCGAGTTCTGGGATTAAAGGTGTGTGCCACCATGCCCAGCCCAGAGATGTTTCTATCTCCCATATTCTGTCAGTGGCTAATCCACTAAAAAGGATTCAAACTGTAAAGTTGACCACAGTGGGGCATACCTGTTATCCCAGCATATGGGAGGATGAGGCAGGAGGATTGTGAGTTTGAAGCCAGCTTGTACTACACAGTGACACCCTGTATCAAAATAAGAAAGAAAGAAAAAGTCAGTTGGACTGTGAGGAATTTTGTCATTTTCTGAAACTTCTTCAGGCAGTGACAATGTTAAACCAACATAGATGTTTCTCTTTGCATGATGAAGACAGGACTCTAAACTTAAGTGGGGAGCCAAAAAGGCCTCATCTGTCTCTGCTAAAACAGCATATTTTGCACCCGTTGTTGCATATGGACTATACCTATTGAAGAACTGGGTGGAAGTAAAGGAACAAAAGTGTTCAACCACCTGACCCACTCCTGTGCCAGACTAAGACTTTGTCACAGAAGTGACACTTGGCTGGGTAATTCCACGTCTCGGGGTAGAACCTAAACCTTACAAAAAGACATAACGTCCTGGAAGTGCTTGTGTTAGCTCAATGTCTCATATAAAGGTCATATTTTATATGTGTACGTCAACCAGAAATAATATGGGCCAGTGAAAGGACTCAGTGGGTAAAGGGGCTTGCTGCCAACCCTGATGACCTGAGTTAAATCCCTGGAAACCCCATGGTGGAAGGAGAGAACATCTCCCAAAAGTTGTGTCCTGACCTCCACATTCAGTGACATGCACCCCCCTACACACAATGAATGAATGGATGAATGAATGAGTAAATAAGTAAATGTAAAAATACTAAAAATAAATAATATGAGGCACTCAAGTTTTATTATTTTTTCTTTTTTTTAATAATTTATTTTTTATTTCTTCAAGTTACATCTCAATCACAATCCCCTCCCTACTCCCCCCTCCAGTCCCACCCTTCCACCCTCCTCCCCCTCAACCCCCCCATCCTCTTCCCTTCTTTTTTTTTTTTTTTAGTTTAAGGTATTTCTTTTTTCCCCCCAACAGCTCTGCCTTTCAGTTCAAAAAATGGTTCTTTTTCTTATAACTATAAATACAATACAAAACAACAGAAATAAATAGGCCACAATTATAAGAGTTATATGGCTTAGCATACATTCCCAATGTCCAGTCCATATGTATTTGGCACCTGACTTAATTTCTGAGGGATAACAGGCACTCAAGTTTTAAATGATGGCTCCCTTTCTTCCTAGCTTGATTTGCCTGGTGATCAAATTATTAGTGACTGGTTCCTTAACTAGGACACTCAAGTCACTTTACTATTAAAAAAAAAATACCTGAATTCATAGTTTCAAAATGTCCTCCTTTTTAGACCTCATGAGGAAATTAGTTCCAAAGGAGAGAGCACCCCAGCTTGCTGACGCATGTGGGTGCTTTGGTTTTATGTGATATCCTATTTGCTTCAGTGAATGGAACTGTTTTCTGCTTGTCTTTTAGACTTCAGAACTTCAGCTTTTAGGGTTTGTTGGTTCCTGAAGGACTCTTTCTAAAGGAATTGAACATGGAAAGTTAAATGTATTACTATGTGGGTGTGTGGGTGTGTGCAGGCACCCATGTGAGCACATGGATCTAATCAAACCTTAACCATTTACAGCAGAATGGCACAGCAGTAGTATTTACATTAGACTCACACTTGTCAACACAAGGGAAAACTTAATTATAGATTGCTTAACTTGCTGACAATTGCATAATTATGTTTTTGCACCTTTTATAGTAGAATAACTTTTAAATGTCATCTTGAAACAGAAACTTTGGTCTGGGGTTTTGTGGTGCTGGGTTAAATCCAGGATCTCATACACACTAAAGCAAGTTTTTTATCACGGAACTACATTCCCAGAGCAGAAACAAGTATTTTAAATGCTAATACTGTAACAAGGCCCAGACTTTAGCACAACTGCCTCCATGATGGAAATACCATTTAGGCCGTGAAACCCAGCACTTAGACAGCACCATCTGCCAACACTAAAACAAAGGCTGAATCCATCCAAGTCCACAGTTCTGGGAAAGTGTCTAAATGTGCTAACCTTACTTTTTGGCTTCTGCAATTCTGCTTCTGGCTAACTGTTCTTGTTAACTGAAATGTGTCAACCCAGGATGTGGTTTTTGTGCTTAAAAGCTCACCCTGAGAAAGACTCAAGGTTACACTGGGATCCCAAATACCCAGTGTAGTTGCTGGCTGGCTAATAAAGACTTTCCATTGGCTTAACAGTCTTCTTTGATGAATATCCCACAACTAATACAAAGCTATTATTTATTTATTTAGAGATATGGGAGCACATATCACAATACACGTGTGGAAGTCAGAGGACAACTTGCCAATGTCAATTCTTTTCCTCGTGGGACTTGAACTCAGTTCCTCAGGCTCGAGAGCAAGCACCTTTACCCCTACCCACTGAGCTACCTCACCAGCTCCCAAAGCAATTTAAAAATTTTAAATGTGGGTAGTATGTTTACTTCATCTGGAGGGAGTGGGACTGTGGAAAGTGGGGCCTAGCTGAAAGAAGTGGGTCACCAGGAGTGTGCCCCTGAATATACTGGCCCTGACCCCTTCCTGTTTACAGACAACAGACATACCTGGTCACACCAGCTTACTGCAGCATTATTCACAGTGGGTAAGATAAGCTGCTCTGTCTCTCCTTGCCTATCTCAGCCTTCATGAAATTAAAGAAGATCTTGCTTGAGAAAATGCTGGGGTTGTTTGGTCTTCTAGCCAGACCTTAAGTGCTCCATATCAGTGCTACTTTCTGGCCATTTGTGAGTTTGTGTGTTCCCTGGTGTATTAGTCAGGGTTCTCTAGAGTAACAGAACTTATGGAATGGATGGATGGATAGATAGATAGATAGACAGAAATATAGATATAGATATATTCAGTATACAGAAGACCAGGCGCAGGAGGGTAGCTCCACTGGTCTTCAGTAGATGCTGGAATCCTGAAGAAGTAACTCTAATACCAGTGGAAGAATGGACTTTCTAGCAAGAGGAGAGCAAGCAGGCAAAGAACAAAATCTTCCTTCTTCCGAATCCTTATATAGGCTTCTAGCAGAAGGTGTGGCCCAGATTAGATCTGGATTAAAGATCTGGATGAAAGGTGCGTCTTAGTTGGGCTTCTGTTGCTGTAATGAAATGCCATAACCAAAAAGCAAGTTGAGGAGAAAAGGGTTTACATGGCTTGCTCAGCCTGCCTTCCCATAGAACCCAGAACCACCAGGCCAGGGATGGTACCACCTACAATGGGCTGGGCCTTCCACCATTGGTCACTAATTGAGAAAACCCTACAACCAGATCTCATGGAGGCATTTCCTCAATTGAGGCTCCTCTCTCTCTAATGACTCCAGCTTGTGTCAAGCTGTTTGTGTCTAGCTGTTTGTTCAAGAATCTGCATCCAAAGCAACTTCAAAAAGACTTGCTAAGATGGTCCAGCCTCACAGACTGCTCCAGCCAGGACTTCAATAAAGCCCTGAACTTTCCTACCCAAAGTCCAGCTTCAGACTACACACTGCTCAGGACATTCAAATTGCTGAGCATATAGAGACTGGGCAAAAAATGTTACTATTGCTTAACTTGCTTAACCATTTTTTCACTTTATTTGGCCCCCAAACAGGTTTTCTGCATCCCAAGTCAGCAGGAAGCAGTTTTAAGAGAGTGACTCCCCATTCCCAGAAGGTGGGGTGGGCGATTCTTTGGTCATTTGATGGGTTATAGATGTTTCTATTTAGGGGGAATGGTTACAAATTGTTAAATGGTCTTGTTAAGCAAGGTATAGGAGACTAGATTCAAGGACTTTTCTCTTTGTTTTTCTTTTCTATATCCTTTCTCTCTTATATAGGGGGAGAAGACTTGAAAAGAAAAAAGAGGGGGAATATGGGTATATAATATAGAAATGATAAGGCATAAGGGTAGATTATTTAATCTGCTCTGAAACTTAAAACTATTGTTATTCTCAAAATAAGGTTATCTTTTGATACATTGGTATAGAATTTTGTATATTGATACAAAATGTTAATTTTGATTCATTGGTATAGAATTTTCTATTTTGACACATAATATGTATATTTCAACTCTTATATAATGTATTGTGCCTATACAACTCATTTTAAAGTACAGGTTTACTTCCAATCCTTTTATGGGTTGCTATTGCAATCTATTTAGGAGTCTGGGTAATACAGGTTGATTTCTGGCCAGTCAAGCTCCTGGTCATATCAGTAAGAGTCTTAATTTATCACAAAATAGGCTTACTAGGTTAAACAAATAATAAATGGTTAAAAATATACAGTTTGTTTGTTCAAAGATAAATGGATAGATGATAGATAGATTTATAAATAAATCAATAGATGTCTTCAAAACCCTCAGAGGCATACATAAAATGGCATTTAAAGATGTTTTTATTATTTTAAGAATTGTTTGATTTAAGACAGCCAGCTCCTGACAGCTCCCATTTGACTGGGAAGAAGACAATGAGCATCAAAAAGAAATCTCCATAAGGAGATAATTCTTACTGGGCAAAAAATGCCCCTACTATATATAGTCCAAAGATTGACCAGAGCTTAAATGCAGGTAAGTCAATGGCCTGATTCTGCAGAGACAGAGTGGGGAAATCCTTCTTATATCCTGTTGGACAATTTAGTCTGTGAGATATGCTTGGCCTGAAGGCTGGAGATAATGCTCCAAGGGTATCAAGAGATATTTGGATCTGTCTAGGCAGCAAGATGTCATTTTTTTTCTTTTTGGAAGCTTCTCTCTTGTGTTTCCTATTCACTTAAATAATAACTTTATCCCTTCTTATGTCTTTGATGAGGCTGAAGGCACAATAGATATAAAATTTCAATTGAACTTGAGTTGTTAAGAATTTAAGACAGTATTTTCAAATTTAAATGAAATCTTTAGGTTTATAAATATAGGATATGATAGAAAATATTTAGGTTCAGAACTTTAGATTACTTTCTTCTTCAAGATTACCTGATACAAATAGGCTAAACATTATGAACATTATGTGTGTAACTTTTATATATGGTTTTCTTTATTGTTTAATATTTGTTCTTACTGTTTTTACTAGATGAGTTAAAAAATTTAGCCTTTTTATTAGACAAAAAGGGAATTGATGGGGTGATGTAAAGCATTTTAAATGTTAATTAATTGGTCCTGCTTGCTGTTTGTTAATTACATTGTCTCTGTTGGTTAAATAAATGCTGAGGACTGGAGATTGGGCAAAGATGGAGGTAGGCGGGACTAAGGTGTGTGGGCTTCTGAGACAGAGGGCATCTTGGGAAGAAGAAGTCAGGAGCAAGAAGATGGAGGAACATATGCCATGGGGCAGATTAAAGAAGATCATTCCACATGGCCTGGAACATCGGCATAGCATGATGAATAACAGTCCAAAGGAATGTATGTATATATGGGGTCATATTTGGGTAATAGAATTATGAGCTAGCTTAGATGGGCTAGGATTGCACAATTCAGCCCAAGGCTTGTTAAAATCCATCAGATGTCTGTGTGTATTCATTTATAATGGCGGGTTAAGGATTAACACTGCCATACCAATTAATATAATATAAATACTAGTAAATAATTTAATTAGCCATATTTCTACAACTTAAAACTTTTAGTTGGCTTAATCAACATGGTAGTTAATTGTATTTGAAGGAGCACAGTAAAGAAACTGAAGAATGACTCCTCCATGATATGGTTAAGGTTTTTATTGGGGATATGAGAGAGAGAGAGAGAGAGAGAGAGAGAGAGAGAGAGAGAGAGAACAGCCAGAGGCATCTGGAAGAGTCCAGAAAAAAAGAAAAAAGTAGACTGAACATAGCCAGCAGACTGGACATGGTCAGGGCTAAGGAAGTGGAAGAGCTGGAGAGAATAATGGAGTACTAAGATAGCAAGAGATGGAGAAGAGGGGAGGGATAGTGAGAATAGCTAGGGTTATAAAAGGATGAGTAGCTTCGGGGAGGGAAGCCTGTGAGCTGGACAGAGTTTATGTTAGAGTAGGAGGTGAAAAAGGTTAGGAGGCTAATGGACTTTGAAATGTGTAACAGGTCCTTGTGATACTGAGGGGGCCTACGTGCCAGCATGAGCTTTGATATGCTGATAGGTGCCACAGATAACTGTATGTCCCTCTGCCAGCGGTAAAGGAAGATAACTCCTTTGGCAGATGGGTACTGGTTTCACAAGTTTCTGAGGAATCTTGGCTTTTATCTCACTACCAGAAATCCTCCTATAGTCCAGGTTGAGTCCATTTCTGGATATTTGGACAGCCCAAGACCATTCCAGCCTTTTGTTGATGGTAAAGGAGATTGAAGTCTATTTTGTAGCTGTTTCCCGGTTAGGGAGAGTTGTACAGGAAGGCTGGAATGTGGACCAAAGCCTGGGAAGGGTAAGAGCTGGGGACCCAAGGGAGACCAAAGAATAACCTTGGAGTCAGCTGCTGGGGGCTGTAGTTTGTAAGCCATTTCTCTTTCTTTCACGGTGGCTTTCGGCAAGTTAGGGTTTGCTAGTATTGCAGAACCACCTGGAGCTAGCAAGGTGCAAAGCCATTTTGGAGCAGTTTTCAGAGCCATAGTTGATCTTGAATGGTGTCTGTCAGCTGAGTAGAAATATGCTGAGACAGATATAGACTAGGGACCGAAGGTAAAGTTAATTTATTATGCACATGAATGTTTTGTTTGTGTATGTGTCGGTGCACCTTGTGGGTCCATGGAGGCCAAAAGAGAGTGCTGGACTCCTTATTACTGGAATTGTGGACATTTGTGAGCCAAGAGATGTGGGTACTGGGAATTAATACCAGTGTTCTTGGCTGCTGGCTGTCTTTTCAGCAAGTTACTCTTATGTCATCTCTACACATGCTAGAGTTATCTGAAAAAAAAAAGGAACCTGAGAAAATGCCTCATAAGATCTGGCTGTAAGGCGCTTTTTTTTTTTTTTTTTTTTTTTTTTGGTTTTTCAAGACAGGGTTTTTCTGTGCAAACTTCCCTACCCTGGAACTCACTCGTAGACCAGGCTGGCTTCAAACTCATAGATACGCCTGCTCTGCCTCCCAAGTGTTGGGATTAAAGGTGGTATGCCACCATCCCCTGACTGTAAGGCATTTTCTTAATTAGGAGGTGATGGGGAGGACCCAGCACATTGTGGGTGGGGCCACCCCTAGGCTGGTGGTCTTGGGTTCTATAAGAAAGCAGACTGAGGAAGCCAGTCAGCAGCACCCTCTATGGCTTCTGCAACAGCTCCTGCCTCCAGGATCCTGCCCTGTTTGTATGTCTATACGTGCAGGTGTTCAGAAAGAGTTCCATATGAATAGAGAAACTGTGTGAGAAAATGATCAAAACACCAAAAGGAAAACTAGAGTTGAACAGATGTAGACTCAGTTCCACATACTTAACACAATTTACCACAGAGTCAATATTTTGTACTTTAAAAAATTCTGGAGATAAGCCAAATGGGTTTCCCAATTTCATAGAGATTCAATGTGTAAGAAAGACAGGCTTGCAGATAAGAAAATAAAAGAGAAAACCAAGATATAATAAACAGAACCTACAAAGTCTAAAGTTGACTCTTGGAAATGACAACTTGTGATGAAGTATTTTTGCTTGTTAAATTTTATTTTATTTATTATTGTTGGGCTGGAGAGATGGCTCAGCCGTTAAAGGCTAGGCTCACAACCAAAAATGTTATTGTAATACACACACGTGTATTAGCATACAAAGTAGTAGGCTTCATTGTATTTTCATACTTGCTTTCTTCTCCCTCACCGCTTCCCCATTCCCTTGCCTCTTCCACAGTACCTCTCCCTCCCTCCACCAGCCCCTCTTGTCTTTCAAGTTACATGCATTCTATTGCTCTCTTCATCCCCCCCACCCTTACTTGAGACCCCACATAATCTGCTTCTGGTTTTATGACCTATTATAATTAATTTTGCTTTTATCTTTATAATGCTGTCCCTGCTCCTTCCTGTGTTTCTGTCCCATCCTTTCGTTTTGTTTGTGACAGGGTCTTGCCATGTAACTCAGGCTAGCCTCAAACTTATAATCTTCCCACTCCAACCCCTTGAGTGCTTATGATAGACACACAATCTGACCCAACTGTTCTTTTTCTAATTAGTTCAGTCCCTTACTTACAGGGTCAATTTTAACCTTCCTTCATTTCGAATATAATAATGGGGTTCCTTTTTATCCTAATTACTGTCTTAGTTATATCCATCCTATAACATATATACATATATATGATCTCTTACCTCTTTATATGTAAATACTTAAAACTTCCTTACCCTCTGTGCTGTATTCTATTTCCATTTCCCTCTTCCCATTATTTAGAATGTTACACACTATCTGTGGTGATTTTGCCAAAAGTGCACCATGTATGTTTTCTATAAAAAGTAATGATGATAATCACCAGGATGAAATGCTCAGAGAAGAGTCCCCTCACCATGTTCAAGCTCTGGACAGTGACACAGAATTATTACCCAAAATTCATGGCCATGAAGTCCTAATGTAAATTTTGCTGTTTCTGAGACAGAGCCTCATTTAGTCCCATCTGGCTTCAAACAACACGTGCAGCTGAGGCTAGCCTTGAATTTAATGCTCCTCCTTCTCCAACTTCTGAGTTCAGGGATTGCAGGTGAACACCACCATACATGATTGATCCTTTATTTGAGTTATGAGTATGTGTGCGCAAGGCCCACAAAAGCCAAAAGAGGGCATCAAATCCCCCGGAATTGTGAGCCACCTGCGCCACGAGCAATCTCTTCAGTCCCCCTGGACTGGTTTTTGTTGTTATTATTTGGGGGTTTGTTTGGTTTTACTACAGGTTCTAATGTATCATCTTCTCCTTCAAACTATCTCAACTTTGGCGAACCTGCCTGCGAAAAATGCTATCTTTTTTTTTGTGTGTGTGTGTGTAGCACGTATGTGTATATTCAGCATGATTACAAACTGTTCCACAGTTTGTAAATGAAATCGGCTGTTTGAAAAGCATTTTACACTGTATTACCATTTCAAAGCTTTCGTTGGTGTGTTTGCTGATAGCCTAACCAGAATCCCTCAACACGCAATCCATACAAAAAGCAGCCTTCATCCTGTGGCCCGGTCTCTGAACTTCCAAAAGCTCTCAGCTCGCAGAATTAGTATGGCTAATGGACTCGGCAAGACTTTGGGGTGAAATAGTTACTTGCCGGAAAATTTGTACTCAGGAGGACCACAAAGGAATGCACACAGTGGGGTGTTAGGTCTGCCTGATTCTCCAGGTTCTCCCAGCATGCCTCAGTTTCTACCTGTTGCAGGGCATGCCCGGCTCCCAGAAGCCCTGTCCTATATAATCCGGACCTTTTGGGCTCGCTCCCTCTCTGCCTCTCTTTTCTCCCATTTCTCTGCCTTCTTACCCACTCTCCTCTTCTCTCTCCCTCTCTCCCCGTCTGTCTCTGTCTCTATCTCTGCGTGCGCACGCTGTTTCTCTTTCCCGCTCGCAACAGAGTAAATCATGGGGCCCTGCCATTGAGTATGTGTGAACGGTGGCTTTACTTTTTAAGGATTTTATCTGGTCTGTGGGTAAGGTTTAACCTTACTCATGGTCTGGTTCATTTCTTATCACCACAGCTCAATTTCTCTTCCCCTCGTCTAGCCTCTGGACTGGTACTGAACAGGAAATGAAAATAAATCTCACGGGAAAGTCGGTCACAGAAATGAAAGTAAACTCATGAGAAGGAAGCCGGAGCGCCAACAAGTCCTGCTTACTACGCAGTATCTTTGAGTCTGTTGCGTGGGGCATACATAAAACTCAAGGAAGTTCAGCAGATTCCCACGGGCCACAGTGGATGTGCCTTGCGACACTGGAAGCATGCCGGCTGACGAACCCTGAGCGTGCTTCTTTCTACACTGCGGTTCAACGAGGTCGCAGGCACCAGCAGCTTTGTTATACAGAGTGGAAGGGGGTTGAAATTCAGCCAGAGCAGGGTTCTCTCTGGGGAAAATTCACCTTTTACAGCAGGGATGTGAAGAGGGTCAAGAAATAAGACATTTCCATCTTCTTGGTGATTTAGCGCTTGGTAAGGACAGCAGATGTTGTATGTCCTCTGACTTTCCAGGAACCAAGTACCGCCTTCTTGTACTCAAGTGGGGACTGACCTCTTCACAGCTGTACTTTAAGACAGTGCGATGGATTCACTAGAGACTGAGACACGGTTAGTGTTCCAGTCTGAATCCGAAAGCGCTGCTTCTCACTTGCTTTCAGGAAAATGCTACGATATTGGTATAACGTCATACATAGCTTATGTTGAAGTGAAGCACCACTCTGGTTAGTTTTTTTCTCAATTTGACACTAGCCAGGGTTATCTGAGAAGAGGAACCTTAACTGAGAAAATACCTCCATCAGATTGCCTATAAAGGCACTGATTAGGCCGGGTGTGATGGCGCACGCCTTTAATCCCAGCACTGGGGAGGCAGAGGCAGAGGCAGAGGCAGAGGCAGGCGGATCTGAGTGAGTTCAAGGCCAGCCTACTCTGCAAAGCGAGTCCAGGACAGCCAGGGCTACACAGAGAAACCCTGTCTCGAAAAAAAGAAGAAGAAGAAGAAGAAGAAGAAGAAGAAGAAGAAGAAGAAGAAGAAGAAGAAGAA
>CAJQZJ010016855.1:5764943-5779225 GCA_907164525.1 Lophiomys imhausi | reverse complement strand
AATATATTTTAAGGTTCCAAACTCTGAAATGTGGGTAACGTCCATTTACCAGATTTTGAGTGGCATCAACCCTCTAGGGTTCACTCCCACACTGGGAGGATGATGATGAATCACACACTGAGGACAGTCCAAAACCACTTGTCTAGCATCTGATCTAGACAAATGGAATTTTTGCTGTAGAGTTTTTGCATTTACATGAAATAATTGGTGAAACTGTCTGGCTTGGTCCAGGAATGAGCTCCAAAAAATTCATGTCATCCTAGTACATTGATCAACTTTATCATTACCCTCACTTAATGGTCCAGGTAATCCTGTATGTGCTCTGATATGTTGAATATAAAAACACCTTTTTTCTCTGCCAGATTAAAACTTGTAACTCTTGTAATAAGGCACATACAGTACTACTATTCTTAATAGGACCTGCCAATTCTAATACTTTCACTGCGTTGACCACATAAACTGAATCTGAGATCAAATTGAATGCAAATTGACATCTTTTAAACACCTCAATTACTATTTTCAACTCTACTATTTGGGGGGAGCCCGGTTGAAATTGACATAACACGGGCTCTTGCCTTTCTATCAAATAGGCTCCGCAGCCTGTCTTTGAGCCATCAGTAAACACATTTGGTGACCCTTGAAGTGGTACTGCTGAAGTAACCTTAGGGAATATTACTGGGTGCTCTTTAAAAAATGATAGCAATGGATGCTTAGGATAATGGTTATCAATCACTCCTTCAAAGCTACATTGCAATATTGCCCAGTCATCTACAGTGCCACACAAAATGTTAATTTGATGACTGGAATAGGGCACTATTATACTGGCAGGAGCAACTCCAAAAGACTGCAAGCATTGTTGGATACCATTCAAGGCTAAAGCAGCAACTGCAGTGGGATAATGTTGTATGGATTTTTTTTTTTTTTTGGAGAAATCTTCGAATAAGTCCATAATAATTGTCCATAACCTCGGCTGCCTGGGGCGTTGTGCACTTCCTGTACTCCTTCCCTTGGGGCATTGTCTTTTAAAGTGTCCCATCTTGCCGCACTTAAAACAAACTCCTGAACTTCCTCCACCTTTTCTGGCCAACTGTATTACTGCGGCAGCAAGACCAGCATTAGTTAACGGCCCTCCAAGTTCTCTACACACTTTCATCCAGGCTTCCAAGCCTTTGTTCTTGTAAGGGGTAATAGCGGCTCTACACTCTTTGGTACATTGCTCATAGACCAACTGTTTTATTAGTGGCAAGGCAGCATCCGGGTCACCAAAAATCTTCCCTGCTGCTTCCACCATTCGTGCCACAAAGTCTGACAAGGGCTCCATGGGGCCCTGTAGAATCTTAGCTAAGTTCCCACTCACCTCCCCTTTGTTAGGAAGAGATCTCCAAGCCTTGATAGCTATCTTGTTTATTTGCTCATAAATCTGAATAGGATATCCTATCTGCTGGTTGGCAAATCTCCCCTGCCCAAGCAGCATATCTCTGTCCCAGGCTGGATTTCCATTTCTCTGATTAATGGCTGCTTGCTCAGTGGCATACTCAATCAAGAAAGCTTTCCAGTCTAAGTATTGCCCTGGACTTAAGCAGGCACGGGCCAGGCCACTCCAATCACTCGGAGTCATACAATGTCTGCTTAATGCTTCTACTTGAGCCAATGTAAAAGAAGCAGTAATGCCATAGGTACGAACCGACTCTGCAAGGGATTTAACTACTTTAAAATCAAGCGGTTCCTCGTACCTGTTCCCTTGTGAGTCTTGGTATACCGGATAGGCAAACTGTAATTCTGTTCTTACTTGTGTCCACATCCCTGGGCAGAAATATCTCCCTACTTTCAGGGACTGAACAGGCTGATCTATCTGAATGGCTTCTGGGTATGGAGGGGGAGTTGAAGGCGCCGCGGTAACGGCTTTACTTACACCGACCGCCGCCAATGTATCTTTCTCTCTTACCTTTTTCTTTTCCCTTTTTCTAATAGCAGTCCTCTCTAACTGTTCTATTAGAGCGTGTAGCTCCCCTTCAGAATCCGTGCCCTCTGAATCCTCAAAATCTCTAAAATCTCTAAGATCTCTAAGATTGGGATAGAGAGGAACCTTCTTTTTGCCTCCCTTTTCACTGTCTGCCTGCTCAAATCTTTCGCCTTTGTTACTTTCCTTTTCACTGTCTACTTGCTCAGATCTTTCCCCTTGCAGCAGTTCTAAGGCTGATTCTCCCTCCTTGATTGCATTACAGCATCTCTGATCTTCTAAACAACTCTTCACCATTTTCCAAATCGGTCTTACTCCATGCTTCAGAGTCCCTTGTTCCCAAGCAAAATCCAAGTCCCTGCCTAATTTGTCCCAGCAGGATACCGTAAGATTCCCGGACACCGCAAACCACGGAGCCATGGAGTCGCATTCATTCAAAAATCTCTCTAGGGTAGACTTCTTAATTTTCAAATTCCTAGCTAAAAGTAGCTCCTGAAGAGCCAGAAAAATTGGATGTGACTCAGACAATCCCATGATTAAAAATTTTCTTTCAGTTCGCAGCTTCCCCGCGAAACTTTACCTTTTGTTTGCAACTTCCCGCGAAACTTTACCGTTTGTTCACTATCTCCGCGAAACTTCACCTTTTGTTCGCTATTTCCACGAAACTTTACCTTGTGTTCGCTATTTCCGTGAACTTTATTGTCCCAATTTATCCCTGGAACTTACCAGCGCGCTGCCCCTGACTGCAGGAGTTCTGAGTCTTTTTTGGGTCCCCGTACGGGCCACCACTTGTCGCATCCCTCTTGACCAGCAAGAACGACGCAACTCGCAAAAGCTCTTCTCAAGCAGTTTATTCAGGTCCCTTGAAAACAGTCTTCCGAATGCCCAGGCAGACCCAACCCACAGGCTAAATACTAAATGAACAGCCAATCAAGTAAAGCCACGTAGTGCTATCTTAGAGGCCCACGTATGCGGAAGCAAGCCAGATCAGCGGTCTTTGCCAAATATGGACTTGTTTACCACCGAGAGCGCTCACTGTGGGGCTGGTGGAAGGCGGAAACCGGCGCCATTTTTAGGGCGCAGCACGTCGCAGCTCTCTACAGTTCTCATTTTATCTAATATTGGATAAAAATCCTATGGGCCCAGTACGTGTCAGTATATATAACATGAAATGCTCTCCATTCACAATATTCTCCCTTAAGACCACTAGGTTTCTCCAGGCAGTCAGAGCTGCACAGAGAAACCCTGTCTTGAAAAACCAAAAACCTAAAAAACAAAAGAGCCCAAAAAAAAATCCCAAAACACTAGCTTCAATACAGCCCTCTACCTGAAAGTGGTCTTGGAAAGAAAACAGTGACCCTGGCTTCCAACAGCTGCTAAGTTAGTACAATGAAGTTTTCAAGCGTTAGAATAATTTTAGAATTGTTTAAAATGGGTTGCAGAAAGGAGGGAAGAGATGTTCTGCCATTATGTGGCAGTGAATAAATACATGGTCTGTTACAGAGATTCCCCAAGGAATAAAGTGAAGGCTTCTGGCAACTACGGGAGGCAAGAATTAACAATCATTTGTGTAACAATTAGTTACAATTTTAATGAATTGTAATTGTTAGTATACAATTAGTTCTATCAGCGTACCCATTAATTTTAAGTGTTTTTTGTTTTGTTCCATAGAGGGAATAGAAGCTAGTTTCTGAGGGGAGAAAGTCTATTTTGGAAAGTTTGTTCATGATCTGGTAGGCTTGTTGCTTTCAGATTTTTCATGGAGGGGTAGAAAGAGATCCTAGTGCCACAAACTATCCACTGGTCTCTATGCGTGGCAAAGACATCTGCCCCGCCCCCCACATACACAACACAAAATAGCGTGCGTATTTATTGTGTGTATATGTTTTTGTGTGTATGTGTGCGCACCACATACATGCAGAAGGAGCCTGAGGCGGTCCACGGGGGACACACTGGATCCCGTAGATCAAGAACACAGACCCGGGTAACCGCGCATACCATGTGCCAACTTAGAGTCCGTTTCATGATGTTTCCGGGGAAGAGAAGAAAGAAAAGGATAAATCAAGAGCCTTTTAAGTCATGGTGGTGGAGTCCGGCGGTAGGAAGGTCGAGTGGAGCAGGGAGAACTGCGCCGCGGGGCTGCTCCTGCGCCGCCTGACTCCGTGTCGCCGGGAGACGGGCGTCCGTTCGTCCACACCAAAACCAGTTCCAAGGACGTGAGGACGCAGAGGTGGGCACCGAAGGGCTGGTTACGGGGAAGAGATGATGCCAGATGATCCGTCTCTGACCTTCAGCACTCCAGCTCTCCGCGAGCGAGAAGTGCAACAGGCCGCCGCCTGGGGCGACGAAGGGGCGGCGTGTGATGTCACCCCAGGGTGCCGGTCGTGGGCGTGGTCTATGCAGATGAGGGGCGCGCAGGGGCTGGCGCGTCCGCACCGCTGCGGGAACGCGAGGGATTTCGCGCGCGGCGTGGGAAGGAGCGCGGGAAGGGCGTGTGCGTCCGTGAAGGTCGGCGAGCGCGCTTGTGGAAGTGACCGTGTGTTGAGACCGCAGGGCCGGTGGGTGTGAGTCGGGTCTGCGGCACCGAGGGTCATACTTACCTGGCAGGGGAGACACCATGATCAGGAAGGTGGTTTTCCCAGGGCGAGGCTCACCCATTGCACTTGGGGTGTGCTGAACCCTGCGATTTCCCCACATGCGGGAAACTCGACTGCACAATTTGTGGTAGTGAGGGACTGCCGCTGCCCCTCCCGTTTCGGTAGAACGGACATCTGCCTCCTTTGCCTTGTCTTTGTTGTACCCCAAAAGATCTAGACGTGGCTGAAGATAAGTCAGTCCTCTCTAGGCGGGTGCAGCAGTGCGAAGATAGACTGTGAACACAGGAAGGGTAGTAGAGAAAAATCTGTGGCAATTTCACCAGTTAAACCTGCCAGAAGCCAGGCGTGATGGCGCCTGCCTTTAATCCCTGCACTCGGGAGGTAGAGGCAGGGGGATCTCTGTGAGTTCAAGGCCAGTCTGATCTACAGGAGTTTCAGGACAGCCAGGGCTATACAGAGAAACCCTGTCTCGAAAAACAGACAAACGAATGAATGAATAAATGGATGGATGGATGGATAGACAGATCTGCCAGACGTCTCTGGTTACAGAGAACGACAGGCCACACCTCCCCGAAGGAAAACGGGATTCGAGAAAACGGAACGAGAGACTGAGTTCTATAGATAAATAGATAAATAAATCTGCCAGATGTCTCTGGTTACAGAGGACGACAGGCCGCACCTCCCCGAAGGAAAACGGGATTCGAGAAAACGGAACGAGAGACTGAATTCTCGATTGGTTGAAATGGGTGCAGACGCAGCCTCTTTCCCGCTTGTCAGTTTGCTATGAGGTGAACTGAACTGAGCTAAACATTGCACTTCCTAGGTAGTCGAATAGGAAAATAACAAACAACAAAACACGCTTCCAATATTGTAAACACTAAGGGTCCGAAAAGGAACCTCAAGACCAAAGTTCTGAAGTCTATGTCTGCCTGGTGACTTAGGCTTGACCGGGCGGCGGGGTCCTCAGACCAGTGCAATCCGGGCTGCGGACGCGTGACTTGGCTTGGGTTGATATTTGGCATTTTAAAAACCAACAACAACTAGCTTAACTTGTAAGATGATTAAGTGCGGGATTAAGTACCGGACGGTCCCCCTCTGGGTCGCAAGGTGGAGACACTAAAGGCTAAATTAGGACTTGAGAGGAAAGAGTGTGAGGTCAGGCCCGCAGAGGTCAGGGGGGAAAGCAGCGACAGAGGAAGAATAGAGAGAAGGATCAGAGGGAGAGTCCTACAGCTTCTGGGTGGAATGGATGGATCGATCTTTGTTCAGGGGTCAGGAACAGTGACTGGTTTCTGGCGCCATGAAAAAAACAAACAAAACAAAACAAAAGGCTACCCTGCGGTCCTCCGCTTCCCAGGAGTGGGACGTCGTGAAACGCCCAGAAGTGAGAGCACACCCAAATAAATGCCCGGGCTCCTGCAGCTTCTGAGAACATCCGAGCCCACTCGGAGGATGTTACCCAGGAACTTCCACGCTGGTGAGGGAGCATTGCGACCCGAGTGTGCGACCCCAGGGCCTGTGCGTCCCGTGTGGGCGCACACTTACAGGACAGGCTCTTCAGACGCCGTGGTCTACTGGACTGAGGGATCGATCACTGGTGTGCTCCACACGATTTTCATGGGGTCTCTCAGGGCCCTCTTCATGTGTGGTTTCCGTAGTGTAGTGGTCATCACGTTCGCCTCACACGCGAAAGGTCCCCGGTTCGAAACTGGGCGGAAACACGAAGCGTGTCCATTTAAAGTCTCTCCAACTTAAAGCTCAGACTTTTCACTTAGTGCAAAAAAGCTAGCCCAGCCTATGATTACCACAGTGGGGAAAAAAAGTCCTTGTCAATCTCTCTCTTGCTCTAATTTTAGGTTTAGGTCTGACCCCACCCCCCCCCCCCCCATCCCTTTGGAGCTTTGGAAATGTGATGGGGTTAGACGAGGTCATGGCGGTTCCACCCTCACGCTTAGGTCAGCCAGGGTCTTTAAATGAAGGGAACCCCAGAGAGCAGCCCCTCCTTCCCTCCCCGGGTGATCGCTCGTGACCATAGCCCATGTAAAAAGAACCCCTCCGGTTGTTTGAACGAAGCGTCAGCGCTGATCTTTTGCCACGGCAGCCTGGTCTGACTACAACAGCACCCCAGGAAATCCGCTAACCTGGCGTGGGGAAGGTGCCTGTGGACTTCAGCACTGCTGGGGGCCCGAGGGTGGGGGGCGACGCCCGGACAACAGGCAGCCGGTGCGTACGGGGCGGGGCGGACCTCGGGGGCGGAGCTTCGGCTGGAAGGTGGGCGCTGTCCGCCCGAGCAGGGCGTCGCCGCGTGCATGGCGTAGCAGTCTTCCGAACCGAGCAGCTTGGAGTCGCAACGGCATCTGGGTTACAGGGAACCCAGCCGTGACTCTCGCCAACAGGAAGACAGAAGACGCTTTTGTTGCATCCACAACTTTCCTGGCGGGGGAGATGCCACAATCCACAGGGTGGGTCTCCTCCGAGAGACTCACACTACTGCACAGTGGGGGAAAAGAGCCTTTTACTGGACTGAAACGGGGAGACACTGGGGGAGGAGGAAGATACACCTTCAATTAAAAAAAAGAAAAGAAAGGCCGCTAAAAATAACGGAATTTGTGTTCTGGGACACCTAATGGTGTCCAGCCTGTGCCCAGCGGCACGTGGGTCCTGAGCAGAGACCTGACAGTGTCGCCCCCTCTCTTGGGCCCCGGGGGACTAACTCACGCGTCTTTTGGTTTCCTTCTAACCCGCGCGGGCGAGGTCAGAGAGCACGCTCTACCTCCGGCCGCGGCGATCCCAGCGGGAGAAGCACAGAGTGCGCGCGGAGAGGAACGCGCCCCCCAGCGGAGACGGGCAACTCGTGTTTCTTATAGAGAAGTAAGTAGAAAGAACAGCCCCAGGTCTCCGCAGGGCAGCCGGTCAGCGCGTCCGGCTCTTGGCCGAAAGGTTGGTGGTTCGAGCCCACCTGGGGACGGGTGCCACACTGTAAGCTTGTAAGTGTTCTTGTTTTCCCCCAAACTATCATGTTTCCGAACAGAATAAGGCAAAGTAAAGTACTTTCAGATCCAAAACGAAAAGTTCGGTGTTTCTGAACCAAGAAGTATATGGCCAGGGGGGCCAAAACCGTAATTTGGTAAGATTTCCTTCCTTTTTTTTTTGCCACTAATATCTGTCCCTTTTCCATATACTTTTGATATGTGATAACAAGTTTTGTTACAAATAACAGTCATTCTTGTTTATACACCTGTGGTTGCTTGTGCTGGGTAGAGTCCTGGAGAGCAAGTGTTCCATGCTAGTGTTTAAAATTAAAAAAAATCAATTGTCTCTTTTGTTGATTTATTAGCTGCAGTTCTTTCCTTGTTTTTATTGAGTCATTAATTTTTGGATTTAGCTGTTTTTAACTTATCATCGTCTTCTTTCTCACTGGTGTGGTTTTATGTTACTTGCATTAGGCTTCCCCCCCTTTAAAGATCTGTAATCCATCTTTACTACTTTTGTTTAAAGTCTGATTTTTTAAAAGGGGATGAAAATAACAAGAATAATGATGCTGTGCTTGCCATTTTATTTATTATCCTGAATGCTATTTTCAACCCTCAAAGTTAATTCTGGCCATTCCAATTTTTATATGATCTATGTCCTTGGACCTGAGAAATACAATTATATAACAGCTTCAAGTTTTTTTTCAACTCATTCTAACATATCAGTTCTGGCCCGGTTTCTATTTATTTTCCTCATTATGAACCATGTTTCTTGGTTTTGTGGATGACTGGTGTCTTAGTTTGGGTTTTATTGCCGTGAAGAGACACCATGACCACAGCAACTCTTACATATCTGGGGCTGGCTTACAGTTTCAGAGGTTTAGTCCATTGTCATTATTGCTGAAAGCATGGTGGCATGCAGGCAGACATGGTGCTGGAGAAGGGACAGACAGTTCTACATCTGGACTTATGGCAACAGAAGTAGACTGTATGTCACCCTGGGCAGAGCTTGAATACATAACTCAAAGCTGGCCCCCACAGTGGCACACTTCCTCTAACAAGGCCACACCTCCTAATAGTGCCTCTCCCTGTGGGCCAAGTATTCCAACACAGGGATCTATGGGGACATACCTATTCAAACTACCACACTTAGTGTTCTTTGATTAAATACCAGACATTGTAGAATTCATTTATATATCTTTTTTTGGTTTTCCAAGACAGAGTTTCTCTATGTAGCCTTGACTGTCCTGGAACTTGCTCTGTATACCAGGCTAGCCACAAACTCAGAGATCTGCCTTCCGAGTGCTTGGATTAAAGGCATGTGCCACCACTGCCCAACTTCTGGTTGTCATGGACTCACTTTTTAGACCAGGCTAGCCTTGAACTCACAAGATCCACTTGCCTCTGCTGGGATTGAAGGTGTGTACCACCACACCCGACCCTATATATCTTTTTAAGGTTTGCTTGGAGGATAGTTAAGTGACTTTTGGATCATCTGACCCTTTTTCACTCTTTTCTTTCTGCCTACCTAGTGATTCAGAAGAGTGCCCCCAATTAATTATTTCCCAATACAGAAACGTTGTGGATTATAAGCAATCTAGCTGGGCAGAGCAGGCCCTGCTTCATGCTTTTCAGAACACTGGATCCTCTATGATTTTCTGAAATGTTTCTCTGTGTCAGTTTCTTTTTTAAGATTTTTATTTTTTTTAATTACATTTATTTTATGTGCACAAGTGTTTGCCTGCATGTATGTGTATGTACCATGTGCCCCCGTATCTGAGGAGGCAAGAAGAGGGCATAAGGTCTCCTGGAGCTGGAGTTAAAAGTGATGTGTTAAATGCAGAGTCTTCTCTCAAGCCCCTACTGTCAATCACAGGCACACCTAGCTCAGTGTTGCTGAACACGGGAGGAGGAAGCTCTGCCATGCCCAGACCCTCCATCTTCCCAGTTCTCTTCTAGATCCCAGACCTATAAGTTCTAGCTCTCCCTGCTGGATAGAATTCAGTTTCATCTCTGGATTGGAAGCTTGCCTCAAAACACCTTCCTCTCACCTAGCCTAGAAATAGTTCTGCACCTGAAAAATGTAAGCAGGCACCACAGGGGCTTGCATTGCCGTTTCCAATCTTTCAGGGTTTGCCTTGATGTCTAAGCATTAGGAGCATAAGAGTTCTTCAGAGTCTCTAGAAAAGCACTCCTTTAAGGGTGCATAAGTAGAACAGTACCTTTAAAAATTGTCAAAGAGGGCTCTTCTCTGGCCCAGTGGAGCCCCCGGGACTGACCAACTCAGTTACCATGCAGGACCAGATCCAGCGCTTTGAGTGGGTCCACCCCAACATCCACTCCCTCTGTGAGCTGCTGGAGCTCATGAAGGGTTTTGCAGGATCTCCATGACTCTGGGAAACAGCAGAATATACAAGAAGAGTCTCTGTGAGGGTCCAGTATTGGTGGTGTGGCAGAAGCTAGAGGCCTTAAACCAGACCAATGACTCATTGCAATGAACAGTTGCATGGAAAGCTATTTGAGCAAAAGGGTATATACTTTGTTACACTCTGCAACTTCCAATGCCATTACAACAAAAGAATATGTAGCCTGGCATGGTGGCCCAGGCCTTTAATCCCAGCACTCAGGAGGCAGAGACAGGCCTGTGAGTTCAAGGCCAGCTGGTCTACAAAGCAAGTCCAGGACAGCCAGGGCTGTTACACAGAGAAACCCTGTCTTGAAAAACCAAAAAAAAAAAAAAAAAAAAAAAAGAATATGTAATGGAGAGGTGGGAAGGTTGGAGGAGCAGAGCGGAACTGGAGATATGATGGGTGTGAGAGAAGGCTGCAGTTGATGGAGAAACAGGTCATTATTCAATGGGGTCGTGAGGTGTGCAGCAGCCTGGAGCAGCCTGGAGCTTGTGCGCACTCAGCCTCGGAACAAGCTGCCCAGCTGCACCATTGCCTTGGCTCTGAACAGTGACAGGATGCTAGAGATGAAGAATGGCCCATTTACTGGACTGGACCTCCTCAAAAGTCCATGTCCCTTGCTTCCGCAGAGGGCGATGTTGATATTCTCAGGCTGTAATGCCACTGGAAACCAAGTGATTACTGGTGGTCCCTGCTGTTGATACAGAAATCATGTAGTAGCCTATGATCTGTGATCCCGCTGACTGTGAAGGGCTAAGAAGCTACTCTTGAAGTGGTATCGTCTTTAGTTTTTCATTTGGTCTTTTTATACTATTCATATTTTCTTTTGATTTTTACAAGTTGCATTTCTCTCCCAGTGCTTCTGAGCCTGTCTTCTGGAGCCAAGCTGCCTGCATTCCTTTGATTCTAATTCTTGTTTCAAATTTCATCCTACTCCTGCAATCATTAACAATTGTTATCGGGTTTCCCATTTTCCACCCGAGATTCTGCACAACTGCCAGTAGAACATGGAGTTTCCTTTTCTGCCAGCAACCTCACCCTTCTAGCCCTGAAGCCACCAAAAGAAAAAAAAGTCAGACCACTAACCATGCTTGAACCCCATACACGAATCTATTGCTGTGGATAGTCTGGCAAGATCTGAATGCAAAATCTTGATAAAACTAGTGTTGCCATGGTATTAAAAACTGTCTGAGAATGACCTGGGGGCCTGGCCACAGAAAGGACTGACAGGAATGTTTGTATACCTTTTGTGAGCACAGGAATGAAATCAAAGAAAACTAGAGAGGTCCCACCGAGATTTGAACTCGGATCGCTGGATTCAGAGTCCAGAGTGCTAACCATTACACCATGGAACCCAGATATCCCATTGTACTCTAGTATCCCATAGTTGTGTAAGAAAACATTTATCAACATGCTCGCCCTTTATTTACCACACTTCTCTGTCCTGAGGTGAAATTTCCACAAGCTAAAGCATTTCTTTCTTTTGCCCATCATTCTATTCCTCCTCCACGGAGGCTCAGTGATGAAAGGGTGTGATCTGGGACTTCCTGTCTCCTTCCTTGGGCTACTGGCACCTATGAGGTTTCTCACCACCCTCCTCTAACATACAAATGGCAGCCGACAATAGGAAGAGCTGGAGAAACCTTCATGTATTTCTTCATACACCTATGTGTGCTTCGTTTGGGTTAAGTTTTTCCTGCAAAAATATACACGCATATTTATTGATCAAAATAAAAATCAGTGATGTTTAAGGTTATAAAACACTCAAACTAAATCACACTTGCCTGTGGATCTGCCTGTGCCAGGTGGATCTCCAGAAAGCTTGGCTCTGAAGTTTAGACACACTGTTTTCTGGAGTGTTGGCCATTGATTTCATTTTAATTTCCTTATCACAATTGAAACCTTTTATTTTTAAAGTAGATACTATCCAAAGGTGGAGAGACAAAGAACACAAAGAGGGACAGCAAGACAGCAATCTGATCAAGGTGACAAACGTTTCTAAAGGTTCAGCTGCTTATATAGGCTGAGAACAACAAGTAGGCGTGGAAAACAAGATGGTCGGTATTCACACTCCCACCTCATTACAGAGTCAAACAACAAGCAGGAGTGACAGAATCACACCTTCGCTTCATTACAGAATCAGGAAAACACAGCAAGTAGCAGCTGCATGGAAAGTCCCAGGTAAAAGGCCAAACCACATTATCACTCAGATGCAAATAAATCATCAAATGGCTGCTCTGTAAGGGGCTGCATCACAAAGGTCCCCAAATCACTCACAGCAGGTCATATGATGTATGTATACAAGAGCTCATAAACACATTTTTTTAAAAACTACATAGATAAAACTCAATATTATGCCAGGCGTGGTGGTGCACGCCTTTAATCCCAGCACTTGGGAGGCACAGGCACATGGATCATTGTGAGTTCGAGGCCAGCCTGGTCTACAAAGCAAGTCCAGGACAGCCAAAGCTGTTACACAGAGAAACCCTGTCTCGGAAAAACAAAAACAAAAACAAAAAAAAACTCAATATTATATCTCCAGTCAGCCGTGGCCTGTTAAAGATAAGCCTGTGTTTATTAAGGTTTTAATTAAAAATTATTTGATCACTCATTTATAATTCTGGAAGAATGAAGGCAATTTTGCACTTTTCAGGGAGGAGCAAGAGAGAGGACTCTATAAAGTAATCATAAGAAACAAAACAAATCAAAACAAGAAGTTATATTTGATTGGTCAGTGTGGAATCTACCTAACTGGAAACTACCTAGTTAGTCCTTTTTGATTGTCAGAGTCTCTGGTTTTGTTTATAGTTGGCCTGGACTGTTTGGTTTGGAGCTAGGCAAACATAAAATCTAGCTTTGTAGCCCACGCTAGCTTCAAAGTTACAGTCTTCCTGCGTTAGCCTCCTGTGCACGGGGATCACTGGATGCACAGCCAGCTCGCACTGTTCACCCTGGGCTTTGGCGTGCTTACCCCAGACCCCACGACTCTAGACTTTCTTGGCCTAACAGCACCTTAGTGCGGTAACCTCTCACACTGAAACCCACTCATTTTCCAGATTGTGTGCACACGCAAATGTGTGTTTGTGTATGTGTGTGTGTGTCCAGGCCCATGGAAGGCCAGAGGCATTGGATCCCCTGGAGCTGGAATTATGAAGGGTTGTAAGCAGCCACCGTAAGTGCTGGGAACCCAAAGTCTGGAAGAGCAGTGGACAGATTCTCTTAACCACTGAGCCATCTCTCCAGCCTCCCCTCCACCGTTATTTAAAAAAAAAAAAAAATCATTGGGGGGAAAGTTGGTCAAAATTTGGCCTAAGCACCATTCTCAGTCAACATCAAAACTCATTGGCCTGTGACGTGGGAAGGAATTCATGAATGAGCAACATCAGACTCACTGAAGAAGTCTTTTTCCTGCTGTTCAACTTGGTTGATGTTGCTCTAACCACAATGAGACCATGTGGCATTGGACACAGGGGCCACACACTTAAAACATTTGAGAGCATGTAGCTCACCAGGGAGATTCCGGAACGTCTGGGAAGAGGAAAATAGCAAAAGCCTGCAGCATGGTCCCTTACCTTAGTCCCCACCAAGCCATACCGACTAAAAGAAATCAAAGAAAAACAAGGATGGATGGCCGGAATGAACATTAAGTTCAGGGGAGTTTTAAATGTAAAGCTTTAAATGAAGCACATTTTCCTGGTTGCAAACATCCTCTGGATGGCCTATACAGTAGACAAAAGAGTGTCCTCTACTTTTACAACAAAATTCCCAGATCCATCTTGTGATGTTTCAGGAACTGGACAGATTATACTGTAGGGGGTTAGATAAATTAGATTTAGAAAATATGTAGGGGTTTCTGATACTGTCTCTTAATTCGGGGCCTGAAGAGCATTATCAGCATGAAGTCAGCAAAAACAGGAAAGACTCAATAGACTGAAAAACAAGGTTGAAGTCAGGAAAAACAGGAAAGACTCAATAGACTGAAAAACAAAGTATCTGGCCTGACATTGTTTTCAGCTGCTAAGTGGGCGGAGCCCAAATTAAGCTGAAACAGAGTTCCTCCTATTTAAGTACAGTGCATGGAGCCCAGAAGGAGAAGAGGCCCCTGATGCTAGAGAGCTCCAAGAGTCCTGCTGAAAAAAGTGCTGGCCATCATTTGATGGCCAGATTTCCCTGAAGCAGAAAGAAGCTGGTGAGCAAAGAAAGCCTGAGCAAGACACCAAAAGGCCAAGGACTAAACCCTGTGGCTCAGCTTTTGCCTAGAGGGGTTTGATCTGTCTGAACAGTGGCCTAAAGGAAATTGTGCCTGGCTTTAAGGACTGAGGCAGAGCAGCTGAGTTCCTGATTC
>CAJQZJ010016855.1:5730383-5759943 GCA_907164525.1 Lophiomys imhausi | reverse complement strand
CTCTGGCTGTCCTGGACTCGCTTTGTAGACCAGGCTGGCCTCGAACTCACAAAGATCCGCCTGCTTCTGCCTCCCAAGTGCTGGGATTAAAGGCGTGCGCCACCACTGCCCGGCTAAAATGATATTAATTAACAGAGTTTAGGTTATAGGTGGTGAAGGCCACCCTTGGTCCAGGGCTTTTTCCCTAGGACAAGTCAGGCCACCAGTTAAGATGGGCCAGGCCTGCTGGCCTCCCATGAGCCCACTAGCTACTCTACTGGCCTAATCTTATAGTTTATACTTATTAATAAATGCAATTGATAATTAAATTGCAGTTTCAGACATCTTTTGTTGAACTGTATTTTTTTCTCTAAATTTTTATGATGTGGCCTCAGAAATAATTTTTGTTTGCAAAAATTGGGCTAGTTTCCTGTAATGGGAGTTAGATCAATATAAATTATATTTAGTGAATATCTAAGGACTTCTGATACAGTCTCTTAAAGGGGGCATGAAGATCAGCCTGGCACCTGTGGGCACTTGGCATGGCAGTATATGGACCAAAAAAAAAGGTTTATGACTTGGCATTGTTTTCAGCTGCCAATAGCCTTATGAAATGGGTGGAGCCCAGATTAGACTGAAGTCAGGTGAAACCAGGAGAAACCCTAAAAACGGGAAGTGGGGGTGGAGCCCGAGAATTCACACTCTAGGAAGGAAATGCAAAGCAGTTTTGTATCATCTGGTGGAGATGATGCAGGCAGACTGAAAAGCAGGTCTCAAACAGAGCTGTAAAAATACAGTCAGCTCTCCCTGGCAGAAGGAAGTTGGCAAGCAGAGAAGGCAAGGCAGCAAAAAGCCATGGACTGAACCCCATGGCACAGCATTTGGCCTGAGGGGTTCAACCAGTTCACACAGTGGCCTGAATTGAACCACAGCTGGCTAACCATGCCCGACAACTGCAGCAGAGCTGGCTGAGTGGCTAATACAAACTGAATAAGTTGGCTTATGGATAGATGAGGCTCCCAGAGAGAAGAAAGTGAAGCCTCCATTAAAGTGAAGCTGCCATAGCCATGCAATAGCCAATTACCCTAAAGGACCTACATCTGAGGTGATCCTGAAGAAAGAGTGTTGACCAAGTGCCCTAAAGGACCTACATCTGAGGTGATCCTGAGGAAAGAGTGTTGACCAAGTGCCCTAAAGGACCTACATCTGAGGTGATCCTGAGGAAAGAGTGTTGACCAAGTGCCCTAAAGGACCTACATCTGAGGAGTTCCTGACAATGGACGACCTGCCCCAGAGACTGTATCCTTCTAAAAGGTCAGTTGTTAGATAATAGGTGTTTATAGTTATTAATAGGGTTAGTTATTAGGTAATAGGGATTTATAGTTATTCTTAGGGCTAGTTGTTAGGTGATAAGGGCATATTTTTGTTATAAATTCCTATAGTTATTAATAAATATATTGCTATTAAAGCTTTGTCTTCAGTTTCCTTACCTTTGTACTAGTATTTACATGACTATGTCAAGAAAATGATGGCCTGGTGGAGCACGGGTGGCACATACCTTTAACCCCAGCACCTAGGAGGAAGAGGCAGGATGCCAGCCCAGTCTAGATAGTGAGCTTCAGGATAGCCAAGGCCACATAGTGAGACCTTGTCTCAAAACAAGCAAAAATGAAAGGTGGACCATCTTGGCTCTTTTTAAATGAGCTTTTGATGAGGTGATCTGCATGGGTTCAATTCTTTCTTTTTTCCCCCACCCTCCCATCCTCCATGGATCCAATTCTTAATTGGTTACCCTCTGCCTTCCTTACTATGAGCTGACCCTCACATACCCAAAAATGGCATTTTAACTCTTGCCTACCCATTTTTTCTGATTGGCTTTAATAAAATGTTGAGGCCTGTGACTGAAGAAGAGAGAGAGATAGGTGGAGCTAAGGTTCACAGGCTTTTGGAGAAGAAAAAGATTAGAAGAGAAGCCACAAGGAGGAGAAGGAAGCAGGAAGAGTGGAGGAAGGGTGGTTCTTTATCTCTCTGTACCTGGAAGCTGGGATGTCTTGGTTTGTGGGAGCATAACTCCAGTCCGCCTCAGTCTTCCCCCTGTATATTCTACCTCCCCCTCTGCCCCTGGCATGTTTTAAACTTTATTCTTTGACAATTTCATGCAGGTGGGGAATGCATTTTGATCATGATCTCATGCTAGTTTCCCTTCTAACCCTCTTTTCTGTCTTCTTCCAAAGCTACTAGTTACACTGGATGGAGCCCTGCTGTGATTCAACTTGATTACATCTGCCCAAACACATTCAAATAAGGCAAAATATGGGTTTTCCTTCAATATATCTTTGGTGTGGATACAATTCAACTGTATCAGTAGTTGGTGGCTCTGGTAGGCTGTGCATAGTCGAATTCCTCAGAAATCATCATTGTTTCCTTAAGTGAGGAAAAATGATTTGCCTATTAGACTCAAAGAGTGAGAGACTATCCTGAATTAACTTCTGTCCTAGTTAGGGTTTTATTGCTGTGAAGAGACACCATGACCAACTCTTATAAAGGACAATATTTAGTTGGGGCTGGCTTTCAGTTTCAGAGGCTTAGTTTATTATCATGGTGGGGAGCACGGCAGTGTGGAGGCAGACGGTGCTGGAGGAGCAGAGAGCTCTACATCTTGATCCAAAGGCAGCAGAAGGGGACTAGACTGCCACATTGGACAGAGCTTTCGCATAGGAGATCTGGAAGCCCACCCCAACAGTGACACACTTATTCCAGCAAGGCCTCTTACACCCCCTAATAGTGCCGCTCCCCATGGGTCAAGTATATTCAAACCACAACTCTGAATGAACTCTAAATATAATCACCAGAGTCCTGGTCAGAAATAGTCCTTAGCCGGGCGTTGGTGGAGCACGCCTTTAATCCCAGCACTTGGGAGGCAGAGGTAGGCGGATTTCTGTGAGTTCGAGGCCAGCCTGGTCTACAAAGTGAGTCTAGGACAGCCAGAGCTGTTATACAGAGAAACCCTGTCTCGAAAAAAAAACAACAAAAAAAAAGAAATAGTCCTAAAGTTTTGAGATAATAGCGCGCGCACACACACACACACAGACACGCACGCACGCACTGTCCCAGAATCTTGAAGAAGTAGGCTCTGATGCCAGTACAGGAATGAACTCCTGAGGTGTTCCTGACAATTGAGGACCTGCCCCAGAGACTGTATCCTTCTAAAAGGTTAGGGTTAATTGTTAGATAATAGTTGTTATAGTTATTAATAGGGTTAGTTTTTAGGTAATAGGAATTTATAGTTATTCTTAGGGATAGTAGTTAGATAATAAGTGTTTATATTTGTTATAAGTGCCTATAGTTATTAATAAATATATTTGCTAATTAAAAGTTTCGTCTTTAGCCAGGCGGTGGTGGCACACGCCTTTAGTCCCAGCACTCGGGAGGCAGAGGCAGGCGGATCTCTGTGAGTTCGAGGCCAGCCTGGTCTACAAAGCGAGTCCAGGACAGCCAGGGCTGTTACACAGAGAAACCCTGTCTCGAAAAACCAAAAAAAATAAAAAATAAAAAATAAAAAGTTTCGTCTTCGGGGCCAAGAAGGGTAGAGCCCAATTGAGAAATGTGGATGGTACCTTGTTGAAGGGGCATTCGGAAAATGGCAGAAACTGTGAGAGGTCACAAGAGCCCTTGAAACCACCAAAAACCCTCAAGACCACACCCTATATAAGCTAGGGGGCTCCACATGTATATCTCTCTCACCCCCATAGACAACAGAGCTAGTCTGTGCATGAAAGGCGCCAAGCCAACAGAAGGCCGTGAAGCCCACAGAGACCGACTATGGCAGCAGAAGAGGCCTAAGGTATGCTCCTTGGAAAATTGGGACTGGTTGATGCCACAGCAGCAGGAGCAAAGCAACTGTGAGGAAACCTCGGGGATAGAGGCTCCATCTCTGAGGAAAATGTGTGTGGATAAATCCCTGTTGAGGAAGCCAGGGAACTGCTATAAGCCTTAAAACCTGGCCCATAAAGCACAAACGGGCTGAGGAGACTGTAAGCAGTCATAGAAGATTAAATGCATTGAAGTGATGTAATGCTTTAAGATAACCAGAAGGCTGTCAGAGGACAGCTGACGCAAGACTGACAGCTGCTTATCAGCCCTGACAGAACCCAAAAACTAGGCGTTTCCATTCAGGGAGTTACCCTGAGAAAAATGAGTATAAATATGAGCACAGAATTATAATAGGTGCACCATGGCTACTACAGTTTGCTGTGGATTGCCGCTCACTGGTCACCACTTTGACAATTCCCAAACGTCAAGAGAAAAGCCCTCAACACTTCAGCAGTGACCACATCACTGCCACCAGAGACTGACACCCGGGAGAGACTAGACTGGAGATAATGCAGCCAAGCCCACCTCATGGTCCAGCCTGATTCCTGATCAAGCTCTCATTATCACAACAAAGAAGGCAACCACATCAGAGCCCTTACCTTCAGACTCTAAACCTAAGGATCAGGTTCAGTATATGGCTATGTTAGGATTAAATTTAGGATTTACTGGAACTGGGATTGCTGTGTTCATTTGCATTTATTGTACTTTATGCTAAATTGGAGTAAATACTAAAACCTCACCAACTCTGCCTCTCGTATGATTCCCTTAGCCTTCTCTCCCTGAAATCATAGGGGAGTTCTGTGTGCTGGTGACAACCGTACAAGCCAATTGGCAAAGCTAGGCCCAGAAGAAGCTGATCTGAGCTGAAGGTAAGTTTGCCATGACTGCTCGAGCCAGACTGCTCAACCAAGAGGCCTGCATGGACCTGTGTTAGAGAATTTTAATATCCTTTCCAGAAAATTAAAATAGGATTGGTTAGATGTTCTTAGGTACTAAGTGTTTATAGATACAAGGTTAGAGGTATTAGGTGTTGTAGGTTATAGGATTTAGGTATTTTAGAGGGGTTTGTGAAGTATTAATGAATATAGGTGTTTTAAGTAAAAATTTTGTTACATGCCATCAGAATCCGGTTTGTTAAAATATTTAATAATGCTTAGGTAGGCATGATGGTATACACCGATAGGCAAAGAAAAAAACTGACTGTGAATTTGAAGCCACCTTGGTCTGCATAGTGAGTTCCAGGCAGGCTGGACAGTAACAGTCTGTCACACATGAACATATACATGCACATACACACACACACTGTGCACATGTATATACACACAATCCTGCAGTCACCAGCAACTTCTCAGTTGTGTACCACCCCTACAGGGGGCAGGAATTGGAGAGACAACACAAGAAGGGACACCAAGACAGAATCTGATCAAAGTGCCAGCCTTTACTACTCATCAGTTCAGTATAAAGTTAAAAGCTGTAGATACAGGGCAGGGTAACCATGGCAATGCATACCTAAGAATCTTCCCACTTTCTCTCAAGGTCAGCGAACAGCAACAAATGCACGTACAAGGATATTCCCAGGCTTACTGGCCAAACCACATGATACAGCGAAAAGCTGAATATGTGACAAGTCACCAAATGGCTGCTACACAATCCCAGATTAGGTTTCCAAAAACCTCTTCTACCTAAAAGTCATTACCATTCAAATTGCCTATACTACCCAAGATTTGGATGAAGTCTTCTCTCTAGGTCCTCAAAATAGCTGTAATGCTCTCGGGCCTTCCTTCCACAAGGGCGAGGATAGATAAAGTCCATCTTAGTTTATTAACTGTTTAGTGAGACTGAATTCAATGAGACATCAGATTCAGTGAACATTTTCCTTTTATTAAATATATGATTTATCTTTATGTGCATTGGTGTTTTGCCTGCATATATGTCTGTGTGAGGATGTCAGATTCCTTGGAACTGGAGTTACAGACAGGTGTGAGCTGCCATGTGGGTGCTGGGAATTGAATCCTTGGGGCTCTGGAAGAGCAGCCAGTGCTTTTAACCACTGAGCCATCTCTCCAGCCTATCAATGAACATTTTCAAACATGAAATTCTAGTCAAGGCTTTAGCAGAATAAATAGAACCAATATTCCCAGTGATAGTCTGTTACATTTACTTATTTATGTGTACTCAAATGTGCTGTACCCATATTGAAACACCAGCCGCGATAGCCTGCGGTTGTAATCCCAGCACTTCGAGGATGAAGTGGAAGGCACAAGCTGGCTGGCCTGGGGTGGCAATAAAAAGAAAGACCTTTCCTCAACAAGATGAAAGCTGAGAACTGACTCCTGAAGGTTGCCCTCTGACTTTCACGTAGATGTTGTAGCACCTACGAGTGCACACACACGCACACAAAATATTTGTTGCTAAAATATTTCCTTAGATTTGGAGACCATGACATTAGAACACAGAATGTTTGAAACAAGCAATACTTAAGTGAATAATACTTTATCAAAAAAAAATGTGACCCTCCCCCACCCCAGATATCGTCAGCCATCATTGATATAGGTCCAGAGGGCTAATGGAGCAAGGGCAATGGAAGGGGAATTCAGAAGCCCATGAATACAAAAGGAAATAACGACACTCAGATCAGCTTCCAGGAGGCCTGTCAACTTTATTGGGGTGAACGGTGCTTATACAGAACTTGGGGAGTAGGTGAGTGTTTCCGGGGTAGACATATATATCATTGGCGGAAGGATAAGGTACTAAGATACTTCATTAGCATGAGGAGGCATTCCAAGAATCTCAGGTGCTCACTAAAACAGGTTTCTTATCAGGAGAAGGGGAAGTGGACCTGTCATTTCCTTAAGGGCTAGGTGACATCGTCAAGTAGAGGGTGTGGGGTCCGGTGGTCTGAAAAGCCCCAGATAGAAAGAGGAAACCTCATCTGGGCATGGTGGTGCACACCTTTAATCCCAGCACTAGGAAGGCAGAGGCAGGTGGATCTCTGAGTTCAAAGCTAGCCTGGTCTACAAATTAACTCCAGGAAAGCTGGGTATACACAAAGAAACCCTGTCTCAAAAAACCAAAAAAATAAAATTTAAAAAAGAAAAGAGAGGAGAGACCTCACTGACAAAAGGAATCCCCCCCTTTCACACAGCTCAGGGGCATTCCATTAATATCAGATTTTGGCCTTAGCAGCAGGGTTTCCCGACCAAAAAGGAAAGAAAGAAATGGAAAACCCTCAATAATTATACTTCATCAGTTCATTCAGTATCAGATTATTCTTGTTCCATTAATGTTAAGTCAGCAGATCTATGAACTGTTAACCCTGAAGCCTTTCCCTATCGAATGGCATGCTATTTTCCAATTACTTTCTGTTACTTTACTTTATTTGAATGGGTGTTTTGCCTGCTTGTACGTCTGTGTATCCTGTGCATGCTTGGTGCCGGGTTGACCAGAAGCCGATGTGACAGTCTCTCCTGGAACTGCAGTTACAGACCATACCTACCTGGACTCTGGGAATCGAGCCTAGGATGATCAGCCAGTGGTTTTAACTGCTGAGTCATCTCTCCGGCCCCAATTGGTATGATTTTAACTTTAGAAAAATATATGTCCTTCTTTTCCATGAATTTCTTAGAAGAAATAGTTTAGGTTTATAAATCCTTAGGAAAGCAAGTGAATGAATCAATGAGCTCTGTGGAAGAGAAGACTTAGGAAGGCCATGGTTAAAGATCTGGTGAGAATCCATTACCAACTCAGCTAACAAGGAAATTTGGTTATTTCTCTGCCGCAGACTATTTGAAAATTAAAAACTATGACTATGTTACACCAAGACATAGTGGATTCCTGAGAATTTCGTAATAGTTTCACAGAACCTTGTCAACAGCATGTGCCTGTATGCAAGTATAACTCAAAAACAGGAAAATGACACTTTTTTCCCTCTGTGCTGAAGATGGACCCAAAATCTCATGCAGGCTTTAGGACTTAATCTGCCACTGAACTACATTGCCAGCCCACACACCATTTCTTATCCGATACCACTTCCTATGTAAATTAAATATATAATGTAAGCATCATTTAGTGATTATTTTTATAAGGGAAAAAGAAGAGTTTTCCATTTGTTTGTTTGTTTGTTTGAAATAGTGTATAACTCTGGCTGGCCAAGAACTCATTGAGATCCTTCTCCCTCTGCCTCCTCAGTACTGGGATTAAAGATGTGAGCCCCAAGCCTGTTGGAAATATAATACAGTTTTTGAGATAGTCTATGGGTCCTTTAGAAATCTGCAAAATTAGTTAGATACCAGAAGAGTTCACTTAGAGTTTGATGTTAGGAAATTTGCTTTATAATATCAACAGAGACAGGCCTGGTAGGCCTCCCTTCAACTCCAGTACACGGGAGGCAGATCTCTGAGTTCAAGGCCAGCCTAGTCTACAGAGCAACTTCCAAGACAGCCAGGGGTACATGAAACCCAATCTTGAAAAAAAAGAAAACAGAAAGAAACAACAGCACCCCACCACGGTTTAAGACACAAGGTTAAGGCTGAGGTGCTGTTTAAAGTCTAGAGCAGAGGCTGAGGAGCACATACAGGTCTTGGGTTTAATCACCACCACTCAAAAAAGGTTGACTTAGTTTACTTGTGGGTAGAGCTGAAAGAGTGTAACAGTATCATGACTGCGATTTTTGTTTTAAGCCAGGGGCTCATAATGCGGCTGTGAGCTGTCCTGGAACTCACTATATAGATCAGGCTGGCCTTGAACTCACAGAGATCCGCCTACTCCTGCTTTAAATGCTAGGACAGCACCACGTCCGCTGAGACTGGGATTCTAACGGATGTTCCTGCGCACATAACTCGGAATAACAGCCTCTGAGTGATCTCGCAAACTCCTGAAACTGACTCCCCCAGCCCTGTTCTAGAGCAACAGACTACAAACAGCAACAACCAAAATCGGGTGGTTTCTTTAGCAGCATTCATTTCGAGCAGTAATAATTCTCAAGGGCTCCCTAAAATCAACAACAACAAAACAGCTCATTTTCAGACAGCCACAAGGCACTGTCTCATGCCTTGGTCGTCTCCTCCCTTTTCACCCACCCCCACCCCGCTTTCTGCGCCCATGGAAACCCACTGTCCGTCTGTGCGGGCCGCACCCCCCACGCCAGGCCGAGAGCCGCCAAGACTTCAAACATCTGGGATGACCAGTCCCTCGAGCGTCCCTGCTCAAGGTCCGCAAATGACCCTACCCCAAAGCGCATGCGGGCTCCTTCTCCGCGTCCTGCTGGGCACCTGGGCCGTAACCTGTCCTTCATGGAGTCCCCGGGTCCCCAGGACCCACAGGCGGCAGCAGGATCCCAGGGTCCGGGAGACGCCGGCGTCCACTTTCTTCGCTAGCACAGCCCAGCAAAGGCCTGTTAACTGAAATGTTCGAAGTTCACACCTACCCTGGACTTCTGCTGTCATTTTAAATAGCTTCTTATCCTCTACTATCAAGGGCTGAACAGTAAACAAGATTATCAGATGGCAGATTGACAAACATGAAAAAAACCCGATATCCTCCTCGAGTTCCTGCTAATGGGATATCACCCGTGCAACTTCCAAATTCCTGAAACTGATGCGCTCCCCACCCCCCTCCTAGATCAGCAGATCCTTGGCCTTTGGCAAGCCTTAGATAGCTAAGGTATGTGCCCCAGTCTTTTCACCTGCAAAATGAGGTCGAAAGGGGCATCCTGCCAGTGCAGGGTCCCTGAATTTTAAGTAGTTGCTGTAGCAACAATGTTACCACCACAGAGAACATCAGCATAATCACTCTGTTGCACATAGTGCTAGTACTGCTACATTTTATGTTTGAGAAAAGATTTTATGAATCCCACAATAGCCTAGAACTCATTTTTTTCGATTCAGACTCTGGAGTGCTGTGGTACAGGCATGGGCCACCACACCACACAGAAATTTATTATTTTGGAAAAGAGGATATCTTACATAGTTTGTGCACTATGTTGCTTATATTTTCCTTTTTTTTTTTCTAAATCAGATTGTTTTCCTGGTTATTTGGTGACCTCTATAGTTGTTTATTTCTTTCCTGCACTCGCTTTGTAGACCAGACTGGCCTCGAACTCACAATGATCAGCCTGCCTCTGCCTCCCAAGTGCTGGGATTAAAGGCGCGCCACCATGCCCGTCTCAGTTGTTTATTTCTATAGCGGAGATGCATGTACCACCGCCACACGGTAGAGTTTATGTCATGTCTCAGCTGTGCTCACACCAAGTGTCATTACCAGCCTGTTGAAGGCTGCAGGAGAGTCATGGAGAGAAGAAGGTCCCGGAGACAGTGTCTGCGAAGTGACCAGAGCCAGGTAGCCTTTTTCTTCTTCTGTCATAGCTGTTCCTCTCTTCGCAGCTGCTCCTGGCAAACTACCCTGCCTTCATCTTAGGCTCAGAAGCCATCTTACAGTGAAAAAAAACTAGGTTCATTCCTGTTTATGATTAAACTTCTATTTCTCAAGGATGGGGCTGTGTCCAACCTGTAACCTTAACTATATATAGTTCTGCACTCCCTGTTCCAGGAAAAGATGACGTTCTTGTTTCAAAAGTTGTTATGACCACCTTGCAACCACACCTCTGTTTCAGGAGGCTGTTATGACCACCTTGATATGTTCTGCTTCTGTAACCCCGCCTATTTGCCTGCCAAATCCCCCATTTGGAAACCCCCTACCCTTAGCCATAGAAACCCTTATCTTCCCTATGTCCATTGCTAATCTATTGAAACACACACACACACAGAGAGAGCCTGTTTTATTTTATTCAGCCATGATTTGGGTCGGTGGTCTTTCTCCTCAACTCTATGGGATTAACGCTATGGGATTATCACTAAAGCTACTGTAATTTATAGTGCTTCTGACAAAGATAAAGCCAGACATTAGTTGAGACAGTGAAGACAAACTTTATTCAGTGACTACCAGGCTTAGCTGCCACTGTTGAGAGGTGAACACGAATATCTGAGCATTCTAAAAGATACCAGGGCATCAAGAGGACAGGGCAGGGCAGGGTCAGCATGAGTGAAAATCCACAAAGGGCTTGCCAGTGTAAACGCCTGCCTCACCAGGCTCTTGTGGCTGAGCTCCCTGTACACTACCCCCTGTCCTCTTCCTTCCTGGAGATACTGTCCCCTGGTCCAGAGAAATTGTCAATCTCTGGCGCAGCCTCCCATGGTGCTGCTTGAAGAAGAAGAACCTGGAACTACAGGGGCATGTCTACTCTGTCAGCAGCCAGAGTTCCACAGCTGCAGTGCAGTTTCATGGATGAATCCTCAAGGGATGGTGCAGGCTTTTTTCTCCTGGACTCCTCAGCATTGTTCCTAACACTGGAAAGGGACATGCTTGCTTTCCTATCAGTAATGTCTACTTTACAACAATTTTCTAAAACAGGCTCTCAATCTGTGGGTCGAGACCCTTTTGGGGAGTCGGTGAACTTTCATTTCCCAGGGTTGATCTAAGACCGTCAGAAAATACCTATACTTACATCATGATTCATAACAAGCAAAATTATAGTTAAGTAGCAACGAGCTGGGTGGTTATCTTTAAAAAAAAAAAAAAAAGCTGGGTGTGGTGGTGCACACTCCTTTAATCCCAGAGGCAGGCGGATCTCTGTGAGTTCAAGGTCCACAGAGAAACCCTGTCTCAAAAAAAATAAAAAAAATAAAAAAAATAAACAAACACAGAAATATTATTTAAAAATATATGTTTTAGGGCCAGATGTGGTGGCACACACCTTTAATCCCAGCACTAGGGAAGAAGTAGAAAGAATAATGTTATGGTTGAGGTCACCACAACCTTAGGAACTGTATTGAAGGGTGGCAGCGTTAGGAAGGTTGAGAATCACTATTCTAAAAGAAGAGGGGAAAGGGTGACAGAGAAGAAGAAGGAGGAAGAGAAGGGTGTGTGGAGAGGAGGCGAGAGTGACAGAACTGAGATGGCTATAATTGAGGAGGAAAAGGAACGCCCCACCCACTGCAGCCCTGTAAACACCAGAATTAATCTCCATCCCCGCTGAGACTGGGTTGGGCATGGGGCACAGCAGCGAGCAAAAATCCAGGAATCTGCAACTTCATCTTCGTAAATCTCTACAAGTCGACACTGTCTAAAAACCAGAAAGGTTTCTGTTGTTGTTTTTTGGCTTTTTGTTTTGTTTTGTTTCTTGTTTTTGCTGAAACCCATTTGCTTTGTTCCCTCCCTAAGCACTGCAGAGTAAAGCATCTAGAAAGGCAAAGGGTCCACGCTAAGCCTCCACCTGGAGAACCTGGGAAAGTCTATCTGCTATAATGATTGACAGGTCAGAGAAGAAACAGAACCAGCATGCCAAACGCTCCCTTAAGCCAATTACAAGAAAAGGAACCTGAAAGACCGATGCTCACCACACGCTGAGAGCAGAGTCCCCACTTTACCCACCAAGAACCCAAAGAAGTGCACAAGGCACCTGGAATAGAACCCAGGTGAGTTTTTTGTGATAGCCTCAGAGCCCAGAGCATCACCTGGCCCGGGAAAGAAAAGCCGTAGAACATAGGATGTAGTGTGTGTGTTGAGGGGACGGTGGAATGGGGGTGCGGGGAGTGCGGAGGAGGGGGATCTGCCTACACTAGATATCTCATGGTCTTTGGTTTCTAATCTTTACTGTCAGCATTTATTTGTACAGAGACTATACTGCATGCCATATAGCCAGTGACCTGGCTGTTATGTATGTTATTCCCTGGTGGTCTAGTGGCTAGGATTCAGCGCTTTCACCGCTGCGGCCCGGGTTCGATTCCCGGTCAGGGAAGTCGTTTTGCTAAGTGACCCCTACACCCTACACTTCCTTGTATATCAAAAACAGCTCTCACAACTCCTCACCAAAATCACTTTCATAGTTTTGATTCCAATAGCTCTCTTCTCAAAACAAGACTGAAAATTAGGTGGTTCATGGTTTAAAAGTGCTGTTCCTCATGTAGAACACCCCCGGGGTTCAGTTCCCAGCGCCCAAATGGTGAGGCTCAGAACCATCTCCTCTCAAAGATCTGGTTTGCAGGTTACAAGTGCACACATTGCAGGCCTACACACACACATATATATATTTTTTTCTTAAATGACTATCTATGACTTGTTTCTCTTCTTTTCAGGACAATTCAGGAGGGATTACCAGACATAAAAATAAGCAAATATTTTGACCTAGAAATTGCTTGTTCAGAAGTTATTCTTATTGTATGTGTAATATATGTTTATTATAATTATATTGTAATATAAATATTCTATATAGAGAGTCTAGTTCATGTGCATGGACTTCTCTACCCACACCACAAAAGAATCTGCAGTTTTTTGAAGGGCTGGGTGATAGATGAAGGGACCAGTGTTTCCAACAGATTCTTTTTTTAATTCTTTAAAATTGTGTTTAAGGGCATCTCAACTGTGTATGTGGCTGGTTCCTTGGAAGGCCAGAAAAGGTGCTGGATCTTCTGGAGTTATGGACTCTAGAGTTAGGGAGAGCTGGGAGCTGCCATGTGAGTGCGGTCTTCTGGAATAGCAGCCAGTGCTCTTCACCTCTGAGCCATCTCAACAACCTCTAATGTCAAGTTTTTACAGTATTTACTCTATTTCACGAAACCCTGTTACAGCCAGATGTGGTGGTACTCGCCTTTAGTCCCTCCAGTACTCGGGAGGGAAGCACAGGCAGTTGGACTTCTGTGAGTTCTGGTCTACAGAGTGAGTTCCAGGACTGCCAGGCTACACAAAGAAACTCTGTCTTGGGAAAAAAAAAAAAAAAAAAAAAAAAAAAACGAAAAACAAAAAAACCCTGTTCCAAGTTTGACCAATATTTATGTGTTGATCAATCTTCACTTTTCAACCTGACTGCTAGATTTTAAAATCACCATGAACACAACCTTTAGATATGTCTATGAATGTATTTCCAGAAAGGTTTAACTGAGGAGGGAAGACACTCAGCTATCAACAAGGGTCCTGCATGAATACAAAGGAGAAAACTCATCTCCTTCCATGCTTGTAGTGTGACTGATGTGGTGGGCTCTTCCACTATGCTTCCCCACCATGATAAACTGTGCCCTCTTATCTTAGGAGCCAAAGTAAGCCCTATCCTCTTTAAGTTGCTGTTCTCAGATACTTTATCACAGAAAGTAAACACGAAGAGCCATTTAAATTTGCGGACAACCAGTAAAGAAAGCGCTCCTACCTACCCTGCTACAAAATGCAGAAATTTAGGTACGAGAACCTCAGTGACTTGTTTAAAGTCTCACGGGGTGTTGAGGGGGGAGTGTTGAGTTTGTGTGTCTAGAAAATGGGATTCTGGAGTTCTGGAACTAGAATTTGTGGGGAGGAAAAAAAACCCACAAGCTTTTTAGGATTTTAATGTTCTGAATAAGACCTTAAGTCTTCAGATACAGAAGGGACTTTCTCAACGTCCTTACAGAAAATCGTGAAGGTCACTGGGTATGGACGAGTGAAGGGCAGAAAACCATAGTTACGGGTCACCATATGTCCTAGGGACAATACAATGAGGAAACTTTCGTAACTTGTCCCTGAGTGTCTGAACCAGCACCTCCAAATAGATTTGTGGAATAGACTTACAGATGGCTGTGAGCCACCTTATGGGCTAGGAACCGAACTCCGGTCTTCTGAAACAGCATTCTTAACTGCCAAGCCATATATATCTCCAGTCCCCTGCTATGTCTCTTTCCTAGGTGAATTTCTCTGCCCTTCTGGGTCCCTTCAGACATGGAAGAAACAACATACAATGCAGGATGCACCTAAGAGGCACAAGGAGAATGTCATTTGAACACAGCTGTGGGGAATTAAACGTAGGTGCAGCAAACCTTAACGCAATTAAAAAACAACAAAACCAACCAAACAACAACAACAACAACAAAAAAAAAACTGTTAGTGTCAGTAAGCCTATAGAGGGAAAATGGAATGCTAATTCGCGGCAGGAGGACAGATCCAGGAGCGGGGCGTTTTCTTGAGAGCTGGAGTTGTCTGTGGCGTTAGAGTCAGGCGGGATCTATGGGAATGAGGGCTGCATAAGGCTGCGGTGGCAGCGCCCGATTTGGAAACCCGGCCAGTTTCGCAGGGTGTGGGGAGAGCGTGGGTCTGGTGTCGGGAAGCAGAGCAGAGGAACGCGGGAGAAGCGTGTGCCCGAGGGGCAGAGTGGCAAAGTGGCCATGAGTTCAGAGCGCAGAGCTGGCTGAAGCTGAGTCGGGGCTGAGGTGGAAAAAGCATACTTAACCCGGCGGGAAAACATTGTTATCCGGAAGAGGGTTTTCCTAGGAAGAGACTCATTTATTCCAACTAGAGTGTGCTGGTTCCGCAGATGCTGAGCTGCATAACTTGTAGTATTTGGAACTGCATTCGCTCTTTCTCCTTATAATTTGCTACCAAAAATAACTAAGGAAAATAATTGGTAAGAGATTGTAAGGGTTTTGTTTATCTCACCTGCCTCCGTTTAGGACGCCTCGCGGACCCACAAATAGAGAAGATCGGAAGACAGTACTTGTGTGGCTGCTCAGAGTCAAACCTGGATTCTTACGCTGAGCCGTCTCTCTGGTTCCTTATTAGAGAATTTCTTGATGAAACTTAATCTTGGCGAGAGCCTTAAATAAAGTAGGCTGTTGTCTTCACACAACATGTTTTTGCGCTGAGACATTGGAAAGCTGAGACGTCTTTCTGGCTTCTTACTCAAAAGCTGCAGAGCACCGATACCGAGAAGCCTCAGACAGGATTCCTAGGGATGAAAACCTCTTTCGTTGGTTTTGGTTTTTGTCTTTGTTTTGTTTATTTTTGTTTGTTTTGTGTTTGTTTGGGGGGTTGTTTTTTGAGACAGGATCTCACTATCTAGCTCTGGCTGCTCTGGAGCTCTATATGTAAATGAGGCTGGCCTCGAAATCACAGAGATCCTCTGACTCCGAAATGCTGGGCTAAAAGGCGTGTGCCGGTTTTAACCCCAACAACCCCTACAGTCACTCTCAGTGTCTTCCAGCCAGGAGTTACCATAAAACTCAGTTACAGTCTAAAGCAGATAGACAGAAGCCTCTAGGATGGCATCCTTCCCTGAACAAAAATATGTTTGAATTCCTGCCGGCCATACCCTCTTTCTAGAATATCGGTGTGAGGCCATCTCCCGCCATGAGAATAAAATCCTCAGGGTAAGGCAACACTTCCAAGCAAGAAGATAGACTCAGGCTAGGTCCCAGTGCTGCATTGGCCGGGAATCGAACCCGGGTCACCCGCGTGGGAGGCGAGAATTCTACCATTGAACCACCAATGCACCCTTAGTTGTACCCCCTGACAGTACATTAGGAAAAGGTATGGGAACCAGGAATCTGCATTTCTACTGAAAAGTAGTAATGTAAATCAACGTATCCTCATGACATATAGTATTTTCCAGTGTTCAGGAGGAAGTATCCTCCTACATGCTAGGCTGTGAAAAAGCTAAGTCCTCTCACCCTTCAATCTGAACGAGATTTGCTGCTCAAGGAGTTTTACAGCATGGCCTACAGAATTCCTTCTACTGCCTGTCACAGTCTGGGAGTTCCAGCTCATTAAAAGGAAATGTTAATTCCAGTTCAAACCTGTGTTTCTGAAAAGCCTTCCTTGTGGTTTATCCAGTGCCCAAAGGATGCTCAAATCAGAAGTAGTTAAAAACACACTTGATATAGATAGATCCTGGGGACAAGTCCATAATGAAATTCCATCTGTGTGACACAGATGGGACACTTCCCTAGGCAGTACACATTCTTTTTACTGCTTTGGACAGGAGGGAGAGAGGGGTTTGAAGAAAACCCGGCCATTGTTCCCGAGTGTGCTGTCTACTTTGCAGGGCATGTGGTGTCCTAATGTAGGACAGCTGCTCTTCTAGGATGTTACATAAGTGGCCAGTGTGCAGAAAACGTAGCTAGGAAACTGAGTACCATCTGTGTGAAGATTCATACCGTCCTTAAAACCGTCCAGGAGACAGACAAAAGCAAAGAGGAGGAGACAGAAATCCATCCACACACTCACTCTCCCACGCCCACCCATCCCCCTCCAGGAGCCTTACTGATGCTTAACCCTGACCACTGTGTGGACAGAGATGGAAAGGGAAATCAGAGCAGTAACTGTGTATGTTGGCTTGGAGTAGGTCACCCGCACACTGTGGGCTGACGGAATCAGTGATCTCTCTTTCCCTTGATCTCGGTGATGGCGGCTCATTGTGTCAGCCACAGACAGTCATAAAAAATAACTGAGGAAAATCATCGTGTTTAATTTTACTCTATGACTGGAGTTTACTTGAAATGCTGCTGTGGAAGGAGAACTCTGGTGTCGTTTCTCACTGGCCTTGGAATGCCCAGGCAAACAGAAGAGGAGGAGGAGAAAATGTGACAAAACAGATCTGAGCAGACAGTTGCATTAACTTAAGCTCCCTGGAGGAGACAGACTAAGGCAGCCCCTGGTTGTTTGCACCCTGCACTTGACTCAGACACGGGTTCCTAGGCCAACCTGAGGGCAATGTCCAGAGAAAAGTTTGTTTTTCATCCTTCCTTCCTCCACACCCCCATAGCAGGAGTATTCATTATAGGTACTAGGACGGTCTCAAATTCACAGAGCCACCCACCTCTGCCTCCCATCATGCCCTGCTCTTATTCACGTATTTGGTCTTATATGCTCTGGTAGCACCAAAAATCTCCATGCTGGGGGCAAACAGGAGAAAGCAAAGCGAGCGGCACTCAAACCCAGATCTCCCATATGGGAATTGAGAATTCTACCACTGAACCACCAATGCACTTGTGGTATGGTGGCCCATAGAAAAAAGATAGGAAAATCCATCCATCCATTTTTACAGCATCTCCACATGGCTTTTTGGGGGGTTTTGGGTGTTTTTGTTTTGTTTTGTTTTGCATTTTCCAGTGTTGAAGGGGAAATGTCCTCCTACATGCTAGGCTGTTAAAAGGCCCAAGTCCCCTTACCCCTCAATTTAGATCATGCCCTCAACAGTGACCTGTGATTGTGCGGTGGATCCTCAAGAAGTTTCAGAGTGTGGCCCACAGAATTCTACTACCTGTAATGACCTCCAAGTTTCAGCCCATTAGAGGGGAAATGCCAATTCCAGTTGAAATTCATGGCTCTGAAAAGCCTCCCTTGAAGTTTACCAGACCAAAGTAAGAATACCACCGAAGTCCAACTTGGAGACCCAGTGAGTTTGTCAGTGTTTCAGGAATGTGGGTGAGAGGTGACCGCTCTTGAAAGCTAGCAGCCTGGAGTTCAGTCCCTTTAGAACTTTCTGTGTCCTAAGGACATTCCACTCCGGCATGGAATGTTTCAATCTGGAGGAAATCGTTACATCACTCAAACGCAGGGAACAGTGTACAGGCGCACAGATACTAACGTTGCATATTTTAAACAAACTTTCAGGCACCTTCAAAGTCCTCCAATTGCTATGGCTTCCTATTCGCTCAGCTCCAGGGAGGACTGGCCAGAGAGACCTCTTAGGTTTCTTCCATGCTGCTTGTGCAAAGGGAAGAAAATCTTGATAGTTCCCATGATCCCCCCCCCCCCTTGCCTCTCCTGTCTTTACAAAGCCAGCTTTCCTTTCAGCACTTGATGGAAATAATCCAACACTGGAGTTTGCTTCTGAGCTGTAGGTGGGACAGAAGTCAACGTGTAGCAGTGGGAGAGCCTCCGGACATGCTCAGCAATCCCTCTTCATCTGAAGCTCCACGGGACAGATATTCAGGGTCTCAGAACCAAGCACTACCTCCTGACGCCCATTTAGCTAGGTCTCACCCAAAGCAGTGCTGCAGAGCCGGGTGACTGGAGCCGCAGAGAGGCCAAACAGAAACAGCCAACGAAGGGAAATGGCCCTAGTTCTACACCTGGACATCAGGAGGTCTCATGAGTCATTGCTGTAGGGGGGACCATGCCCACCCTCTCCCCTGGTTTTCTGACTTACTAAAAGCAGAATAAAGACGGTTGGAGTGAATCATGGGCTACCGCTTTCTCGCTTTATTAAATGTTTTGATTATACAGTACTCCTGCATTACAAAGAGAAACAAAGGGATTGTAAGAGCAAGTCTTCAGTCTGTCTTTCACCTACAGTTACAGTTCATTACTGAGTAGCTCCAAGTCAAAAGACTGTAACAGATGATTTTCACATTGTCCACTGGGGAGTGTAGTAATTACAGTGCACACTATCCTTTGGAAAGTGTTGAAGGCCTGCACTTGAGTACTAAAGATTTTATTTCTAGTTGCAACTAAATAAATACATGCTGCTGATGGGTGTAGAACCACCTCTCCATTTGATACATCTTTAGGCAACACCTTTTCTCTTTTAGGAATAAATTGTGCCTCAAGTTCGGTGTTCAGCGAATGGTTCTGTTTTCCTGCACAGCACACCAAGGGGCAGTCCTGTGGCTTCATCTGCACTGAAAAGGAAGCCTGTATTTGCCCACTCCTGTGACTGTATTTGTTTAAATAATAAACGCCCACATCTGGACGGAAAATAAGCTGACTGGTTCCCTCCACGCTGGCTAATTTGTGTTTGTACTTTTATGCTAGTACTTCAGGTAGCTTGCTTTTGGCTTTAAACAGGACTCCAACTGCCAGCCTGTAATTCCCTATGACAAACTGGACCCATTTCCTCTGCAGACCTGCCTGCCTCTAAAAGTAGTGATTAAAGGTACATACCACCCACCCTTCCTAGGTGATTTCTTACCAAATGTGCTGTGCATCAAAACGGTCTCATTTAAAGTTTTGTGGGGTTTGCCAACTACCTGTCAAGATCTTAATAGTGGAAACTCTACAGCAGAGATTCTCAACCTTCCTAATCATGCGACTTTTGTTTTTGTTTGTTTTTTTGTTTTTGTTTTTGTTTTTTTTGAGACAGGGTTTCTTCTCTGTATAGCCCTGGCTGTCCTGGACTCACTTTGTAGGCCAGGCTGGCCTCAAACTCATAGAGATCCGCCTGCCTCTGCTTCCTGAGTGCTGAGATTAAAGGGGTGTGCCACCACCCTGCGGCAATCTTGTGACTTTTTAATACAGTGTCTCATGCTGAAGTGACCGATCCCCCAAACATAAAATTATTTTCGTTGCTATTTTATAACTGTAATTTTGCTACTGTTATGAATCGTAATATAAATATATACCTTTTCCCATGGTCTTAGGTCCACTGTGAATCGTTCCATCCTCAAGACCCACAAGTTGAGAACCTCTGCTCTACAGACTAAGGCAGTTTGTTGAAGATCCTTTCCCACTTGCCTCTTGCCTGATATCGGTGGCTATTTAGAGGTATAAGATAATTCAGTATGATTTGTCTCTGAGCCTTCAACACTCTCCACAAGCAGAAAACTTTAACAAGCAAACGGGGCGTGGATCTCCCCTGGGTCACAGATGGGGTTTGGTCTACGCATATGAAGTGCAGAAAAGGGCGCGAAAAGGATGATATCACCACCTCCCAGGTGGCAGGCAGCAGGGGCTGCAGTTACTGGGGACCAGTAGAAGGGTAGTTGACAGGACGTCATCCTCGATGTCACCGACGTGGGCGTGACCTATGCAGATGAGGGGCACCTAGGGGCTACGGCGTCCGCACCCACTGCAGAAACCGTAGGGATTTCGTGGGCGGCATAGGAGGGAGTGCAGGTCCGAGGGTGTCTTGTTTTTGTGGCCTCACTAACTCCCAACATTCCAGAAACTGAATCAAGGTACAGAGCCCAGTAGTCGTGTTTGGCGTGTTTGCATATTAATCCGGCTGAAGTCGGCTTTATACCTCGGATCTCCTCCCACCCCCGGGTTCCAGTTTCTCGGTCTCGAAAGTCGCCTGCCCTCTACTGGTGACCACCGCCGCTTACTAGCCCACTCAGGTATCGTCCTCACGGCCTCTACCCTGGTACATCCCCTGGGCTGTTAGAATCTGGCAAAGGTCCTCACTTGGGATTCCATGTGCACTGAAAACAAACCGATTCCCCGCCTCTCACGGTAAAGGGGCCTCACCCTTGGGTCTCCTCCTGCGGCCTGTGTTGAAAACACAAGGGTTAGTTAGCCTGCTTACTCTGACCAGTAATCCATCGACTGCGGTAGGCTGAGACAAGATCACAAATGCAAGGCCAGCCTGGACTACGGAATGAACTGAAGCTCACCCTGGGCAATTTAATAAATTTCACCACAAAATCAAAGGTTAAAAAGAGGGTTGGAGATAGAGTTCAGTGGAAGAGTGCATACAGCTTCATAGAGGGCACGGTGAACCACAGAACTGGACCATTCCCTGGGTAGAAAGCAAAGTTTATTGGTTAATTTAAATGGGCCACGGTAATCTCTCAGGGGAGAGAGAACAGGAAAAGGGGGGAAAGCCTTGCCAGTTTTAAGGGGAGCAGGTATCTGCGATGGAGATAAGTGTGCAAACCAAAACAGCCTGGGAAGAAGCAGTGAGGAACTTTGAAATGTTACAGGAGAGCCTGGGGCAAGCGTGGGGACTCTGGTAAGTGTTGTGGGTTTATATTAATAGGGAACTAGATGCCCCCGCGATTACAACCAATTGCTGGAGGTAGTTGCTTGTAAAAGCAGATAAGGAAGTAATGGCTCTTTCTGACAGACACGACAGCATAGATTCCATCCCAAGTACTGAGAGAAACAATAGCAGAAAGATGGCAGAATTTGGCTATCGCAGGGGAATATACTGCTTAGCAGAGCTCCTGGGTAAACACAGATGCCAGGAAGAAGGAGGATGTGAGAAAACGGGGACAGAGAGAGTCACAGCTGCTGACACGAAACTTCAAACATGGAATGTCCAACCAAGGCGGCATGGCTCCTGAAAACATGCTCAGAATCACTGTGCCTCTCTATGTCACCACAAAGAAATCCAGTTGGGCATTTCTTTATGCCAGAAGAGAGACCTGTGACAGGCATAACACAGACCCAAATGTCTTCATGGTCTGCTGGCCTTCCCATAACCACTGTCTAACAACTGCCTCCAAATATCCATTTTAAAGCAAAACAGAACCAAACCCTCCTTGTGCCCTTCATGGTGGTATATGACTTCAATCCCAGACTTGGGGAGGCAGAGGCAGAGGGATGGATCGCTGTGGGTTCAAGGCCAGCCTGATTTACCTAGAGTTCCAGGCCAGCTAAAACTGTTTAGTGTGATCCTGTCTCAAAAACAACTAGCATGAGGACTCGCTAGCATCGGAGCTCTCTAGCATGGAGCCTCCAGAGCTCCATTCACTTGTCCTTATATAGGATCGCTCCTTGTTCCACCTGCTTCAGCTTAATCTCTGCTCTGCCCATTTAGCAGCTGAAAACAATGCCAGATCATAAATCTGTTTTTAGTCCATAGAGTCTCTCCTTGTTTCACCTGACTTCATCCTTATTTTTAGTCTATAAACTGATAAGCTAATTTCCCACAGCCAAGTTGATCTTCATGTCCCAGATTAAGAAAATGTTTCAGAAACCCCTAGTTACTAAATCTAATTTATATTAATCTAACTCCCCCTTACAGCCATTCTATCTTCAGTTATCTTTAAACTCTTCATATTCTTTGTTTATATTCTTATCATTGTCATTTCTAAGCTTTTATTTTCATCTGATGCTTATCCCTCCTCCCCTAATTTTTTTCCTTTGGTTTTTGAAGACAAAGTTTCTCTGTGTAACAGTCCTGGCTGTCCGGGAACTCTGTGTAGACCAGGGAGAAGCAGGTGGACGCCCAGATTTCTGCAACTCCCATTTTTGAGGGGGGTCTCTCCAGGTAGCTCTAGCTGGTCTGGATCTGATGCAGGAGAAACTTGAAATGCAAAATTAGTGCTCTAAAGAATTTACCGGGTGGGAGGGTAGGACCGGGAGGGGTGGAGAGAGGGGACTTGATGGAGATGTAACTTGAAGTAATAAACATTAAAAAAAAAGAATTTACCAATAAGAGGTGGCAGCGAATGGCTACTTAAGGTTTTAAGATAATTCAAGATGATTTGTCTGCGGGCCTTCAACACTCCAGCTCTCCTCCTCAGGCAAAGTTCAACATTGGGGGGCGTCAGCCCTGAGTCACGAATGGGGCGTGGCCTATGCAGATGAGGTGCAGAGCTGGGAGCGGCAGGGTGACGTCACCTCCTCCTAGGTGGCGGACGCGCGGGTTGGCCGGGGACGCAAAGAAGACAGAGACGTCATCCCTGATATCACGGACGTGGGCGTGGTCTATGCAGATGAGGGGCGCGCAGGGGCTGGCGCGTCCGCACCGCTGCGGGAACGCGAGGGATTTCGCGCGCGGCGTGGGAAGGAGCGCGGGTCCGCGGGTGTGGGCGGAGCGCGGGAAGGGCGTGTGCGTCCGTGGAGGCCGGCGAGCGCGCTTGTGGAAGTGACCGTGCGTTGAGAGCGCAGGGCCGGTGGGTGTGAGTCGGGGCTGCGGCACCGAGGGTCATACTTACCTGGCAGGGGAGACTCCATGATCAGGAAGGTGGTTTTCCCAGGGCAAGGCTCACCCATTGCACTCGGGCTGTGCTGATCCCAGTGATTCCCCCACATGTGGGAAACTTGACTGCACAATTTGTCTCCTGATGTTTTTGGTACAAAAATGTAAGGCTGTTGTTACTGCTCCCGATTGTTAATGTCCATGGCAGCTACTTCTCCACTCCTTCATGTTAGGCTGTCTGTCTCCGAATATCTGAGATTGCTCTCTCAAGCTCAAGGCCAGTTTGTGGCCCCAGTGGACTGCAGGTTTTCCAACTGAATCTGTCTTTCACTCTTTGTGATAATACTTTACTCGGTCCTTTTCTCTATAGAGATAACAAGCAAAAATGAGTTCATCAATGTCCATCTGTTAATAAAGGCTACTTCTTTTTTTTAACATTTATTTATTTATTACGTATACAGTATTTGCTCTACATATATGCCCTGGCAAATGATCTCTTGTAGATGGCTGTGAGCCACCATGTGGTTGCTGGGAATTGAACTCAGGACCTCTGGAAGAACAGCCAGTGCTCTTAACCTCTGAGCCACCTCTCCAGCCCATAAAGGCTATTTCTTAACATAAGGTGCTAAAAAGAAAAATCTTGACATGTTTATGCTTTTCCTGATCTGTTTCAACTGTATTCAATAAATGTGTATACTTCTGCAAAAAACAAGGTAAACAAGGACTCTAACACACATTAGAATCTAGAACGCCACTTTCAAGTGGTGGAGTATGGTGACTGATTATGGTCTCTTTTAAATAAGGCACTTGGGGAGTCCAAAAGTTCATGAGGACATTTGGGACAAGTTTGCCCTGTCATAGGATTTTTCTCTGGTCTTAAACAAATAGTTATGTTTCTTAGAGTGGTATGGAGGCACTGTGGTTCTGGGCATGTTTTCAGGGGCCAAGCTGCTTTTGGTTCCAATTTCCCATTTAAATCCCGCTGTCTCCAGATTTCTCACCTCCCCTCTCTCCCAGTTACTGTGTGACCCTGTCAGTCTGATAAGCTGAATGGTTTGAGGAATTCAAACTCTCCTGTCCGAGTGCTAGCCATATTTGACACCACTTAGCTGCCTACATCGTGGGAGACTGGGTGAATTCAGGGTGGTACACTAGGAAGAAAATTCTATCTTTACGGAAGTTGTACTTATTTTTTCATTCATCTTAGTATGTGTGATGGCCCATGAGGTTTTCAGGAGACAAGGTAGTCAGGGTCGGTGGCATTTACTTGCTCAGACATCTCTCTAGCCCCAAAATGTAACTAAATTGTTGTTCCTTTCATGGATATGGGTATAGACCCTAAGGCCACCCTCATGTTGCTAGAAAAGCTTTCTTCCACTGATCTCTAGCCCTCCTTTTATGTTTTATTTGGTGTTAGGGCATTGCTGCATGGCCAAGCTGGCTGCAAATTCACTCTGTAGTCTACACAGACCTTGAACTTGTGACCCTGTTGCCTCTGCATTCTAAGTAGCTGGGATTACAGGCAGAATCGATAGGTCAAGCTCCCACCATGGCTTAAATTCTTTTAAACGAGGTAACTGTAGTTTCACCTGTAACTACACACATGGGATAGGGAATCCTCATGTTTTCAATTCCCATCAGTGTGGCACCCTATATATCTGGAACCCCATTATCAAAGCCGGATATCTCGTGAGACCACCCTGCAGATCTGACTCCTCACTGTTGCTTTCTTATACGGTATCACTATGTACCTTTGGCTGGCCTGGACATGTCCAGGTAGACCAGGCTGGCCTTGAACTCACAGAGATCTGATTGCCTCTGCCTCCTGAGTGCTGGGATTAAAAGTATGTATCACTTAGCCAGGCGGTGGTGGCGCACGCCTTTAATCCCAGCACTTGGGAGGCAGAGGCAGGCGGATCTTTGCGAGTTCGAGGCCAGCCTGGTCTACAAAGCGAGTCCAGGACAGCCAGAGCTGTTAAACAGAGAAACTCTGTCTTGAAAAACCAAGAGAAAAAAAAAAAAGTATGTACCACCATAGCTAGCCTTTTTTTTTAAATTTACTTCTTTTATATTTATATGCACTGAGTGTTTTGCCTGCATGCATGTAAATATGTATGTGCATATGTATGTATATATGTATGTGTAACAAATGCTTGTCAGGTGTCCACCAAGGGAGATGCCCTGAAAATGATGTTACAGATGGTTGTGAGCCACCATGTGGTTACTGGAACCAAACCCAGGTCCTCTGCAAGAGCATCAGATGCTCTTACCCATGCAGCCAGCTCTCTGGCCCCTTCTTTTTTTGCTTTTGAGACAGGGTTTCAAATAGCACAGGCTGTTCATACCTATCAAGGAGGAGACCTTGAACTCCAAGCATTCTTGAGCCAACTTCCTAAGCACTTACATTACAAACACAGGCCACCACCGCTGGCCTTCATTGTTTATTGTTCTCTGTGAATGATTCATGTGTTTGTTGGCTTTCCTGCCACTTCAGCCAAGAAATCTCAGAGTGACCGCCCAGAGCCACCACCCATACTACACAACCCTGTGTCCCTTAGGACACTCAGCCTCTAACAAAAAGGTTTTTCTGTGTATGGGGCCCGGTCTCAAGGCCCTCAGTGCACAGAGAAAGTAAGGACCCTCATTAGCAAAGTGAACCCAAGGAGAGCAGGTGTATGGATTCAAGCAAGGTCCACAGAGAGAGCTGGGCAAAGCATCAGCCCAGACAGTGTGGAACACTGGTACCTATGCAGACAAAAGCCAGAGGAAAAGGCCTGTTCCAAGCATGTGAGAGACTGCAGGCAGACAGGCAGGCAGGCAGGCAGGAAGAGGTGGGTTTCCCTCCTCCTTTCAAGTCCCTAGCTCCTTCTTGGACTCTCTGGCTCCTCTCCCGGTTTCTGTCCACTCCACCCCCGACCTTAGGGTCTCTATCCCCCATTTTCTGGGCCTGCCTCTGGAACTCTCTCATTCTCTTAGTGTCCACTCCCCACTCTTTTGGTGCTGCCCACCCTGCCTCTGCAGAGCCCAGGCTGGTGATCATTGGTTCCAGCACAAACTATGGCAAGGGAGGAAGGTGGAGAGGAATCAGGATGAAGACATGAAAGAAGCCAGTGGCCAAAAAGCCTGAAAGTCCTACCCGGAGGGATGCATGTGAGAGCCAGAACATGAGAAAGTGTGGAATACAAATGGAGAAGGTACACTACATAAATACAAACATAAACATCAAAGTAGTGACTCTCACAACCCTTTCTCAGCTCCATCAACCACTTGGAAGTGGTTTTCATAAGTTTTCTTTGTTACTTATTACTATTCATGGGTTTCTGCTACAATACTTTTCTCTGTCCCACAATGACCTGGAAATCCCAGCAGATGCTCTCTGGACTCCTGATTCACACCTGTAACATGACCCTGGCCCTTCTCACTGCAGACCCTTCTCACCCACCACTTACGACCATGAGCATCCAAAGGCTGAGAACAAAATGGGGACAGTCGGTCAAGAATCAGATGCACCTGCTCTGTCCCTATTGGCTCTCCATCTCCTTCAGTCTCTCTGCCCTCTTGGCTCCACTGCTCTGTTGTTCCTCTTCCAGTGTACCCAACAGCTGTGGGTGCCACGGTTTCCTGTCTCCCCACCGACACCTGCCCTTTTTGTCCATAGCCATCCGCTTCTTATCATTCTCTTCTGCTCTGTCCTCTTTTTGACATCAATGCCGCATCCTGTGTGGATCCATTCCCTGCACATCCTCATTCATCTGTGTGCATCTTTGTGCAGACTCTCAGGATTCTCCTCCCTGGTTCGCATTTACCATCTGCATTGGGCTTCCTCTTCTTTCATGTGTCCCAATTCTCTTAGCCTTTGATATAGCTCTGTATGTGCAGGTGTCTATGCAGGTCCTGTCTCTCCTTGTTCCTCTCACATTTAATGAAACATGATGACAGGACACACCTGTCGTAAGGAACAAATGAACGCACACAGCTCTTCAGCGGTAGGGGGCACCTGACATTCTTCATGGACTCACTGAATGAGAGCTTTCCTATTTGGGGCACAACACTTCAGAGACAAGACATTATAAAACTGACTGTATTTAGGTTACATCCTCAGTACTTATTCTTGCTGCAGAGTGTGACAGAGAGGACACTGTCTTCTCTGTGCAGCGGCCATTCCTGGGCTGGGAATCCCAGAACCCGAGTCCCCAGCAGGTCTGCTCCTCAGGGAGTCTCAGATAACCCACTACAGCATCACTCTACAATCTGCTCATTACAAGGGAACACTGATTGAAATCCTAGCTTCAAAGCTGCCCAGGCAACATCTTCATAGCTTCACCGAGAAAGGCATTTCTACACGGAGGAGAGGGAAGCATGTCCTTCCACCACCCATCCTGGCTCCTGGCTAAAGCTTCTATAACAAATGACAGTGACAATGGCAAAGCACACCTGCTGACTTAACCCAAGTTCATTATCACGACAGACAGAAGAGCCTCCATCTCCGGAAGTAAGCAGGTGAGCCAGAGGACTCAGACATGGGTCTGGTGAAGGGCAGACCATGGGGAAGAAATGACAGGGCCAGAGGTCTGTGGCTGACATTGCCTATGACTATCAGTTGCATACCACCTGTACAAGGGGCTGGGAATTAAGGAGACAAAGAACACATGGAGGACACCAAGGCAGGAGTCTGATCAAGGTGTGGAACTTTACTAGGCATACAGTGGTTATAAAGTTAAAAACCACAAACATGGGCAGGGTCACCATGGCAATGCATATCTCAGAATCTTCCTACTTCCTCTACAAGGTCAGCGAACAGAGCAACAAATTGCAGGTGCAAGGACACTCCCAGGCTACTAGCCAAACCGCATGATACACCGAAAAGCTGAATATGTGACAATAAACAAGTCACCAAGCCGGGCGGTGGTGGCGCACGCCTTTAATCCCAGCACTTGGGAGGCAGAGGCAGGCGGATCTTTGTGAGTTCGAGGCCAGCCTGGTCTACAAAGCGAGTCCAGGACAGCCAGAGATATTCAGAGAAACCCTGTCTCGAAAAAACAACAAAAAAAAAAACAAGTCACCAAATGGCTGATATGTGATATGAACGGATGGCTACTTCATGTGGCTGGCACTCAGGGAAACTCAACCAGCCCTGCTCCCCCTCTGTGCTCCTGTCTCCAGTGGTAAGGATGCTACTTTCTTCCAGATCTTGGTGAGGGTCTCTGCTGTGTGATATCATTCTTAGAAAGCTGTGAACATCTACTCACCCCACAGAGTTAATCAGCTCAGACAGGGAACAGAGAACAAACCAAAGTAGGGATACCACCAAAGCCACAGGCTAACCAGTGAATTTCCCTGAGGTTACTTACAGAAGCAGAAACAACTCCAAAGACAACTGCACCACCAAAGCCCATCATAGCATGGATGACAGCTCACAAAACTGGAAACCCGGAGTGGAGTCCACTGCACAGCCTGCAGGCAGCTCAACAGGTAGGAAACTGTGCTTCCCAGTCAGCTCAGGTAATCTGAGAGCAGCTCTCGCAGTCCTCCCAGCTTGTGTGTAACTTGTGGAGGGAGGCCTGAATGAATCTGATCAGTTTCGGTGACTTCCTGAAGCTATTGAGTTGTTTACTCCTTGAACATCCTTGCAGGATACAATGTTTCACTTCACCTCCCTTTTGACATCCTGTGTCTTAACATCCCCTTAGAACAGCTGTTGCTTCATTTCCCCTTTAAATACTGTCTCTTACTGAGAGGAAGGTTTTAATCTCCCGGGAACTGCTCCACAACACCACCTCTCCCATTAGGGTCTTGGCACCTGCTTCCGAGAGAGAAAGATGGCAGAAGAGTGAGTGCCCTTCCAGCTTCTGTTTAACATGATTAATGTACCAAAGTACCATGTTTTGGGCCAGTGTGTCCCAAACCCATCATACGTAAGATGCAAACCCCAGAATCCAAAACAGTGATAACAAGTGACTGCGAAGGTTAATTTCAAATGCTTACATCTATGCAAAGGAATGTTTGTAATCACATTTTTTCTCTCAAGTTTGTGTCCAAAGCTCATTATGAAAACAGTCCCTGTACGCTTCAACGTGTCTCCTAAGAAATGCCATTATTTATGAATACAGTTGTTTGGTATTTGTCTCTGATAACTATTGTTCTTCCTTGGTTCTCTCATTCTCCCCACAAGGCTCTCAGAGGGAATTGGAGCCTGTGGGTTCCCTCCCTAGACCAAGCCAGAGAAGCCAGCAAGGAGTCCACCCTCGGAGAAAGCCAAGAGGCTTCCGAGGCAAAGGCCGGCTCCTGCCTGGGCGTTCCACAGGACGCTTGGCCACAGCTTTCCTC
>CAJQZJ010016855.1:5686074-5710767 GCA_907164525.1 Lophiomys imhausi | reverse complement strand
CCGTCGGGCTGGTGGAAGGCGGAGACCAGCGCCATTTTTAAGGCGCGGCATGTCGCAGCTCTCTACACGTGTGCGTGTGCGTGTGCGTGTGTGTGTGTGAAAGAGAGAGAGAAGAGAGGGAGGGAGGAGACAGAGAGTACCTATCTTCTGCTTTTCAGTTTTTACAGCCATTGATTTGGGTCTTTTGTTTCCCTGCCTTTCTTCTCCTTGTGCTCCAGGATACTTGTCCTGTTCATCTTTAATTCGGTCTTTAAAACCTGACAGAAGTTTCAAGGCATCCCATTCCCACCCGACTGTTGATAAACCAGCCTGCCTCCATCTTGGGCTTAAAAGCTATTTTACAGTAAAGACAAATTAGGTTCATTCCTCTTTATGATTAAACCTCTGTTTTTCAAGGATGGAGCTATGCCCCACTTGTAACCTTAACTACAAATGGTTCTGCACTGATCATTCCAGAAAACAGCAACCATGGTTTTGTTTAAGGAGGTTGTTATTATGACCAACTCCTTAAGCTTATGTTCTGTTTCTCTGAGCCCGGCTTATTTGCCCGCCAAATTCCCCATCTGGAAACTCCCTACCCCTGAGCTGTAAGAAACTTACCTTGCCAGTGTCCCGGACTGATTTCTTGAATCCTGCCTTTTGAGTCATTCGGTGAACTTTCTCCTCGCGTCAGTCCAAACACTGTCCAAAACACCAAGGCACGATTGGATATTATGCACAAGCCGGGGGGTGGGGGTGGGGGGGACCAAGTCAGACTGGTGGGAATCCCTGTGGGCCCCCAGGAATAGAGCTATTTAGGCTCTGAAGAAGGTGCTCTTCAGACCGCTGACCTGGGGGAGAGGACCGGGACCCAGGGTCTTACAGCTTGGAAGCGCCCAACCTTGGAAAAATTCCCACTGCGTCCCCCCCCTTGGTAGCGGAAGTCGTGTGGCCGCCTGCGGTCCACAGTCGTGGGCGGCCGCAGTTACTCTGCGCTCGGACGTCCTGGCCACGCGCCGCTCGTGCGACCGTGGGAGCCCGAGAATCGGCGGGGAAGCGTTGTGCACTCACGCGTGTGGCCGCTTTGTTAAGGAACAGGAAACACGGCAGTCGGGGCCTCTGGCCAGAGCGTGAGTCCCTGGACACCGTTTTGTAAGGAGGAGGAAGGACGGTCTCCTCTGGGCGGGTCCCTCCGCCGCTTGCCTAGGGTCCCACGAGACCACAGTCCCTGGTCTCTGGGCCTGTCAGGCCTCTGGCGCACCCGTCCGCTGGTGAGCGAGCACTTTGCTGCTACCTTAGAACCTGGTCACCCGCTGACGTCTGGGGCTCTGCTGGCAGCCGGGGTTGCACTGGACACAGCAGGCCAAGACTTTTCCTGAAGAATCCACCAGGGACCTCGTGCTGACCCCGGGGCATTTTCCCATAGACGCCAAGCTCTCTGGGCAAGACCTTTTCGGCTGTCCCACCAGCTACAGTTGCTCGGAAACAATTCTCTGGACCTCGGTGGCCCACGCCTTTCATCTCCACGCTCCGGAGCTGGAGGAAGGCGGAGGAGCTCAGTGAGTTGGGGACCAGCCTGGTCTACATGGCGAGTTCCAGACAAGTCAGGGCTACAGAGCGAGACCTGTCTCAAAAACAGAACGTAAGAATTTCCTGACAGAGACAAAGAAAGGAAGACAGAAGAAGCAGGAAGAGAGGGGAGTGGAGGGCGAATGCGAGGGTTCAGGAGCACGGCCCCCAGTTGCAGAGGCCTTCCCCACCCCCAGCCCCTGCTCCTCGCCGCCGGCATCCAGCGGGCTTCCCGCTGGGAGTGAGATGGAGACCGAGGTCCGGCAGCGGGAGCACTTCCGCTCAGCGTTAGACCCAGAAACCCACAATTTATAGCTCTGCCTAAATAAATCCCTCAAGGCAGACGGGTGGCCAGTGTCTGAAAACCAAGAGACTCTTCCTCCTGATGTCCGCTCGTCTTGAATGACACCTGAGCACAGCCGCGGGACAGGTTGGTTGGAACCGCAGAGAAACCAACAACACAATGAGAGAAACCGAGACATTGACAGAAACCGCCCCAGTCTGTACCTGGAGCTCTTGGAATGAGTATCAGCGCTGTACCGGTGGAAGGGGATGGGGAGAGAAAATGGAGCTCCTCCTGCCGGAGCGTCCGGTGAACTGGCACCCAAATTAGGAACCAGGGGGACTACCCTCACCACCCGCCTAGAGCCAAGTGGACAGTTTACTCACTAGGAACCGGAGGCTCGGAGGAAGAGATGTGTCATCCTGGCGCACTTGGTGCGAAGGCTGGAGTAGAACGGATTGCAGATGCGATTTCGTTTCCATCGGTTTCAGAGGCCGAACATTACTTAGGCAGTAGATGGGAGGGATGATAATGGCCTGGGAGCGGGTAGGGTGGGGGTGAGGGTGTGTTTAGCGGGGAGCTAGCCCAATTCCAGCCCTGGTAACCTTAGAAAGCTAATAAGCTTTACTCTTAGGAGTTTACCTGAAGCAGCTAATGGCTTTTTTCACGGCTCTCCCTGGTGGTCTAGTGGCTAGGATTCGGCGCTCTCACCGTCGCGGCCCGGGTTCGATTCCCGGTCAGGGAACTTCTTTTTTTTTTTTTTTTTTTTTTTTGTCTGTTTTTGTTGCAGCTTCTCACCTCTGTGGTCTCCCTTCTCCAGCCTTTAAACAGTGGTTGGAGCAGAACTCTGACTTCCAACTCAGCAGATCCTAGAACAGTGGTTCTCAACCTTCCCAATGCTGTGACCCTTTAAACAGTTCCTCACGTTGTGGTGACTCCCAACCATAAAATTATTTTCATTGCTTCTTCACAACTGTAATTTTGCTCCTGTTGTGAACCATAATCTGTGTTTTCCAATGGTCCTACGTGACCCCTGTGAAAGGGTTGTTGGTTGAGAACAGCTGCCCTAGAAGGCTTCCCAAAGGCACAGTGTCGTGGCCTGTCTCAGAGAAATGTCTTCCTGACCTTGTACTACCTTCTATTTCTGCTCTCATCAGCTCAGGAAACATATGCTTCACTTTCAGAGTTTTCACTGAAGATATGAGGAGATAAGGGTGTTGAAGGAGGGTAGGGGAAACGGAAGACATTAGTTCCAATTGCTCTTTTTCAAACAGAAGGTAAATAAAAACCTCTGAAACATATAAAAATTGGGAGAACAGCCACTGTTATTCTTCCAGTAAACTCCCAACTTAACATCTTTCCACTTTGGAATTCTTTCCATTTTGTGTATTTACCTCATCATCCCACACATCACCATCTGGTCGGGCTACAGTGGCTGCTTTCCTTTGTTAGTGTCCTTTCTTCTAAGACCAGGGCAAGGCTTTATCCTCCTAGGGAAGCTCCTCCTGTCCCTGAGAACCCAACACCCACTTAGTCCAGACTCTTAGAGAAGTCTCAGGTGGAGGTCATTTGGGTTTTCCTGGACAGTCCAGGCCAGACTTGTCCAGTATAGTTCAGAATGTTCTAAGTTTGCCATCCTAATAGCATTAGCTGCCCTCTGCACTCACTCTAGTTTGCCTGGTTGTGTCTTGTGTGTCCTGGGCTGCCCTGGAACTCACTATGTAGCTGAGGGTGACCTTCAACTCTTGATCCTCCACCTTCCACCTTCCAAGTGCTGGGACAAAGCAGGATGGTGGCACACACCTTTAACGCCAGCACTTGGGAGGCAGAGGCAGGTGGATCTCTGTGAGTTTGACACCAGCCTGGTCTACAGAGTGAGTTCCAGGACAGCCAGGGATACACAGAGAATCCCTGTCTCAAAAACAAGCAAACATAAAGAACAAAATCTATTTTTTGGCAGAGTAACAAAGAAAGTGGAAACTTAATAAAAGAGAAGGTGAATATTTTCACAAACTTTCTAGAATTGTCTGGTTGGGGGCTGCCAAGAGGTTGGCCATATTGTATTAATCTCTTTTAGACTTGTCTTATCCTGGCCTTGAACTGGTCTCACCTCCTGTCTGTGTCCAGGCAGGCAGATGTGTGGTGGGTCTTTTCAAGTTCCTCTCCTGGATGTACACTTAACATTACTTCTGTTTCCAGGGTCCCAGTGGACCCCATGGGTGTTACTGTTACTGGAGGGCCTCCTTGCACATCCTTTCTTTCCCAATCTTTAACTTTGGGGAATGAAAAAAGTTTTGTTGTAGATTAAATGTGTTATCTCAGGGTCATATGTAAACCAAGAAAGGGGAGCTGGAGAGGTGGCTCAGCGGTGAAGAGCAAGAACTGCTCATACAGAGGACCTGAGTTTGGTTCCCAGCATCCATAATGGTGGCTCACAACTCTGTAACTCCAGGCCGGGTGCATCCCAGGCAGCTGAGATACCTCTGGGTATATTTTAACATCACTAAACACTTTCAAACAATTTTAAGACTTGACAGTGTGAATCTGTGTTCTAGTTTCAAGTAAAAGAATCCCTGGCTGCATCAAACCACTCTCTTAACACTGGCCTAGGCACTATGCTATCTTTCTAGATTTTTATATTGTCCTATTTTGTAGAACTTACTGGTGGCATTGCATCTTAGCTTACAGAAGTCCAAGTCCTAATTATGCTGAGCTTGCTAAATTTACTAATTTTACCTGTCAAAGGAACACGTGAACTGGGTGTGCATCTCAGTGGTAGAACATGTGTTTAGCATGTATAAAGCCCCACGTTTAACACTCAGCATACTCACCTCCCCCAGAAAAAGCAAAACAAATAGGTGAATGTTTTTGTTTTCTTGATGCCAAAACACAGCTCTTACTTCGAAGGCAGTAAGAAGTAGTTTAATCTGATCATGGCCTTGGGGCTCAAGATTTCAGTTTCAAACGCACTGTGTCCCTGTGTAGTAACACTTTTACGAAGTATTTATAGTAACAGAATGAAAAAAGTCATAAATCAAGGTTCTTCTAAAGCATCAGGTAGGTGGATTACAGCAAAGCAGAAAGTGACTGCTGCAGGCCCCAGATTTTATCTGATGATATTCTTGACCCAAAGACTGGTGATAGGACTCTTCATATTAAATATTAATACTATTAAATATTAATAAAATTAATAATATATTAATATATTAAATCATATTCCCAATATGATTTTGCTTGTCCCATAAAACAAACCAAAAACAACTAAGCAAATGTATGGTCTGTGAATTGAACTAAGAGGTAATAGCTCATTTTGTCAGAATGTATCAGCTAACCTCTAGATATTTGTGCCCTCAATCTGTGTGAATTATGCTTCAGTCATGCACTGTGAGTGAAAATGTAATTGGGAAATGTCTTGGAGTTTAATTTTAGTGTAAATTGATAAGATTTTATTTAAAATACCCTGTTGAGTGAGAACGCCAATCTCATTTCTAACTTGGTCTAGAAGTCGATTATGGCTCGGAATATCTGATAGAAAGAAAACAAAAAACCCAGATCTGTCCACACCATTGCATTAAAGCACTTCGCAGTGAGATCAATTGAGAGGCAGCCCCTCCTCCCTTACACTTGGCTCAGGGGAGGCAAAACCAAGTTTTCCTGTTTCCTAGGCCTTCCGTGTGCACCAGGCAGTTTCTTCTCATTCTGCCTCAGTAGTCCTAGGCAAGGCTTGCACTGTAGTCGCAGGGAAATGGGGCAGTAACTGGAGACGAAAGAAAGCTAGTCGCTCCGAAGAAGCCGGTTCCCAGGTCACGGATTTGAACAGCAGCTGAGGTGTCACAGGCAGGTAACTGAGAGCTAAGCAATGGCTTGCGGATCGGGGCACTTGGGCAAGCATGAACTGCAGCTCGTGAGTTTTATAGTGAGTGTGATGATCGTCGCCTTAGTTTAAAATTTCAGACAGGTAAAGGGTTCCGTCGCTCCTTTCCCTGATGGCTTTTCTGCCCTCCTCTTCCTCAGGTTCTGCGCTCACAGAAACCCATTCCGGAAGCCTCGCCAGCCGCCCATCTCTGGTCTGGGCTTCGTGCTCCACCGGCTGGCTCATGCCGGTGTTCTATCCTCTAGTTGCTTCCGCTCTCTCCCTTCATTCCGTCTCCTCCCCTCCCCTTTCCTGCTCTCTGCCTCCTATCTGAGCAAGTACCACACCTTCAGACTTTCCCATGAGTACTGCCCAGGCCGAGAGCCGCCCCAAGCCTCCCATTCACACTCCCTACACACCCCCAAGATTTGTGCGTGAGTGCTCGGGACACGCCAAGGTCTAAACCCTAAAAGCGCACATGGTTTCCTTCACCGAGTCCTGTTGCCCCCCACCCCCCGACCGCGCCTCAGTCGGCGTGGAGCCTCCCCCGCCACACTGTAGCTTGGTGACTCTGGGGTGCTGTGGGGATCTCAGCGCCTGGGAGGGATGGTGGGGAGAGCTCGAGGCTCATCCACTTTTGGGACACTAAATAGTTATCACTGGATCCTTATTTACAGTTTCTTCCTAAATAGAGTTAGTTATTCCTGGCCGACATCCCCAGTTTGTATGGAATCGTTGAGCAATATATTTTTTTTAATTGTCATCACGTAACCCTGACTGGCCTAGAACTCACTATGCTGACCAGGCTAAATGAGAACTAGAGATCTGCCTGCTTCAGCTTCCTCACTGGGATTAAAGGCCTGCGCCACCAAGACCCATCACATCTTTGGGAAATGCCTATTCTGTTCATTCGCCCATTTATTGGCTAGATAGTTTGGTGTTTTGGCTTTTAACTTCTGCAGTTGCTCATATGGCTTAAATCTTAACCCCCAACTGTTGAGAGAGAGAGAGAGAAGGAGGAGGAGGAGGAGGAGGAGGAGGAGGAGGAGGAGGAGGAGGAGGAAGAAGGAGGGGAGGGAGGGAGGGAGGAAGGAAGGAAGGAAGGAAGGTATTTAAACCATCTGAAGAAAACAGTCATTTCCATGGTCATTTTAATGTTTTCTAGACCAAGGTCAGATCAAAAGAGTCACAGATTTCGATTTTCCCGGTAAATATTTTGTTGAAGGAATTCACATACAATTTCCCTTTCTTCTGACTTAAGCTTTCAGTTTCCTTGTTGAGGGCAACTTCTGTGCAGGCCCCGCTGGCGCCTCAACACCTCAGTTAAATCCACTGAACCGATTGGTGAGCAGTGACTGCCTTACAGATGGCCGGCCAGCAACCCCAGCTTGTGCTTCTGATCGGCGTTGGCTAACCTCTCCTTGCCTGCCTCTGCTTTAACTATTTCCGATAAGCTTCAAAAGATTTGTTTTCCTTTGGTCTTTAAAAACAAACAGCCTGAGATGCTGTCTTTGCCACGTGACTACACTGGAAGCCCAGGTAGGATTAGAGTATCGGAAATAAACTGAATGGAATAGGAGGAACCAGAGGCCCATAAATCTGATTTTCCCCCTTTCTGGAATGAAAACCTCAGGGCGCTGGAGAAAAGGGTTTTTGAGGGCCGAATTCGAGGTTCAGTTCTTGGAAGTGTGTGTTAAGGTCTGTGAGGGGAAACCCAGTGTCGCATAGTGAGGCAACTCTAGCCACCAAAATCTAGGACAGCATCCACATTCCTGGAGAGCCGGGCCTTAGGGACATCCATGCCCTAAACCAGAAGTGGTAGGAGCCAGCCTACGGTACATGAAAGAGGTGGCTTCACTCTGAAATTTAAAACCAAGGTAAAGGGTGAGACTGGAAAGCTGGGCATACGGTTCCAAGGCCTTTGGTTGGAGGGTGAGGACAGAGCCCTCAGCCCAGCAGTATCTTTAGACCCCATTCGTCTCGCCTGAGGGTTTGTTGTGCTTCCAGAGCTTTGCTGCTGAAGAACCTGGAAATGCAGTCGCACAACGCGCTTGGCAGGAACCAGAGCTGCATAAGGCGGGTCCTAAGAATTTCCTGGGCTAGTCCTCAAGTAACGAAGTCGGCCTGTTTTTCTGGTCCCTTAGCCTTTGTCCTTATATGCTCAGTATCCCCGGACGGAACCAGCCCTCGTTCCGGTCAGTTACTTCATCATTCTCTTTAAAGCAACTCTTTGGAAGAGACACCGAAGGAAGACAGAAGAGGCTTGGGAAGAAAGGGAATGGAAAGGAAAAATCGAAGGAATTCGGCAGAGGTGCTGTCACAAGACCTTGTCTTAAAAGAAAAGGAAAGAAAAAAATCAAAGAAAGAGACCGGGAAAGGAGGCAGGTAAGGAGAGGACGTGGAGCCTAGGAGAAGGTGAAGGAGGATAGCAGGGCCCGCGGTCCCAAACGTAGTGGCTATTTTTCGTAGCTGCACTCTGCTAGTGAGATGGCGACCAAGACGCAGCAGCGGGAGCACTTCCCCTCAGCTTTAGACCCAGAAATGCTTAACTTTCATCTCTGCCCAAATCTCTCCAGACAGACAGATGTCCAAGGTTCTTGATAACCGAGGGATTCTTCTTCCCGCAGTCCATTTGCCTTGATTTCACCCTGAGCACACACAGGCTGGTTGGAGCCGTAGAGAAACCAACACAGTGAGAGAAACGATCCCAGTTGCACTGGGAGATCTAAGGATGAGTATTTATGCTGTAGTGATGGAAGCGAGAGGGAAGGAAAAGGAGCCCCTTCCCGCGTGAGCGTCCGTCCTATGAGTCGGTTCCCAAGTGAGGATCCAGGAGGACTCCACTCACCACGCCCCGAGAGCTAAGCCAACTTTACCCACCAGGAACCGGAGGCTGGGAGGAAGAGATGTGCCATCCTGGCGCACTTGGTGCGAAGGCTGGAGTAGAACTCATTGCAGATGCGGTTTCGTGTCTGTCGGTTTCAGAGGCAGAACATTATCTAGGCAGTAGATGGGAGGAATGATGATGGCCTGGGTCGGGGCTGGGTGGGGTGTGTTGTGCAGGAGCTAGCCCAATTTCTGGCCTGGTAGCCTTAGAAAGCGAATAAGCTTCACTGGAGTTTCCTTGAAGTGGTTGAGCGGCCTGATAGGTGTCCCTGGTGGTCTAGTGGCTAGGATTCGGCGCTTTCACCGCTGCGGCCCGGGTTCGATTCCCGGCCAGGGAATGCCTTTTATTTCTGTGATCTTCCCTCTTCAGCGCACAAATGTCACACAGAAGAGTCACAGCACAAGAGTTCTGGCCCCACTGTGGAGGACAGTCTTGTGTACTGTCCAGGAGACGTGTCTTCTGCTGACCCAGCCCTCTTTCCCATGCTCTTACCTCAGGGAACCCACGCTTCACCTTCATAGTTTTTAATTAAGGTGGAACAGGGAGGCTTGGGGGAGGGAAGAAAGGGAGACATCAGTTCCAACTGCTCTTTTTTAAAAAGAGAAGGAAAATAGAAAATTTTGGAAACACCAAAGAATTGTTATATCTTTCCTGGGTCTTAATAGTTTATATTTTCCATTAACTCCTGGTTTGATGTTTCCCCACCTTTCTTGCTCAGCCTCTTTGTGTATTTGCCCTGTCGCTGGAGAGTAATTCCCACACATCAAGATCCCTCAGTTAGGCTGCAACTTTCGTTTATCAGTGTCCTTTCCTGTAAGGCCAGGGCAAGGCTTTATCCTACTATGCAGGCCCTTCAGAATCCAACACCCACTTGGTTCAGACTCAGAGACGCTTCAGGTGGAGGTCACTTGGCTTTTCCTGGGATTCTATTGCTGTGATGAAACACCATAACCAAATGCAACTTGGTAGTCCATCATTGATGGAAGTCAGGACAGGACTCAAGCAGGGCAGGAACCTGGAGGCAGGAGCTGCTGCAGAGCCCATGGAGGGGTGCTGCTCACTGGCTTGCTCCCCATGGCTTGCTCAGCCTGCTTTCTTATAGAACCCAGGACCAGCAGGTCAGGTATGGCCCCACCCACAGCGGGCTGGGCTCTCGATCATCAACTGCTAATTAAGGAAAGATTTTTATGGAAGCATTAGATTCCTCCCTCTCACATGACTTAAGCTTGTGTCACACCCTGGTGTTTTTGGTGGCCTTTTAGCCACCCTCACACCCTGATCCTTTTGGTGGCCTTTTGGTTTAGTGACTGCAGCTGTTTCCTCCTCCTCCTCCTCCTCGTCCTCTTTCTTGACCTATGAGATACAGAGTCTCAAGTATCCCAAGCTTCCTGTCACTCTGTAATTCAGGATGACCGACCTTCAACTCTTGATTTTATCGCCCCTCACCTTCCAAGTGCTGGAATTGCAGTTATGTGCCACTCTACCTGGCTCTGCATTGGAGTATTGATCGGGTCAACCTGAACTCCACATCGATTTCACCGTTAGCAACTGCTCTCACCACCCAACTGAGGCGCAGGCGCCCGCACTCAACGCCGCGGGGAGAAATCACTTCTGCAGGACAGCAAACGGTTCCAAAGCCTCGGGCACCAGCCGAGACCGGTTCGTGCCGGCGCTGGCCTGAGCCCCAGCGGGCTGCGCAGCTCAGTCCTGGCGGTGCCCGGCAGAGGAGCAGACACCCACAGCGAGGGCAGGGCAGGACTGAACTAGCGAAACTAGACTGAGTCTCAGCCAACAGTGCACTCCTGGATGGTGTGCTAGTCGCACAGCCTGACTGTCCTTCTGCGTGTGGCTCGCCGTGATCGTATAGTGGTTAGTACTCTGCGTTGTGGCCGCAGCAACCTCGGTTCGAATCCGAGTCACGGCACTATCGTCCTTCCCGGCCATCTTTTGTCGCAAGTTCATCTCCTTCCAGTGGGAGTGGGCAGCTCAAAACACCCAGCAGTGCTCTCCCCTGGGCTCCGGGACCACCGCACTTCACCGGCTCACAACAATTTGTTTCCAAGCATGACGGGAACCGACCATAATGCGTTCACAGTCCTTACTTTCAGCAGCTGTTCATCTGAGTTCTACTTCTTCCAGTTTTTATGCTAACAGAAAAAGATGGAATCACGTTTCACTTAGAGTAAAATATACTGCTGCCTTGATTTTTGACGAATGTTATTCACATCCAGGTCAGGTTACCATGAGTTACATTCACCCAGCAAGACCTTTAAGATCAAGCCAACTGGCCAACTGGCCAGATTACTGATGGCTCGCCCCTCCTTCCTTTTAATTTTGGAATATTGATGTTTCCATCACCTTTGGTTCCACTGAAGTTATGAAGAACATCAGAAACACGTGAGGATATTACTGAAATTTTTGGGGTGAAAAAACAATTGACTGACCCCAGGCGGTGATGAGGCACGTCTTTAATCCCAGGCAGAGGCAGGCAGATCTCTTTTGAGTTTGAGGCCAGCCGGGTCTACAGAGCGAATTCCAGGACAGCCAGGGCTACACAGAGAAACCCTGTCCCGAAACAAAACAAAACAAAAAATTGACTGTTTAGACAAAAATAATAACCATAGATGATGGGGCCTAGAAATTTGGAAGAAGCAGAACCCACGGTAAGAAGAGCATACGCGCCAGAAAGGAAGAATGAATCCTATCCTTGAGCTCCCGCTGTGGGAAACCAAAGACGTTGCTGTAACCCTTAATGCAAAATTTCAAAATTTGCCAGTGAGCCAATATGGTAGCGAAATGGGATGATGGTAGGTTCACAGAGGAAGGCAGGAGAAGAAAACAGACCAAAGGCAAAACCTGTCCCAAGAGGGGCGGATCCTATGCAAAAAATGAATGCGCAGGGGCTGCCGGGGCTGCAGCACTTCGGAAACCCAAGGGATTTGACGCGTGGTGTCGAGATACCGCAGCGGAGCGCTGGAAGGGCGTATGCGTCTGTGGAGACCCGCGAAGGTCCTTGCCGAAGTGACCATGTGTTGAGTGCAGGGCTGATGGTTCTGAGTCGGGTCTGTGGAGACCAAAACTATACTTACTTGGCAGAGGAAATACCATGATCACGAAGGTGGTTTTCCCAGAGCGAGGCTCACCCCTTGCACTTGGGATTAGCTGACCTCTGCGATTTCTCCAAATGTGAGAAACTCGACTGCGTAATTTGTGGTAGTGGAGGGATGCGTTCGTGCTCTCCTCTTTTTATTGCAAGCTAAGAGTAGGAATGTTTGTTTTTCATTTTTTCTGGATCTGAATAGCTTAAGATAAAGGTCTTGTATCACGGGATGATCTTATCTGAAGAGTGATTTTTTTGGAGCTTTTACATGGGGTAAGAGACGCTTTTATCGTGGAGACCGAGGTTTTTTTTTTTTTTTTTTTTTTTTTTGCAGCCTGGAATTTAATCTCAGTGGGAACGAATAGTTTTCACTAAAAACATAGATGTCATTTACAAGTAATCCCAAGGCTTTGGGTTTTGTGTCTTCTAGCTTGAAGTTTTTTGTTTTTCTAATTCTAGGATTAGTATTTTATTTAGTTTTTGTCCTTACACAATAATCCTCAGAAAGGATTGTACGGGTGAGATAAACCTGAGACTTGTATTTGGCTCTTCCGTAACTGCGGTTCAGGGCTGCTGAGAAACATCAGGCTGGATCTGCAGAGCTGAAAACCCTTCTAAACCCTATCCTCTTTTTCTTACTTAGAATATCGATGTGAAGCCATCTTCTGCCATGAGAATAAAAACCTTAGGCTAAGAGTGGCTGAAAGAAAACAGAATGAACTTAGAAATAATTGAACAGTTACAGTAGCTATATTCGTTAATTTTGAGTATGGAAGAGAGTCCTTTCATACTTGTGCAACTGCCAGAAAAGTTCAGTGTTAGTCGCCAAAAACGCTGAAGAGGGGAAAAGCAGTATTCTGCATTGGCCGGGAATCGAACTCGGGTCACCCGCGTGGCAGGCGAGAATTCTACCATTGAACCACCAATGCTCCATAGATGATCCCTGGTGATAGCACATCAGGAAAAGGTTAAAAAAAAAAAAAAGCTACAAATCTCAATGATTTTATGTAGGGAGTTAGATTAATATAAATTAGATTTAATAAATATCTAGGTTTCTGATACAGTCTCTTAATCCAGGGCATGAAGATCAACTTGGCTGTGAGCAATTAATTAACTTATCAGCTTATGGATGAAATCATATGAAATGAGGGGAGTCTCTTTGGACTGAAAAACAAGGTTGAAGCCAGGTGAAACAAGGAAAGACTTCATGATCTGGCATTGTTTTCAGCTGCTAAGTGGGCAGAGCCCAAATTAAGCTGAAGCAGGTGGAACAATGAGCGATCCTATTTAAGGACAAGTGGATGAGCCCGGAGAGGTCCTGCTAAGGGCCCCCATACTAGAGAGCTCTGAGAGTCCTGCTGCAGAAAGTGCTGGTGGACTGATGGCTAGATCTCCCTGAGGCAGAAAGAAGCTGGGAGCAGAGAAAGCCTCAACAAGACAGCAAAAGGCCAAGGACTAAACTCTGTGGCTCAGCTTTTGCCTAGAGGGGTTTGACCTGTCTGAACAGCGGCCTGAACAGAACTGTGGCCAGCTTTAAAGACTGAGGTAGAGCGGCAGAGTTGCTGATACAAAGGAAATAAGTTGGCCTACAGACAGCTGGGGTCTCCCAGAGAGAAGAAAGCCTCAAGTCTTATTTAAGGTGAGACTGCCATAGCCAATTTACCCTGACGAACCTGCGTCTGAGATATTCCAGAAACAAGACTGCTAAATGCATTAAAGGGACTATCCCTGAGACTGTGTTCCTGACGACTGAGGACCTGCCCCAGAGACTGTATCCTTCTCAAAGGTTATGAAAATAGTTGTAATAGTTATCAATAGGTTTAGTGGTTAGGTCTTAGGGGTTGTAGGCATTCATAGGGGTTGTAGGAATTTATAGGAATAGTAATTAAGTAAGTGTATTTGCTATAAGTGAATATAGTTAGTAATAAATAAGTGGTTAATAACTAAAAAGTACGGTTTCAGGTGGCACCCAATGTGGGGTGTTATGGGTAATTTGGCTTTCAAAACTGTAGAGGAAACTGCAAATTTTGAAACTATGGAACCGGTGGTTGACAAAATGGCAATGTTTGCAGCTGAATTCTGTCCTATTTTCCAGTCAGACCGGGTGTTTAATGTTGTTTGCTTTTTCCTCTTTTATTGGCTTATCATAAAGAAGTCAGCCTCACAATTAGAAAGTTTGCAAATGCAGATGGAGGAGATGAAGAAAAATTTGCCAAAGATGGTAACTGCAACTAGTAACTTGGTTGAAATGGGGAAACAGGAGGAGTTGCAACGCATGGTGCGGCCCCGTCCTGCACCTCATACTTTCCTATCTAGGTCTCCAAAGCCGTTACATGAAGCAGCGACAGCAGAAGATCAGGCAAGTAATGGTGTGAAACCAAGTGTGCCCTTAGAGGAGCCGCTTGGTACTCCACAGGCACCATTATCTTTTCCAGTAATTTAACAAAATAGGCCTGGTGGTATTAATGAAGGTCAACCCAATCCAGAATTAATAGTAGTTAAGTAAGTGTATTTTTTATAAGTGAATATACTTATTATTAAATGTCTAATAATTAAAAAGTACGGTTTCAATTTTATACAGAAAAACAGCAAAGTATGTGACCCAGTGTTTCCTCATAGGTGTTTTTAACTTTCCAGTGTTGAGGAGGAAATACAGGCCCTCCCACATGCTAGGCTGTGACAGATCTGGGCCAGATTTTCCACTCTAGGAGTTTCGAGGCATAACCTACAGAATTCTTTCTATTTCTGCTTGCCACGATCTGGGAGTTTCAGCTCATCAGAAGGGAAATGTTAATTCCAGTTCAAACCCGTGATTCTGAGAAGCCTTCCTGGTGGTTTGTTTACTAATGCCCAAAGAATGCTCAGATCAGAAATAGTTAAAAACACTCTTGAGCTGGGCGTGGTGGATCACTCCTTTAATCCCAGCACGTGGGGGTAGGGGGTGGAGACAGGCGGATCTCTGTGAGTTCAAGGCCAGCCTGGTCTACAAAGTGAGTCCAGGGCAGCCAGGGCTACACAGAAAAACCCTGTCTGGAAAAACCAAAAAGAAAAACTCCACACACTTGATATAGGTCCTGGGGACAAGTCCATAACAAAACTCCGTCTGTGTGACACAGACTGAGGAAACCCCTTTCTGGGCAATAAGCATTCTAATTTTACTGCTTTGGACAAGAAGGAGGGAGAGGTGTGAAGAACCTTCATTGTTCCCGAGGTTTGTGTGCTGTCTACTTTCCAGGGCATGTGGCATCCTAACGTAGGACAGCTGCTCTTCTAGGATGTTACGTAAGTGGCCAGTGTGCGGAAAACGTAGCTAGGAAACTGAGTACCATCTGTGTGAAGATTCATACCATCCTTAAAACCGTCCAGGAGACAGACAAAAGCAAAGAGGAAGAGACAGAAATCCATCCACACACTCACTCTCCCACGCCCACCCATCTCCCTCCAGGAGCCTTACTGATGCTTAACCCTGACCACTGTGTGGACAGAGATGGAAAGGGAAATCAGAGCGGTGACTGTACTGTATGTTGGCTTGGAGTAGGTCACCCGCACACTGTGGGCTGACGGAATCAGTGCTCTCTCTTTCCCTTGATCTCGGTGATGGCGGCTCATTGTGTTAGCCACAGACAGTCATAAAAAATAACTGAGGAAAATCATCGTGTTTAATTTTACTCTATCGACTGGAGTTTACTTGAAATGCTGCTGTGGAAGGAGAACTCTGGTGTCGTTTCTCACTGGCCTTGGAATGTCCAGGCAAACAGAAGAGGAGGAGGAGAAAATGTGACAAAACAGATCTGAGCAGACAGTTGCATTAACTTAAGCTCCCTGGAGGAGACAGACTAAGGCAGCCCCTGGTTGTTTGCACCCTGCACTTGACTCAGACAGAAAGGCCAATTGCAGTTCTTCTGTTTGCAAGGCCTGCCATTGTGTATGGATTCCTTTCTCGCTGTCCTGAGCTAATGGTGTAGTGATGGGAAGGCTGTACCAAAAACACAGAGGTCTCTTGCTGACGCTGGGACCCGAACCAAGGCTGTTGTGTCTTCAGGGAGGCTGGAAACCACCGTGCAATCACAGGCTGCTAACCAAGTCCAGACAGGATTTTATTTTATTTTCTCTTTCTTTTCCTTTTTGCTTAGACAAGCATTCTCTGTGTAGCCCTGGCTGTAGGGAGTTAGATTAATATATATTAGACTTAGTAAATATCTAGAGGTTTCTGATACAGTCTCTTAATCCGGGGCATGAAAATCAACTTGGCTGTGGGCAATTAGCTTATCATTTTATGGACTAAAAACAAGGAGGAAGCCAGGTGAAACAAGACTTTATGGACTAAAAACAATGTTTTTGGCCTGGCATTGTTTTCAGCTGCTAAGTGGGCAGAGCCCAGATTAAGCTGAAGCAGGTGGAACAAGGAGCGATCCTATTTAAGGACAAGTGGATGAGCTCTGAGAGCTGCGTGCTAAGGGCCCCCCATAGGAGAGAGCTCCGAGAGTACTGCTGAAGAAAGTGCTGGTAGACCAATGGCCAGATCTCCCTGAGGCAGAAGGAAGCTGGTGAGCAGAGAAAGCCTCAGCAAGACAGCAAAAGGCCAAGGACTAAACCCTGTGGCTCAGCTTTTGCCTAGAGGGGTTTGACCTGTCCGAACAGCGGCCTGAACGGAACTGTGGCCAGCTTTAAAGACTGAGGCAGAGCGGCAGAGTTGCTGATGCGAAGGAAATAAGTTGGTTTACAGACGGCCGAGGTCTCCCAGAGAGAAGAAAGTCTCAAGCCTTATTTAAGGTGAAGTCGCCATAGCCAATTTACCCTGATGGATCTATGTCTGAGGTATTCCAGAAGAAAGACTGCTAAGTGCATTAAATGGTCTACCACAGAGACTGTGTTCCTGATGACTGAGGACCTGCCCCAGAGACTGTATCCTTCTCAAAGGTTATGAAAATAGTTGTAATAGTTATCAATAGGTTTAGTGGTTAGGTCTTAGGGGTTGTAGGCATTTGTAGGGTTAGTTAAGTGTTTATATTTGTTTATAGTTTACTAATAATAAGTGTTGAATAATTTTTAAAAGTTCGGTTTCACCTGGCTGTCCTCGAACTCACCCTTTAGACCAGGGCTGACCTCAAATTCGGAGATGCGACTGCCTCTGCCTCCCAAGTGCTGGGATTAAAGGCCTGCTCCACTACCCCTGGCAGAGAGATGATTCTTTACCATTATTCTCGTGTTTGTAATTATCAGATGCTGCCTTTACAATGCAGACAATTTAAAGGGTGTCATTGCTCCTTCCCCTGCAGGCTCGTCTGCCCTCCCCATCTCATTCTGCGTCCACAGAAACCCGCACCCCCACAGCCCCCCACCCCCTAACGCCAGCCACGGTCTCCGCAGGTCTGCCCCGGCCTGCATTGTCCAATCACCACTCCTCCCTCACTACATTACTCCCCCTCCCGCCCTTCTTGCTGATCCAGGACATTGCATCTGCTGGTTTTCCCACTGTCGCTGCCCCGGGAGGGAGCAGAACAGAGGCTACACCCACACCTCCCGAGACACCTTGTGCATCGTTGCTCCCGGAAGGACCCGACCCTAAAGTTCACGTGGGCTCCTTTGCCCTCCTGGGCGCCTTGAACGCGACCCGACTAGTAGGAGGAGGCCCGTTCCCGTGGGTTTGGGAAGCGTGCGTGGGTCACCCGGCCCGACCAGCTGCTGAGGTAGGGGTTCGAGGTCATCCCAGGTGTGACCGCCGCGGTTACTCTGACTCACCTACCTGGTGTCCCCCACAACGCCTTTGTGGTGCAGTTGGTTAGCGTGTGTGGCGCTTAGCCGAATGTTAATGGTTCCAGCCCACCCAGGGATGCCCGTGCAGGGTTTGTAACAACTCGCACAGAAGCCGTTCTCACCGGCCTATAGGTAAACCTGAGAAGCACATACTCACCTGTGAATCTTCTATCGAAGTGATTACTCACACTGCATGTTTTTTGCTTATTGCTTTTAAAACTGTGGAACTCACAAATCATAGCAAACCTCTCCTGGCCTAACACAATTTGTTGATAGGCTCATGAAAGAAAGAACTTCTTTAGCTGCATCATGAGACCAACAGGGGTGAGCTATTCCGGGCTAACGTCTAGATTTAGTGTTTGCTCCAGTATAAATCTTAGCTCCACAGGGACCTTATCCACTTATCTGTGCTGTTCATTCATTCACTCAGTGCTATCTAGCATTTGCCTCTGGAGTATAGGACTGCTGGTATGCACCATCTGCTTTATTTTTTTTTTGTAGGGGGGAGGTCCTTAATTTGTGCAATATTTACTATTTTTCAAATGTTTTTGAAATTAGTCCCACCCTGGTTGATGATTACAAGCTATGCCGCCATCTTCGTAAGTAGACCCACATCCATGGTGACTCTGGCTAGTGTTTACTTCTGTAGTGGAATGCCATGCTCTAGTAACGGAGGTATCTGGGGAGGAAAAGGAGCCCTGTACCAGACTGTTCCCTGAGAGCCAGACCCTGCTTCTGGAATCAGGAGGATGGTCTCACAGAGCACACACTGGAAGCCAAGCACCTTAGCTTTCAGGAAGCCCAGGCTCTGAAAGAGAGATATTCTTGGCCCCAGTGCACAAGGTACTAAAACCGGACTAGAGCCGAGCATGGTGGCACATGCCTTTAATCCCAGCACTCAGGAGGCAGAAGCAGGCGGATCTCTGTGAGTTCAAGGCCAGCCAAGGCTACGCAGAGAAACTGTCTCCAAAAACAAAAAACAAAAGACTGGACTGCAATGGGATCTAGATGTTTCCTGGTGGCCTGGCCTTCTAGATAACAGAGGTGAGGGGCACTGACCCTTCAAGAGTGACTTTGGGCATCCCTGAGAGGCCAGGATATTGCCTGAATTCATTGTGTCATTGTCGGTGGCAACAATGGCAGAGACAGTTCTGCGCTGGCATCCCCCACCACTCCAAAGCATATCTTAATCTTTAGGGACCTCTATTCAGGTAAAATCAAATCTTCAGCTTTCAGGCAGAAAAGAACTTCAGGATAAACCAGTATGAAATGCAGCTGGGATTAATATAAGTTTTTTGTCTGTTTGTTTTTTTCGAGACCGGGTGGGTTTCTCTATGTAACAGCCCTGGCTGTCCTGGACTCACTTTGTAGAGCAGGCTGGCCTTGAATACAGACATACTCCTCCCTCTGCCTCCTGAGTACTGGGATTAAAAGCGTGCACTACCACGCCCAGCAATTACAGACAGCTGTGAACTGCCATGTGGGAGTTGGGATTTGAACCTGGGTCCTTTGGGAGAGCAACCAGTGAGTGCTCTTAACCTCGAAGCCATCTCTCCAGCCCCTAATATTTTTTTACACTTATTTTTTTCTGGGTCTTAGAGTGGGACATAAATACCATTGCATGTATGAAGGTCAGAAAACATTGGAAGAATTCTCTCCTCCCAATATGCAGGTCCCTGGGGTCCAACTCAGGTCACCAGGCTTAGCAGCAAGAGGCTTTACCTGCTGACCCAACTTGCCAACCCTGAGTTGAGGGGGTTGTTTTGTAGTGGGTTCTTTGAGACAGGGTTTCTCTTTGTAGCCTTGGCTGTCCTGGAACTCACTCTGTAGACCAAGCTGGCCTTGAACTCATGGAGATTCGCCTGTCTCCCAAGTGCTGGGATTAAAGACATCAGCCACTACCTCCCCAAGAGTTGAGGTTTATTAAAGGACTTTTTGTTTGTTGTTTGTTTTTTGAGGCAGGGTTTCTCTGTGTAGCCCTGGCTGTCCTGGAACTCGCTCTGTAGACCAGGATGGCTTTGATGTTGGAGACATGTAGAAAAGACCTAAAGCAAACAAATGAACTTTATGAAGGCAGTCCACTCGTTTTTGTATGGCTGGTGAATGGATATATCCCTGGTTTAAGCAAAGCCCCAGGGATTTTACCTGAAAACTGCTTACTGTTGCCATATCGCCTTTCTATGCTTGTCTGGCATAATGCATTGGGCAGATTTCCTGCAGGATCTTATGAAGATGATTTTATAATTCTTGATGATGGTTCCTGAATTGATTCAGTTAACTTTTAGCCCTCCTGCAAATTAGCAAAACTAGGAGCTCTGTGAAACACATGAATTACACCATAAAGAAAATCAAAGTCGAAACAAATTAATGATCAAGGAAACATATTCATTCCAGGATTAGCCCAGGGATGAAGTCCAGGTGTGTGCCCCCATAAGACAGGCCATATGAATATAGAAACAAAGAATAAATGGTTAGCTATCCAAGAGAAGACAGACACCTGTTTCTTGGTAAAAACCTTGACATAAAAAACTTTTGTTTTGGAGAGGTGGCTCAGAGGTTAAGAGCACTGGCTGTTCTTCCCAAGGTCCTGAGTTCAATTCCCAGCAGCCACATGGTGGCTCACAGCCATCTACATTGAGATCTGCCCGGGCATATATGTAGAGCAAATACTGTATACATAATAAATAAACAAAAAATTAAAAAAAAAAACTTTTGTTTTTAGCACATAATATACATTTGGAATAAAAAGATAAAAGCCTGGCATGGTGGCACACACCTTTAATCACAGCACTTGGGAGGCAGAGGCAAGTGGATCTCTGTGAGTTTGAGGCTAGCCTGGTCTACAGAGCAAATCCAGGACAGCCAGTACTACTACACACAAAAACCTTGTCTCGAAAGACCAAAAAAAAAAAAAAAAAAAAGATAAAACCTCTGCTTTGAACTCATAATGAGCTTATAGATAAAACTGATTTAAACTTATAATAAACAAAAATGTCTAGCTAGATATATTTGTAATGAAAGAACTTACAATCATTAGTCCTATTGTAACTCCCTTTTGTGTAAGGACTGTATTTATTTTTGAATGGGGTAATTCTTCTAACATAAAGATTTTGTACTAATAGTATATATAACCTGAAGACAAAGAAAGTGTCTGTTTGTCTATATATATATATATATATATGCTTATATATGTGATGTCTGATTGTATGAATATATATATGAAGAATCTTTTTAAATTATCCAATATATATTTATTAATAACTATATGTACTTACAACAAATATAAACAATTACCTAACTACTAGCCCTAAGAATGACTATAACCCCAGTTACTTAACAACTAAACCTATTAATACCTTAATACCTATAAGAACTATTATCTAACAACTAATTCTAACCTTTTAGAAGGATACATTCTCTGGAGCAGGTCCTCAGTTGTCAGGAACACCTCAGGAGTAGATCCTTTAAGGCACTTAGTCAACAGTCTTTCTTCAGGAACATCTCAGACTTGGTCCTTTAGAGTAAATTGACTATGGAAGCTTCACTTTAAATGAGGCTTAAGGCTTTCTTCTCTCTGGAGCACCTCAGCTGTCCCATAAGACAATTTATTCAGATAGTATTAGCCACCCTGACGCTCTGCCTCAGTCTGAGGCTGGCCACAATTCCATTCAGGCCACTGTTTGGACTGGTCAAACCCCTCTAGGCAAAAGCTGAGCCACAGGGTTTAGTCCTTTGGCCTTTTGCTGTCTTGCTGAGGCTTTCTTTGCTCACCAGCCTCTTTCTGCCTCGGAGAACTGGTCATATTTTTTCAGCTCTGAGATCAGCTTTTCAGTCCACTATCATTTTCTCCATCAGACAATACAAGCCGCCCTGAATCTCGTCGTCTCTAACATGGGAACTCTTGGGTTCCACCCACTTTGTCCTTAAATAAGGTCTCTCCTGGTTTCACCTGGCTTCAGCCTAATGTGGGCTCCGCCCACTTCATAAGGCTATTAGCGGGCTGGAGAGATGGCTCATCGGTTAAAGGCTAGGATCACAACCAAAAATAAGGTGGCCATAAGTGTGTGGGTCTATTTGTGGATCTTCAATTCGATTCCATTGATCTACTGGTCTGTTTCTATACCAATACCATGCTGTTTTTACAACTATTGCTCTGTAGTACAGCTTGAAATCTGGGATGGTAATACCTCCAGATTTTTTTTATTGTACAGGATTGATTTAGCTATTCTGGGCTTTTTGTTGTTCCATATGAAATTGAGGCTAGCTCTTTCCAAGTCTATAAAAAATTGTGTTGGTATTTTGATAGGAATTGCATTGAATCTATATATTGCTTTTGGTAGGATGGCCATTTTTATTATGTTGATCCTACCTATCCATGAGCATGGGAGATCTTTCCATCTTCTAAAGGCCTCTTCCATTTCTTTCTTTAAGGGCTTGAAGTTCTTGTTGTACAGGTCCTTTACTTGCTTGGTTAGAGTTACCCCCAGGTATTTTATGTTGTTTGCGGCTATTGTGAAGGGGGTTATTTCCCTTATTTCTTCCTCAGCCCATTTGTTTGTTGTATAAAGAAGGGCTTCTGATTTTTTTTTGAATTAATTTTGTATCCAGCCACTATGCTGAAGGTGTTTATCAGCTGTAAGAGTTCTCTGGTGGAATTTTTGGGGATCTCTTATGTATACTATCATATCATCTGCAAATAGGGATAATTTGACTTCTTCGTTTCCGATGTTTATCCCCTTGATGTCCTTTAGTTGTCTTATTGCTCTAGCAAGAACTTCAAGTACTATATTGAAGAGATATGGTGAAAGTGGACATCCTTGTCTTGTGTCTGAGTTTAGAGGAAATGCTTCAAGTTTCTCTCCATTTATTTTGATGTTGGCCACTGGCCTGCTGTATATTGCCTTTATTATTTCTAGGTACGGTCCTTGTATGCCCGTTCTCTCCAGAACTTTTAGCATGAAGGGTGTTGGATTTTGTCAAATGCTTTTTCTGCATCTAGTGAGATTATCATGTGGTTTTTTTTTCCTTCATCTTGTTTATATGGTGAATGACGTTGATAGACTTTCGTATGTTGAACCATCCCTGCATTCCTGGGATGAAGCCTACTTGATCATGGTGTATGATACTTTTGATGTGTTCTTGAATTCGGTTTGCTAGTATTTTATTAAGTATTTTTGCATCTATGTTCATGAGGGAGATTGGTCTGAAGTTCTCTTTCTTTGTTGTGTCTTTGTGTGGTTTAGGAATCAGGGTGATTGTGGCCTCATAGAATGAGTTTGGCAATGTTCTTTCAGATACTATTTTGTGAAAGAGATCTGCAGAATATGGCATTCAAAGATGTTTTTGTAACTTTAGATTTTTTTTTACATCAAGACATATCAACTCCTGACAGCACCCCCTATTCTCCAAGTAGAAGATGAGCATCGAAGAATCTCCAGTGGGAGATGATTGAATTAGTCGCAAGCCTATCTTTTGGTAGGAAAAGCCCCTTTCTCCAACCGTAGACGGAATGCTGTCCAAAAAGGACAAAACCTGGAAGCAGGTAAGTCGACAGCCTAGCTCTGCCAAGACAGGGTAGGTAAGTCCTTCATAACCCCTGCTCTACAATAAATGTCTGTCAGAGAAACGGGGCCAAATGACTGAAGATCGATGCTGTAATGTATGGAGAGAAAATGGGAACTGTCCAGGCAGCCACAGGTACGTCATTTCTTAGTTTGGGAAGCTGCAGGCCCTGTACTTCCTATAAAATCAGATATATTTATCCCTCTCAGGTCTCTGAGGTGATTGAAGAACAGATAGATAGAGTCTCATAATTAAATTTTGAGTTGTTTAGGAGTCAAGAGAGTGTTATAGATCTAAGAAGATACTTTTAAAATTGTGTTGCAAGTTAGTATGAATGTTGAGTCAGATATAGACCTTTAAACTCATGGAGATGTTTAGATAGTAGAATGTTAAAATCAGGTACCAAATACATATGGACTGAACATTGGGAATGTACGTTAAGCCATATAACCCTCATAACTGTGGCCTTAATTACCTCTATTGTACTGTATTGTATTTGTTATTATAAGAGAAAGAGCCATTTGTTGGACTGAAAGGGGAAACTGTAGGGGGAAATAAGATATACCTTAAACTTAAAAGAAAAAAAAAGGGAAGAGGATGGGGGATGAGGGTTGGAGGGTGGGACTGGAGGGGGAATAGGGCGGGGACTGCGATTGAGATGTAACTTGAAGAAATAAAAAATAAAGAAAAAAAATAAGGCTATTAGCTGAAAACAATGCAAGGCCACAAACCTTGTTTTTAGTCCATATGCTGTTATGTCAACTGCCCACAGCCAAGTTGATCTTTATGCCCTGTATTAAGAGCCAGTATCAAAAGCCCCTAGATATTCACTAAATCTAATTTATATTAATCTAACTCCCCTTAGAGGGGTGCTGCTTACTGGCTTGCTCCCCATGGCTTGCCCAGCCTGCTTTTTTGGTAGTGTTTGTTTGCTTCCATGCTTGCTTTCTTCTTTGGACAGTGTTTCTCAATGAAGCCCTAGCCCTGGCTGTCCTCAGGCTAGCCTAGAACTCAGAGATCTGACTGCCTCTGTGCCTGAAGTGCTGGGATTAAAGGCATGCTCCACCCCTGTACAACTCAGCCCACTTTCTAACAGCATGTGGGACCACCAGCTCAGGAACAGCCCCCCCACCCCCTCACCCCTGCGCGCGAGACACACACACACACACACACACACACACACACACACACATCAATCAGGAAAACACAGGCTTGTCCACAGGCCAATTTGGTGGGGGCGTTTTCTCAATGGAGGTCCCTCTTCCAAATGACTCTGGTTTATGTACGTTGCTATAAAACTAGCCAGCACAGCCACCCAGTTTAATTAAATTATTTAACCAGTATTTATATTGTCTTTAATTGATCAGCAGTGTTAATCCTTAACCTGCCATTATAAATGAATAGACAGATACCACGTGGATTTTAACAAACCTAGGCCTGAGTTGTACAATCCTAGCCTATCTAAGCTAGCTCATAATTCTGTTACCCAAATATGGCCCCATATATACATGTGTCCCTTTGGACTGTTATTTTCCATGCTATGGCGATGTTCCAGGCCACGTGGAATGATCTTCTTTAATCTATCCCATGGCATATCCTCCTTGTTTGCTCCTCACTTCTCCTGCTAGCTTCTTCCTCCCAAGATGCTCGCTCTCTTCTCTCTCTCTCTCTCTCTCTCTCTCTCTCTCTCTCTCTCTCTCTCT
>CAJQZJ010016855.1:5674315-5686064 GCA_907164525.1 Lophiomys imhausi | reverse complement strand
TCTCTCTCTCTCTCTCTCTCTCTCTCTCTCTCTCTCTCTCTCTCTCTCTCTCTCTCAAAAGCCTGAGCATCTTAGTCCTGCCTACCTCCATCTTTGCCCAATCTCCAGGTCTCAGCATTTATTTAACCAGAGACAAAGTAAGTAACAGACAGCAAGCAGGACCAATCAACATTTAAAATACTTAACACCACCCCATCACAGAACAATCATAAGTCTTTTTAAAATACGTTAAAATTAGCTGGACGTGGTGGTACACACTTTTAATCCCAGCACTCGGGAGGCAGAGCCAGGCAGATATCTGTGAGTTCAAGGCTAGTCTAGTCTACAAAGTGAGTCCAGAACAGCCAGGGAAACACAGAGAAACCCTGTATCGGAAAAACAAAAAAAGTTAAAATAAATAAATTTAAATCTGTAAAAATTGCTTTGTGTGTATTTCAATAGTGTATATGTCACATAACCTCTTCTAATTCTTTTTAAAAAAATAAACTTTATTATATAATAAAAAACCTTGCATATTGGGGTGGTGGTGGACCAGTCCTTTAATCCCAGCACTGAGGACAGCATTGTCAGGAGGATCTCTGAGTTCGAAGCCAGCCTGATCTACAGAGTGAGTCCAGGGCAGCACTATTCAGAGAAAACCTGTCTTGAAAAAACCAAACCAAACAAAAACTTGCAAATTTAAAAAACCAAAGAAAAAATCACACACCAAGATTAACTAGACCCAAAATCTATACATCTAATGGGCAGCCTGAAAAGCTGGTTTGAAGATGGGAGTCCCACAGTGGATTGTGGGGCTTTCACCATCAAACATATTTTTATGTTCCTTAAAAAAAAAAAAAAAAAAAAAAAAGATGTTTTAGCCGGGCGGTGGTGGCGCACGCCTTTAATCCCAGCACTTGGGAGGCAGAGGCAGGCGGATCTCTGTAAGTTCGAGGCCAGCCTGGTTTACAAAGTGAGTCCAGGACAGCCAGGGCTACACAGAGAAACCCTGTCTTGAAAAACCAAAAAAAAAAAAAAAAAGATGTTTTATTTTCACTTATGTATGTCTAAATATATGCTTTGTGTGCACGGGTGACCTGAGAGGCCAATTGGAGTTACAGGCAGTTGTAATCTGCTGCCCAATGTGGCTACTTGGAAAAACAAGTAACTTTTTATCCTCTTTTTTTTTCTATTTTTTTTTCTTTCCCTCGAGACAGGGTTTCTCTGTGTATCCCTGGCTGTCCTGGACTCTTTGTAGGTCAGGCTGTCCTGGACTCACAGAGATCTGCCTGCCTCTGCCCCCCAGTGCTGGGATTAAAGGCGTGGGTCACCATGCCCAGCTGTATGTTTGCTCCTTCATAACTGGTGTCCATCACCTGCGTTCAGACCTTCCCCATTTCCTAATATTTAGCCTTTCTTGCATGTATACTGTGCTCACATGTACATTTGTTTACATATATACATTATTAGTAGCTAGATTCTATGTCTGATGGAGAACATGTTTGTTTTTTTCTGAGACTCTGTGAACTTGCTTAATATCATGCATACTAAGTCTATCCATCTTCCTCTTTTTTTTTTTTTTTTTTGGTTTTTCGAGACAGGGTTTCTCTGTATAACAGCCCTGGCTGTCCTAGACTCACTTTGTAGACCAGGCTGGCCTCGAACTCACAGAGATCCGCCTACCTCTGCCTCCCAAGTGCTGGGATTAAAGGCGTGCACCACCAATCTATCCATCTTCCTGAAAAAAAAATTTTTAAATTTAATTTTCGTTTAGAGCTGAATAGCATCCATATATACACACCAAATTTCCCTTAGCCATTTAACTCCTTCCTCGGGAGTACAATTGGAACTTAAATAGCCACACTAGTGAAAAACCAATCTCTTCCATCTGTGCCGGAGAATGGGAGGTTTGCAGGACAGTAGAGCTGTTACCCAGGATCCTGTGCATCCAGAGGTACCCCAATGTGCATCTCCCCGTCCATCCCAGGGGCAACCGTGGACACAGGCTGTAACCACAATACCCTCTGTATCCTGAGGAGCAACTTGTCAAATTCACAGCCTCCAAGTGTAAGCAGTAACAAAACAGTTTGCTGTAACTTTGCAGCTGAACTACACTTAATGGGAGGAGTACATCCCAGCAGTAGAACGAAATTTATATATTAGTCAACGAAATGCTTTCTTTGTTCCTAAGAAAAGGGGGCCTTTTGATTAAGTTGCACTGTTTTAGGGGTGCAGCATTCCAAATCTGAAAAGATTCTTCCTTATTTCTGATTATCTAGTAAAAACTCGGAAAGGCTGTATTAGCGGAGCCATCTGACTGAGGTGTGGCCACTCCCATGCTTGGAAGTTGGCCTCCAGTGAAGCATCTCCCTCCTCCAAGATCGGGTTGGTGAACAGTAGTAACATTAACATCTGAAGAACAGAGCACTTGTTGATCCTCAGCAACCTGTTGGAGCTGCCTCCAGTCACCACCCTGTGTAGAGGACACCCACCAAGGTAGACTGAAAGCACTTGTGGTAGACAATGGTCCAGAAATCTAGCAGTCCTTTTGTTATGGGGTGCCTGAAGAAGGGTCGCCCAAGACACTTGAATAAATCAAATCATATGGAGCCTTTTTTTTAATTCATCACCGGGGGTGTTCCAGACAGAGCAGTGTGGTGAGCAGTCCTGGCTGCTTACAGAAGTGAAAAGATAGCAGTTAGATGGTCAGGCTATTCTTATAACCTTGAGGACAGGGACACATTGTATAGAAATTTATGGCTGGTCTATGTGACCAGTGACCAGTTTACCTAAGATAATTTTGGCACTTAAAAGTCTTCTCTCTCTCTCTCTCTCTCTCTCTCTCTCTCTCTCTCTCTCTGTTCTCTCTCTCTGTGTCTGTCTGTCTCTCTCTCTCTCTCTCTCTCTCTCTCTCTCTCTCTCTGTCTGTCTCTCTGTCTCAATTTTGTTTTTTTGTTTTTGTTTTTGTTGTTTTTGTTTTTCAAGACAGGGTTTCTCTGTGTAGCCCTGACTATGCTGGAACCCGTTTTGGTCTTAAACTCAGAGATCCACCTGCCCCTGCTTTTGGAAAGCCAGAATTGAAGTCATGTTTGTCACCACCACCTGGTTTGAAGATTTTGTTTTTGTTTTTCGAGACAGGGTTTCTCTGTGTAGCCCTGGCTGTCCGGGACTCACTTTGTAGACCAGGCTGGCCTTGAACTCACAGAGATCCACCTGCCTCTGCCTCCTAAGTGCTGGGATTAAAGTGGCCACCTCGCCCGGCGAAGTTTTTAAGAATCTGGCCACAAGGAGAGCCCGTCTACCTCAGTCAGTAGAGCATGAGACTCTTAATCTCAGGGTTGTGGGATGGGCCCCACCTTGGGTGTGTACTTATGCTTTTGGGACTGGAGAGATGGCTCATCAGTTAAGAACACTGACCTTACAGAGGTTGTGAGTTCAGTCCCCAGCACCCATGTAGTGTTGCTCACAATCATCTGAGTTCGAAGCCAGCCTAATATATATAGTGAGTAGACCCCATCTCAAAGAAGAATATTTTGAGTTGGCGTGGTGGCACACCCTTTAATCCCAGCACTCAGGCAGGTGGATCTCTGTGAGTTCGAGGCCAGCCTGGTCTACAAAGTGAGTCCAGGACAACCAGGGCTCTGTCACATATAAAAACCCTGTCTCAAAAAACCAAAGAGAGAGAGAGAGGTCTGTAGTGGCAGAGGAGTATGATTCATTACCTCATTTTCCTATATGACTGATGAATACTCCATTGTATAAGTACACTCTGTTGCTTACGCATTCATCTGCTGATGTGTTTGGCTGGAGTGACTGGGACTGATCATGTGGAGTGTGGAGATCCAGCTTAAGCTCTCTTGGGCATATACATGTGTAGGAGTGAATTACTGAGCGATATGCCAAATGTATCGTATAGGAGTCTGTCTTGTGAACTATCAAGCTGACTGCAGTTGTAGTCACATTACTCTTCATTACCGACCAACAATACATGGAGATTCCAACTCTGTCTTCCTCCTTCTCCTCTTCTTCTTTCTCCTTCTTTAAATATAGGGTCTCCTGTATCCCAGGGGACCTGAGTTCCCTATAGAGCAGAGGGCAGCCTTGAACTTCTGATCATCCTGCCTCCCTCTCACCTACTGTTGAGCAGTAGACATTCTTTATGATTTTGAGGACATAAGTTCTTTATCCAACACAAAAATTGCAACTGTATTCTCTCCTTTTTTTTTTGGTTTTTTTTTTTTGAGACAGGGTTTCTCTGAATATCTCTGGCTGTCCTGGACTCGCTTTGTAGACCAGGCTGGCCTCGAACTCACAAAGATCCGCCTGCCTCTGCCTCCCAAGTGCTGGGATTAAAGGCGTGCGCCACCACCGCCCGGCTTGTATTCTCTCCTTACTGAGGAATCTTTTTTCTTTCTTGAACACATTTAAATGTTATATTTCTAGATACAGCAGGGACGATATCTTGGATATAAGGTTTGAGTGTGTCAAAGTGGATGAATTCAGGTTACTCCAGAGGCTCAGTGGGAAAGACACTCAACAGCATTGTTGGTCCAGATCTGCCGAGGACTAGGTGTCATGTGCAGGAGTCTGTGGCTCGACCGCTCTATCTCTAGTGCATAATTTATGAAGAAAAAGCAAACACTGTGGCTTGAAGTGACTGAGAGGGGGAGGGCCCTCTTCCAGAGGACCTGGACTGTCTTCTCAACACCCACATTGGGTGGCCCACAACTGCCTGTTAACTATCAGCTCTGAGATCCTCTTCTGGCCTCCATGGACAACTGCACTCACATATACCCCTGTGATGGCTGTTCTTGGTTGTCAAGTTGACTACATCTGGCATCAACTAGAATCCAAATGACCTGGCAGATCTGTGAGGGATTTCTTTTTTCTTAATTAAATCATCTGAAGTGGGAAGGTCCACTTCTAATCCCCAATGAGGTGGGAAGATAAACCTTTAATCCAGATTGGGAAAATCCGCCTTTAATCTGGACCACACCCTCTGTTGGCCACCTATATAAAGGACACAAAAAAGTATTCTCCTTCCCTTCCCTTCCCTTCCCCTCCCTCCCTCTCTCTCTGTCTGCTTTCTCTCAACCTCACTGGCAAGTCCATTCCTTCACTTGCATTAGAGTCTACTTCTTTGGGATTCTGGTGTATACTGAAGACCAGCTGAGACATCCAGCCTTGTGGATTGAAACAACTACTGGATTCTTGGACCTTCCATTCGTAGGAGCCATTGTTGGATTAGCTAGGCCAGAGCCTTTAAACCATTCTAATAAATCTCATTACATATATAATTAATTAAAATTAGCCTTTCTTTAGGAAAAACAAAACAAAACCTGTGTCAGAGCATGGTCCATTAATGAGGAGAATTCTGAAAGCTTGTGAGAAAAGTCCAAGAAAACAGGACGAGGGTCTTGTGACTCAGTCCTCCAAAACCCAGGATTGTTCTCAGAATGTGCTTTCCTGCCCCTTCCAGCTATAGTAAATAGGAGTGGAGTTGCTTCAGATTCCTTATTGCCTTTTGCTATTGTTTTCAGCCACTTGTATACAGCTTGGACTCATGTGAACTTCGCTCATATGACTTTGCTTAACCCTCATGATATAAATTGTCTGATCCTCTAAATAAAGTTGCCTATTACATGAGAATTTAGTCCACCTCATTTTTAGGCACCATTCTCCCAGGTCTCTAGAGGGGTAACTGACACCAAAATAGGAGCCACATTGTCATAAACTGTTAAGTCTCCATACCATACAAGGGTAAGTTTCTGTTTCCTAAGCCTAATGTATCCTGCAAACCATGTTTTTCGACCCAAGCTGAACTTGTAACCCATTGATGTATGCCCACCTTTTGCCTTGATATACTCCTGAACCTGTGATATATGACTGCCCTTTGCCTATGAAAATGTGTCTTCCCAGATACCTTGATAACTCCCCTTCCACATGATGCATTCTTGTATTTATCTTTATGGCCTCCTTTCTAATGGCCAATTATCTCCACAGTTGTTTTCTATCACCCTTATCTACCCATCAGGCAGCCTTGGGTCCTGAGCCCCCCACTCTTCCATCCAAGTGCTAACGGCCAATTATCTCAATAGCTGTTTTCTATCAGCCCTAACTCTTCCCCATAAAAGGGACCTCAAAGGCCAGTGAAGGGCTGCTTCTCTCTGGCTTAGGATGAGGCAGTCTTCTGGCCAGTCCCTTGTGCATCTCTAAATAAAGCTTAATCAGACAGTCATGAAAATGTTTTTCCTCATGTCTACCATAACATCTGTGAAAGACTGTTGAGGCTGGAATGTGAAGTGTCCCCCATAGGCTAAAGTATCTGAATACTTGGTTCCCAGCTGGAAACATGGAAAGGGACCCCAAGACCATGGGGCAAGGAATAAGAGACAAAGACAAGGAGATAGAGGACCAGGGAGAAGGGGAAGGGAACAAAAGAGTGGGGAGGGAAGGGATATTTGCCCTGAGGGACAAAGGACTGCCTCTGAGTAGAGAGGAGACAGACATGGCCCAGAGGCAAATGACAGTTTATAAAGGGAAAAGAGGAAAATTTGTGTTAGGATGAGATGTTTAATTTTGATTGGTGTCACCTGGGATTAAGCAAAAACATTCTCATAATTGGTTACTTTAATAAATTCATACCACACCTCCTGTTTGAAATCTCCCTTCCTCATGCAGAACAAAAAGACAAAACCCATGAGATGCCAGGTTTCCAGACTCTGGGAATCAGGCAAGCTCTGGGAAGTGAGAAGAAACAAGTCAGTCCTGCCGTGGCCCCCAGTTCATTGCCTTCACATAGCTTCCACACACTAAAGGAGATCTGAGGCCAAACCCCAGGATCAAGGAAAGAGTCGAGAGCCTCTGGAGAATGTGTAGGAATACCATAATAACCAGCAGACAAAAATGTCACAGTGCCTGCATACAACTAAGGAATTCCAGGCTTCCCAAGGCACAGGCAGCTATGACCCATAACATGTAGAAAAACCATCAGTGAAACAGAACCAGATGTGTCATGGTGTTAGAATTAGGAGACAGACTTTTAATTACTGTACCTGAATTCCATAGTCCTAAATCTTTAAGAAAAGATTCAGGTCAAGTATGGTGGCACATGTCTTCAATCCCAGGAAGAGGCAGGTGAATCTCTGAGTTCAAAGCTAGCCTGGTCTACAAAGTGAGTCCAGGACAGTCAGGGCTACGCAGAGAAACCCTGTCTGGGGGGAAAATATTCAGAGTATTTAAAAGCAGCCAAATGAGAGCCGGGCTTGGTGGTGCACGCCTTTAATCCCAGCACTCAGGAGGCAGAGCCAGGTGGATCTCTGAGTTCGAGGCCAGCCTGGTCTATAGAGTGAGTTCAGGACAGCTATAACTACACAAAGAAACCCTGTCTCAAAAAAACAGAGAGAGGGAGAGACAGAGAGAAAGAGAGAATGTCATTATTAGTTCACTGGGCATTCAGGACCCTGATGTAGCCCTGAATCTTTCTCAGGGTGAGCTCTTAACCACAAAGAAATGTGCCCTGGATTGACATACATTGGTTAGCAAGAACAGTTAGCCAGAAACAGAACTACATACAGAAGACAACAAAGTTAGTACAGTCAGAAACTATCCCAGAACTACCGATTCTGATACATTAGGTCTTTGTTTTCCTTTTGGCAGATGGTGCTGTCTAGGTGCTGAGTTTATGGATGGAATGGTTCTTCCATCATGGCATCAGTAGTGCTAAGTAAGATCTAGGGGCCTGTTACAATTAAAGCCAGAGATGCAAAGAGCTGAGGAACCCAATCCAAGAGTCACCATGCAAAATAAACCCCAGACAGGTTGTCTATGAAAACAATGTTGTACAAAGAAAGCAGAAGCTCATGTCAAATCTTTCTGCAATTTCCAAGACTCTATCAGAAGCCATATGAGGGAGAACACAGCAAAGGCAATTTTTTAAAACACTGAGGGGAAGAAAAAACCTGTGCCATAATATTTATCTTCTAAAAATGGAGCCAGTCTTGATGACAGAGACTTGAAATCCCAACAGTGGAAAAGCTGAGGCAGGGGGGTGGAAAGTTCTAGGTCAGCCATGTTCTACCACTTATGGAACTGGAGACCAGTCTGGGCTACATAAGATCCTGTTTTAAAAAAGTCATCTAGTAGGGAGGGGATTGTGATTGAGATGGAACTTGAAGAAATAAAAAATAAATTATTAAAAAAAGTCATCTAAACAAGGGCATTTCAGTAAATGTGGAAATAATTCACTGACAATGACACACCACACAAGAGTAAGTCCTCCAGGTGGAGAACAAATACTAGATGGAAATCTGGATCACAGGAAGAAACAAGGAATGACGTCTATATCCATCACTGGTGGATATAGACTGGTGGATATGAGCGTCACGTCTTTTTTTTTTTTCCTTTTTTTTTTTTGAGACAGGGTTTCTCTGTGTAGACCTTAGACTGACCTGAACTCGCTTTGTAGACCAGGCTGGCCTCGAACTCACAGAGATCCTCCTGCCTCTGCCTCCCAAGTGCTGGGACTAAAGGCGTGTGCCACCACTCCTGGCTGTCACTTATTTTCTTAATAATCTCTTTTGAAAATTTAAAAAATTGTTAAACAATAGAATAAATGTCATAACCTGGATTGTGGAGTCCATAACAGGACAAAAAGAAAATTATCAAGAATAGCATTGGAAAGGAAGAGTACCACTTAAAGATGGGTGGTGTAAAGCTAAAGGCACATCAAAAACCCTAAAGCAAGAACTAAAAGAGTTTTAGAAAATAAGTCACCAAAGGAGAGAGAAAAGTTAACGAATTAATAAAATACATAAACACTATAATAGGGCAATTGGTCTCCCCAAAGAAAAACTTAGATCTTTGGTCAAAGATATGAGGATAAGAAAGGGAGGAGACTAAAGCTCATGTGAGATTTCGTGTCTGATTTGTCTTCAGAAAATCCTAGAACCAATTTAATTAAAAATGTATGTGGCAGCCAGGCGTGGTAGCAGAGACAGGCGGATCTCTGTGAGTTCAAGGCCAGCCTGGTCTACAAAGTGAGTCCAGGACAGTCAGATATACATAGAGAAACCCTGTCTCGAAAAACAAAACAAAAGAAAAAAAAAGTATGTGGCAATAGCAAAATAAATTATTGACACAGAAAAATGACAAAAATACCTGTAAAGGTGAGGAATTCAGAGACTGATAGTGACGGTTGTGTACTGCTGGTTTCTTCCCTAGTTCTTTGAAAGGATCCCAGAGAATGACTATTAACTTTATTTTGTAATTGTTGTTGTTTTGAGTAGGGGTCTCACTGCGTAGCTCTGGCTGAACCATCATTCACAGCCTCTAAGTGCACCGGCCACAGCAAAGAATTGGAGAGCAATGAAAGGAAAAGGAGGGAAAAACTACAGTGTAGGAGGGAATCGAACTTTTCACCCTCACGTCCGGGAACAACCTCACTAACCAAGTGAGCCACAGAAGAAAACGGAGGTACCTGCTCGCATGGCAGCAGGAAGAAGTCTCTAGCTCTCTAGCTCAGCGCCACCAGCAAGCACAGCCTTCTGTGCTACAGGCTTCTCGGGAGCTTTGGACACTAGTGACAGATCCGTCCGCGCCTCGCTGGCTTCCACCCGTGAGCGCCCGGTGGCCGAGTTATCTCGCAGGCACCCGGCAGAAAGCAGACCCGGTCAAGGCCGGGAGGAACTGGACTGAGGCTCAGCCAACAGCGCGAGCTCCGGCAGCACTGTTGCCGTTCCGCTTGTGGTTCGCCGTGATCGTATAGTGGTTAGTACTCTGCGTTGTGGCCGCAGCAACCTCGGTTCGAATCCGAGTCACGGCACTATCGTTCTTCTGCCGGCCATCTTTTGCTCTAGCGGCTCTCCCGTGCTCATCTCTCCTGTCTTCCCCTAGTGGTCTCCAAGCCTCCCCTGTTCTCACAAGGCATCCTGACCCACTCACAGCCGCGGGTTTCCAGCTTCACCGAGGATATTTTGCATGAAGTGGGAATGAACCTTTAACGTCTTCAAACCCATCCTTACTGTCTGCAGCAGACTGTCAGCAGTCAGCCTTTTCCTTCACATTTGTATACCAACAAAACTAACTGTTGAAACAGCTTACGATGAAATGGTCTTGAAAAGTCAATATCTGGACCAAGTTACTGTGAATTTTCCTCATCCCACAAGGTCTGTGAGGGGTGAAAGGAGAGAGGGAGAAGGGACAGGGTACAGGAGCCATGGTGCATCTATGAAGGTCAGAGGACAATTTTCAGGAATTAAGGAACTAGGCTAGCATCCGGCTTGCAGGCCAAGTACTTCCACCCACCTTTAAAAAGTGAGGACTGTGGCTTTTTTTTGGGGGGGGGGCAGGGACCCATGCTGACTTGTATTTGAATTCCTGATACTCCTCATGGATGAGCATGGCCACAGTGTATGATGGGTGCTTTTGCTCCCATTGTGCGAACAGTTGTGGAAAGGCTGTTAGGTCCACAGTCTTTCTACCCCCTACTCTAAAGCAGAAGAAAGGATTTGTGACCCAGAAAATTCCCTTCCTTACGGGAAAGAATCCCTACACCCAGAGCTAAACTTATCACTGTAGCCCAATCTAGCCTTGAAATTCCTGTGGAGCACAGAAATTCTCTTGCCTCCGCATCCCAAACCCTAGGATTATAGCCATGAACCACTGCCTCCAGCTAGCTCTTCACCTTTTGTCGAAATCGTTCTATTATTTTTAAAACTGTGTATATATGAGGAGTTATGGCAACATATACAGGAACAGCAAAGACTAGAAGAGGGTGTCAGTTCTAAGCTACCAAGACCCAAACTTGGGTCCTGTGGAAGAACATGTGGCTGCTGGGAATTGAACTCAGGACATCTGTACTGAGCCATCCCTCCAGTCCCATTTAAAATACATATTTTCCTAGGTGGGGTTTAACATACCTTTGCATATCAATACATCACCGACTCCTTGAAGTGTTTTATTACTAAAATTTTAAGGTTTGGTCCATGACACACATCAAATTAATTTTGGGTGCTGCTGGTGATCACACCCAGGACCTTGTACATGCTAGGCAAGCATTTAAATCCCATGGCCTCAAATTAATGTGTATGTGTAGTGTTCAACAGAAATGAAGATATATATTGAAAGGATATGACTTGAGTTTTTTTTTAATAAGAATCTATAGTTAAGAATTGCCTTGAGGCTTGGTGTGGTGGCCTATGCCTTTAATCCCAGCACTCAGAAGGCAGAGGCAGGTGGATTTCTGTGAGTTCAAAGCCGGCCTGGTCTACAAATTGAGTCCAGGACAGCCAGGGATACATAGAGAAAACCTGTCTCGAAAAACAAAAACAACCCCCCCCCAAACAAAACAAAAAAAGAATTGATTTGAGACACCACAGGAACACAGCCCACAGAAACAATTAACCATAACTCAAAAAGGCTCACAGAGCCTGAAGCACAATCAGGAAGCCTGCATGGGTTTGCAGGTCTTCTGCATGTATGTTATGGTTCTGTAGCTTGTGGTCATATGGAACTCCTAACAGCGGTAGCAGGGCCTGTCTCTGACTCTTGTCCTCCTACTGGAGGACAAGGATAAGGGTCACCTTGTCCAGCCTTGGTATGATATGTGCCTAGTCTTATTGTAACTTGTTATGCCACATTAGGGTTAGAGTCCATGATGGCGGATTGAAGGAACAGTTGAGAACTCACATTCTGAGCCACAAGCAAGGGGAATACAGGGAGTGGTACCCACTGGTGATGGCCTGAGACTTTGAAAACTTAAAGCTAGCTC
>CAJQZJ010016855.1:5661092-5674305 GCA_907164525.1 Lophiomys imhausi | reverse complement strand
GTACCCACTGGTGATGGCCTGAGACTTTGAAAACTTAAAGCTAGCTCCCAGTGACATGACACACCTCCTCTAACAGACCCACACCGCCTAATCCTTCCTAAACAGTCCCTCCAACTGGAGACCAAGTATTGGAATATATGAGCCTATGGGAGCCATTCTCATTCAAACCACCCCACTTGTGCAGTTTGTTTTCTGTGACTGTGATAAAACACCAGGACACAAAGCAAGATGGAAAAAAAGTATTTATTGCATCTTACACTTCTAGGTCACAGTCCATCACTGAGGAAAGTTAGGACAGGAACTCAAGCAGGAATTTAGAGGAATTCAAGCAGATTGGGGGTGGAATTACTTACCGGCTTGTTCTATATAAGAAAGGTTTCTTTTATAGCCGAGATGCGTGGCCCTGGGAACAGTACCACCCACAATGGACTGAGCCCTCTTACATGAATTAGCAATCAGAATAACACCCTATAGGCGTGCTCATAGAACAATCTGATGGAGGCAATTGAAGTTCCTTCTTGCCAGGAGATTTTTGGTTAAAAAACAAGCAAACACAAAATCCACTGACTTTAAAAGTAGTAATAATGGATTCTTGGATCTGTAACATGGAAGAAGGGGGGGGAGGGATGTAGCTTAAACGCCAGAAGAACACTGTCACTTGAACACAAGCTGAAGGAAAGCAAAGGCAAAACCTTTGTAAACCTTGTAAACCTTGACGTCTATTTAAAACGTGTCGTAGTCAATAAACCAATCAAGAGGCTGTTTTGCTCTCTTGAGAGTGAGGAGGGGCTACAGGAGCAGGCGAGGGAATGGAGCTTCCTGTAGAGGGCGTGGCGTTGTAGCGAGCCTCTAGGATGGGGAGTGGCCTATGCAGATGAGGGGCAGAGCTGGGAGCGGCAGGGTGACGTCACCTCCTCCTAGGTGGCGGGCGCGCGGGTTGGCCGGGGACGCGAAGGTTAGAAGACAGAGACATCATTCTTGATATCACGGACGTGGGCGGATGAGGGGCGCGCAGGGGCTGGTGCGTCCGCACCGCTGCGGGAACGCGAGTGATTTCGGGCGCGGCGTGGGAAGGAGCGCGGGTCCGCGGGTGTGGGCGGAGCGCGGGAAGGGCGTGTGCGTCCGTGGAGGCCGGCGAGCGCGATTGTGGAAGTGACCGTGTGTTGAGAGCGCAGGGCCGGTGGGTGTGAGTCGGGGCTGCGGGCCCGAAGGTCATACTTACCTGGCAGGGGAGACACCATGATCAGGAAGGTGGTTTTCCCAGGGCGAGGCTCATCCCTGCGATTTCCCCACATGCGGGTAACTCGACTGCACAATTTGTGGAAGTGGGGACTGCGTCCGCGCTCTCCCCTGTGTCATTGCTGTACTAAAAAAAGGTTTTTTTTTTTCTTACGACCGTGTTTATCTTTTTTCTTTATGTTCCGCGCAACTGCTGGGAGTTGTGGTGTACGTAAGAAGTGAAACATATTGAAGTGAAGCATACACAAGTGAGGTAGGTACTTTCATAAGCCGCAGGGAATTGAATACGCCAAAGTTTCAGACAGACGTCTTGGAAATTTATGCTGTTTTTGTATTCTATTTCTCACGTGAAAAAATTTAAGTGCGTAAACTTGGATTTACATGTTAGTACCACTGAGATACTTCCAGTAATTTAGAAGTGGTATTATTTTAAAATTTGCATAACAGTGCAAGAGAGACACCATGGGCTGAAAGGTGGATTTTCCAGGGCGAGGATCATCCATCCATTGCATTTTTAGAGTTCCCCAAATTCGGATCCGCAGCTGCATAATTTCTGATAGTGGAGGAGTCCGTTCTTTCCTGTCATAGATGAAGTTGTTAACAACAGACTTCAAAACATGTATTTCTTTTCCTATGAAAACCTCGGTGTGTGCCTTGTAGCTTAGCTAGTGACTGTTTATAACAGATAAAATGCATGCATATTCCCTGTTTTAACTTCCTATAGTTCTATTTACTGGTGTCTTTGCATAACCTGGGACAGTGAAAAACTGCTAGGGGGAAAAGAAAATGGTGACTGTACGTTCTCACAGAAATTACTTTGCCTTAATCGATTAACAGACAGCAACAAGGATCCAGAAACGTTGTGTAATGTGTGTGTGGGGGGTAATTTTTTGCTTTTTGTTTTTTTGTTTGGGTGGGGTTTTTTTGTTTGTTTGTTTTTGGTTTTTCGAGACAAGGTTTCTCTGTTTAACAGCTCTGGCTGTCCTGGACTCGTTTTGTAGACCATGCTGGCCTCGAACTCACAAAGATATGCCTGCCTCTGCCTTCCAAGTGCTGGGATTAAAGGCGTGTACCACCACCACCCGGCTTTGTTTGGTTTTTTGTTTGTTTGTTTGTGTTTTTTTGTTTGTTTTTGCTTTTCCAGTGCTAGCTACTGAACATTTAAACTTAAGATCCTTCCAAAAACTTGGAATAGTCTCCCTCCCCCTTCCTTCTCATTTGAGAGGTGTTTGTCAAGTCTTTAGTTCTTAGAACTGACAGCTTAATCAGTTGTAAGTGAATGAGAAAAATCTCGTCGAAGATTTGAAGTCTGGAGCTTTGGTTTTGGTGTTATTCCTTAAAATCATAGAGCCCTTACAGGCAAGTAACTCAGAATTTGGTTTGAACTTCTTCCTTGGACGCTTTTAGCTTTTAGCAATCACTTTCCAAACCTGGATTTAGTTGCCAGCACACTTCTCTGTACCTGTTTTGAAATGCAATGCTTGAGTCATTGGCAATTGAAAGAACAGGGAAACGGTTGCTAAGAAACAATTCCTGTTTGGTTTTTTGTTTTCTCTTCAGACATACGCTGTTAACTTTTTTCTTCTTTAAAATCCATCATGACAAAAATCAACTTAGAACCGGATCACTTGGCCCTTTCTCTTTTCGTCAACCCCCAGTTCAAGACATTCGAAACTTTTAACTGCCAGTGTTCTTTCAGGTCTACAGTCCTCCAGGCTCTAGGCTCAACCTTCTTCGTAAGCCTTTTTTTTTTAAGACAAATGTGCTTAGTCGGCCACCATAGGTTCTTAATCCTTGCCCTCCATGTACTCTGTCACTTTGTGGGTCTGGTGTAACTGAACTTTTAAATTATTATTTAACACTTATTTATTTATTACTAAATTCACTTATAACAAACACCAACAATTTCTTAACTATTAATCCTATAAACTCCTACAACCCCTTTAACCTATCCACTAAACCTATTGATAATTATAACAACTACTTTCATAACCTTTTAGAATGATACAGTCTCTGGGGCAGGTCCTCAGTCGTCAGCAACACAGTCTTTATTGTAGATTCCTTAACACACTTAGCAGTCCTTTTTCTGGATCTCTCAGATGCAGGTTCGTCAGGGTAGTTGGTTATTGCAGTCTCACCTTAAATAAGGCTTCATGCTTGCTTTTCTGTGGGAGACCCCAGCTGTCTGCAGGCCAACTTACTTCTTTTGAATCAGGAACTCAGCTGCTCTGCCTTAGTCCTTAAAGCCAGGCACCATTTCCTTTAGGCCACTGTTTGGACAGATCAAGCCCCTCTAGGCAAAAGCTGAGCCACAGGGTCCAGTCCTTGGCCTTTTGGTGTCTTAGTCAGGCTTTCTTTGCTCACCGGCTTCTTTCTGCTTCAGGGAGAGAGCTGGCCATCAATGGCCAGCCCTTTTTTTCAGCAGGACTCTTGGAGCTCTGTAGCATCAGGGGCCTCTTCTTTTCTGGGCTCCACACACTGTCCTCAAATAGGAAGAACTCTGTTTCAGCTTAATTTGGGCTCCGCCCACTTAGCAGCTGAAAACAATGTCAGGCCAGATACTTTGTTTCTTCAAGTCTTGAGTCTTTCCTGTTTTCCTGACTTCAAACTTGTTTTTCAGTCTATTGAGTCTTTCCTGTTTTTCCTGACTTCATACTTGTTTTTCAGTCTATTGAGTCTTTCCTGTTTTTGCTGACTTCATGCTGATAATGCTCTTCAGGCCCCGAATTAAGAGACAGTATCAGAAACTCCTATATATTTTCTAAATCTAATTTATCTAACCCCTACAGTCTGGTGGTGCTTGCCCAGTTCTTGCAGAAAGTCTGGTGATTTTTAGGAAAGTTCAGCATGCTTGCAGGTGGCTACTCAGTCAGAAAGCTGTTACATTTCTATAAAAGATTGTGTGAGTGTGATGGGCAGGATAACACAGTGGTTCTCACACGTTCTTAGGAGCCAAGGTGGCTTGGTTCATATTCGGGGTTTCATACCCAATTTCATAAACTGAATGGCCCTGAATCAAAGGTTGCCACATGTCTGTGTCTCCTTTCCCAGGTTTGCCCCCCACCACCACTGCTCCCCATAGACATCCTAGGGTTCACTAGGCCTGTGCTTATGAAGAGAGTTTATTTTTCATTTGTTAGGTTTGCTTGGTTTGGTTTGGAGGAGAAATGTGTTCTATTATTCAGTACTGGAAATGGAACCTCGAGCCCTGTGCCCTAGGACTACCTACAGGGCTACCTACCCAGACTACTTTTTTTTTTTTTTTTTTTTGGTTTTTTCGAGACACGGTTTCTCTATGTAACCCTGGCTGTCCTGGACTCACTTTGTAGACCAGGCTGGGCTCGAACTCACAAAGATCCACCTGCCTCTGCCTCCCAAGTGCTGGGATTAAAGGCGTGCGCCACCACCGCCCGGCTTACCCAGACTACTTTTTACTTTTCATTTTTACATATGGTGTTGATAAATTGCCAGAGTGGCCTGGAACTCACTGTGTTGCCCAGGCAGGCCTTGAAGCACCTGCCTTACCCTCCACAGAGCTCAGATTACAGGCCTGAATGGTCAGGTGTCTCTGTGCTGCGTTTTGTTTTTGTAAATATAGATTCAATACAGAGCAAAGAATTCATGTGCCTATCCCTACCTTCCCCCGATGGTGACATCTGGTATAATTGAAGACCCACATTGAAACGGAAACTCCACAGGCATCATCCTGAGGGCCAGACTGCAGCTCTGCCTCCTCAATCCTTGTTTAATATCTGTGTCCAGGCATGCATGCATGCATGTGGACTTCCTTGTCCCTTCACCCACAAAAAAAGCCCCCAAATGGATCTCTGACCTCTCCCCAATGCTGTCATCGACTGTGGTTAGAACATTCTTCCTCTAATGAGTAGGGTTTTTGTATGCATCTCACACTCCAAGGCCTTCGGCTCAAGTGGAGGTGAGGGCTCCACTTAGCAAAGAAGCACCCGAGGCAGCCAGATTGTGCATTTGTACAAGGTGCACAGATAGACCCGGAGGAAGCACCCATCCAGAGAAACTCATGTAGCAAAGATGGGCAGAGGGAAGGGGCCTTGGAAACAGTCCTGGGTAGGCTAGGGAGACTGCAGGAAGGCAGTCTTGAGAGTCCCCACCCTTAAATCTTCAGCTGCCTTTTGGGTTCTCTATTCCCCTCTCTGGGTTTCTGTTCCCACCCCAGGTCTCATTCACTCTTCTTATGCCTCTCTGTCCCCCTCTATCTCTGTGGGTCTCCTCCTCCTCCCTCTTTAGGTCTCTTCTCTCTCTAGTGTTTCTGCCCACCACCATTAGAGCCAGATGCTGTCTCTCAGTATCTATGCTTACTCTCACCTGAGCCTCTGCAGAGGCCAGGTTGATGATCACCATTTGGGTCCCTAAACATCCTCCTTCCAACTGGGGACCTGCTCATGTACCACAAAATCAAGAGCAAAAGGGGGACAGATTGCCAGGTACCAGTTGCCTCTGCTGTATGCCCTCTGCTCTATGCCCTGTTCTCCACAGCTCTTCTCCTACCCTACTCCCATGCCTGCACACCCATCACCTGTGGGCACCATGGTTCCCTAGCATCCCCACCAATAGCTGCCTGTCCTGTCTGCCCCATCCTCCTGCTTCCATCCTATTGCCATCACTGGCCCCGCTTCTTTTCCAATGCCTTTGATGGCTGCCATCGCATGTGTGTAGGAGACTTATTATTCTTCTGTTGCTCTGGTAAAGCACCATGTCCAAGAGTATGCAAGAAAGGATTATTCTGCTTTATGGATCTAGAGTGAGAGTCCATAATAGTGAGGCAGGTATGGCAAAAGGTGGCCAAAGCCAGAAGTGGAGAGATCACACCTCCAACCAAATACAAGAAGCAGAGAGAGAGAATTTAAAGTAACTTGAGGCTATGAACTCTTAAAGCCCACCCCCAGTGGCACACTTCCTCCAGCAAAGCTTCATACCCCAGTGGTCCCATGTAGCAGCATATTTTTATTTAACATATTTATATTTATTAATACTTATCCATCACCTGTAAAATACCTAAATCCTATTACCTACACCCTAATAATCTATAATCTATCTAAAAACATCCCAATATCTATCTAAGAACATTCTAATATCTACCTAAAAGCACCCAAATAACATTATTTTAACTTTCTAAAAAGGATATTAATATTCGTAGAGTACGTCTGTGCAGGATGGCTTGGTTTAAGACAGTCCCATCAGGTAGTATCCTTTAAGCTTAAAGTCCATTGGGCCCTATTTTGCCAGTTCATAAGAACAGTTTATTTTCACCATCAAATTGTGGCCAGTTTATAAGGTCCCTCTGTTCCAACCGCCAACTGAGGGTGGTCTTTTCAATCAGATAGACTCACCTCCACGGTCTCTTTGGCCCAAAAGTCTCAAGGCCAAAAGCTTATCTGAACAGCTTTCTAATTCCGCTGGCTTCACTCACTTCTCTGGCACTATGGGTCCTCAAGGCAGATGCCTCTAAAGGACTCTCCCTCAGCAGGTTTATGCTGTGCCTTTGCCCTGGACTATGGCAGTCTAAATTCTGTTAATGGTGTACCTTGCCAGGCTCTACTTCAGTGTGGCTTTTCAGTGGGTGAGGGCAGGAGAGAGAGAGAAGGACCGCATGGATCTCTGGCTTATAAATTGTGCCATCTCTCGATTCTCAGCAGAGGGTCTCCCAGCATTCCCTTTGCCATAGTAACCGACGTCTGCATGGCTTTCTTGGTTTTGTCCCATCTCTCTATCCTCGGTGGAGGGTCTCCCAGCATTCCTGTTGTTTCTCATGGCAAATGACATCATCTGCATGGCTTGGAAGGTTTCTTAGCAACGCCTCTCAACAGGGTAGATTGTCTGGCCATAACTGGCTCCGTCCATATCAACAAGTAAAGGGATGCCAAACTCCCCCCTAAGGGCTGCCAGATGCTAATCTTAACTGTCTACCAATTTCACCAGAGAGACCTAACTTCTACCACACTTCCCCAAATGGTGAGACCAAGTGTTCAAATACATCAAACTACCACAGTGCCTGGTAGGATGGCACATGCCTTTCATTCCAGCACTCAAGAGACAGGAAGGTAGATCTCTGTGAGTTCAAGACAAGCCTTGACTACACAAGTCCCAGGACACAGTGAGAGAGGCTTTGTCTCAAAAATAAAATCCAAAACCTACTACAGTAATACCCCTGCCTCCAATATCCCTACACATCTCCACCCTGTATCCCTATTAATCTCTGTGCTTCATTCTCCCCGTCTCTGTGAGGGTCACACTAGCCCAGCTACATTTATTTGCCTTCCTCATTCCTCTCCATCTCTCTCAGTTCCTTCAGTGGTTGGTCTTGATGGGAGTGCCTGTGAGAGCCTTTTCAGAAACGTTTCTGTAGAAAAAAAAAACAGCTAATTAAACTATTTAACCAGTATTTATATTATATTTAATTGGTCGGCGGAGTTAATCCTTAACCTGCCATTATAAATGAATACACACAGACACCATGTGGATCTTAACAAGCCTAGGCCTGAGTTGTACAGTCCTAGTCTATCTAAGCTAGCTCATAACTCTATTACCCAAATATGACCCCATATATACATACGTCCCTTTGGAGTATTATTCTCCACACTAAGCCAATGTTCCAGGCCACGTGGAAGGATCTTCTTTAATCTATCCCATGGCGTGTCTTTCTTGTTTACTCCTGGCTTCTTCTCCAGCAATCCTTCTTCTCAAGATGCTCTCTATCAAAAAGCCCCTAGTCCCGCCTACCTCTGTCTTTGCCCAATCTCCAGGCCTCAACATTTATTTATCCAATCAGAGTCAATTAAGTAACAGACAACAGACAGGACCAATTAACTTTTAGAATGCTTAACAGCACCCCATCAAGTTTCCCTGAGGTGGGACATAGGCCTTCCAAGTGGATGGAGTTTTCCAATACAGAGCCTAGGTATAAAATGGGCCAAGGAAAGGCCGGGCGGTGGTGGCGCACACCTTTAATCCCAGCACTTGGGAGGCAGAGGCAGGCGGATCTTTGTGAGTTCGAGGCCAGCCTGGTCTACAAAGTGAGTCCAGGACGACCAAGGATACACAGAGAAACCCTGTCTCGAAAAACCAAAAAAAAAAAAAAATGGGCCAAGGAAAACCAGGGTCTGCCTGCCTGGCTGGCACTTCTGCCACAACAGCATTATCCACCACAGCCTTAACACAGTGTTGACCTCAGACTAGCCTCACAACCTGGACTCAATCCCAGCGGCTCGACACTCCGGGGAGTCCCAGGCCATCAGCAACAGGTTGGCACTGCAGAGCCATCCTGTGCAGTGGACTGAGCTGGTTTCTCGGCTTCCCAGCACTCTGGTCATTACTGACTGCCCTCCCCAGAACCCTGGGTTCACTGATTCCTTTTCTTTCAGCTGTGACAAAATGCCAGAGGAGAGGCAAGTTAGGAAAGGACTTACCCATGATCTGAAGGCACATTCCATCATGGCAGGGAAGACCTGGCATCTGCACTGGGAGGCAACTCAATCACTAAGTGTGTGTGTGGGGTGTGTGGGGGTCTGTGTGTGCTGCTGTTAAGTTGGCTGTGAACTGAACTGAGATGGTATTGCACACATTCAGTATAAACCTCCTCTCCTCAGTCAAACCTCCCTGGAGACACCCTCACAGGCACACCTGGAGGGTGTTGCCCACGTGACTCTAAACCTAGACCCAGTTGACAATGAAGACTAACCATATACCTGCTAAATTCCCTCAGCTTTCAACATGTCTCCCCCAGAGCAGTTACTTATTTGAGTCTCTCTGTCTCCCCTTGGTTCTTGATATGGCAGGACCCGTGGCAAGGATCAAACCAGCCGATCACAGAACACTGAGTCTTCATCAGTGGCTGGAGCACAGTACAATGCTCTGAGAGTGAGGAGCGCTCCAATTTGGATTCAACACTGCGGAGTCAGGATGTTATAAAGACAGATTGTACTTAAGTCACATGCTCAGTCCTCATCCTTGCCGTGGACCCTGCCTCAGATAGGAGATTTGTCTCTTTGTCCACCCCGTGCAGCTGCCATCTCCTGGGCTGGCGGATCCCAGAAAACCCGAGTCTCCAGTAAGCCTGTTCCTCAGCAAGTTCAGGGAATCTGCTAGAGCATTCACTATGGGGTCCTTTCTTGCTACAAGGAAACATTCATTAGAATGCCAGCCTCAAAGCTACTCATATGACATCTTTTTTATTTTTGAGACAGGGTTTCTCTGTACTGGAACTCTTTCTATAGACCAGGCTGGCCTCTGTATAAACTAACAACATGACCACTCCATGGTATGGGAAAGTTTTTTTTTTGGTTTTTTCGAGACAGGGTTTCTCTGTGTAGCCCTGGCTGTCCTGGACTCACTTTTGTAGACCAGGCTGGCCTCGAACTCACAAAGATCCACCTGCCTCTGCCTCCCGAGTGCTGGGATTAAAGGCGTGCGCCACCACCGCCCGGCGGAAAGTTTTATTGTAGATATGAGAGAACAGCTGAGAGACCAAAACAAGAACAATACACCTTGCAGGTTAATGGGAGATCAAAACAGGAAAAACATATCTTGTAGGTTAAGGTTTCTGTTTGCAGTTAAGACAGTTATAAATAAGTTTCTGAGCTGGGTGATGGTGGCGCACACCTTTAATTCCAATGCTTGGGAGGCAGAGGCAGGTGGATCTCTGAGTTCAAGGTCAGCCTGGTCTATGTAGTGAGTTCTAGGACAGCCAGGGCTACACAGAGAAACTCTGTCTCAAAAAACAAAAAACACCAGACAAAAAAGACATTCCTGTTTGCCCTGTGTTATGTCCTAGTTAAAGAATGAGTCCCTGTTTGTACTGTGTTAAGTCCTTGCAAAATAACATTTCTATTTGTCATTTCCCATGGCCCTGCCATTCACCAGCCAGAGAGGTAGTGTGGGAGCCCAGTGGAGGTCCTAGGCTGACAACTCAGCTACCACCCAGGCCCAGATTCAGGGCTTTCAGTTGGCTCACCATCTCCATATATGAGCTGCTGGAGCTCATGAAGGACTGGTCCTTCGGAACCATAGCTGCAGGATCTCCATGACTCTGGGCAACAGCAGGATACCCAAGAGGTGTCTCGGGGAGGGTCCAGTGTGGATGGTGTCACAGAGGCCAAGAGGCCTTGAACCAGACCAATGACTCATTGTCATGAACATTTGCAAGTGAAGCTGTGTGGGCAAAAGGGCATACTGTGTGTTACACCACAGCTGCCAATGCTGCTAGGACAAATGAATGAATGAATGAATGAATGACTGTGGTGGAGAAGCGGGAAAGATGGGAGAGGAGAGCTGCTCAGGCACAGCAGAACTGGAGACCCTGCAGCTGTGACAGGTGTGAGAGAAGGCTACGGTTGATGGAGGTCATTCATTGCCCAACAGGTTCAGCAGGATGGTGTGCAACAGCCTGGAGCTTTCTTGGACTCAGCCCCTAAACAAGCTGCCTAGCTGCACTATCTTCCTGGCTCTGAACAGTAACAGGCCGTTCCAGCTGGAGAATGGTCCATTTACTGGACTGGACCTCCTCAAAAGATTTCCATGGTTTGTGCTTCTCTAAGAGAGCCGTCAGAGGACCGTGTGCTATATACTGCCACTGGAGACCCGGTAGAAAGGCCCGTGGCTTGTGCTGATGTGGGATGACCAAATGGATATTCACGGTCTGAGCTGTTGCAAGAAACTGTGTGAAAGCCTAGGATCCATGGTCCCGCTGATTGTAAAGGGCAAGGAAGCTGCTCTTACAGTGTTATCAACGAGTGCAGACACACACAGCTGAGAAAGAGGGACAGAGATAGCTTCTGTGACAATCCCTACCTCAACACCCACCCACCACAAAAATGAAGCGTAGCTTTCCACATTTGATGGCTTCTGGCAGGGACACAGGTGGAGAAGGGCTCAGCTTCCACTGGGGGCGGGGCTGGCCACTAGGAGTCTGACCGTGTTCCAGTGAATATATGGAGAACACAAAATGTACTTTAAATTTTTTTCCTTTTCCAGCCAGGCGTGGTGGTACATGCCTTTAATCCCAGCATTTGAGCAGAGGCAGACGGATCTCTGTGAGTTCAAGGTCATCCTGGTCTACAAAGTGAGTCCAGGACAGCCAGAGCTCTGTTACACAGAGAAACATTGTCTCGAAAAACCAAAAAAAAAAAAAAAATTCTTTTCCTTTCTCTTTTCTTTTGGGGGGTGGGGGGTATGAAGAAGGGGAAGCCTGGGGAGTAAGCACACTCAGAATGCATGATGTGAGATTCCTAAATAACCAATAAAATTTTTTTTTTTTTTTTTTTTTTTTTTTTTTTTGCTGGGCGGTGGTGGCACACGCCTTTAGTTCCAGCACTTGGGAGGCAGAGGCAGGTGGATCTTTGTGAGTTCGAGGCCAGACTGGTCTACAAAGTGAGTCCAGGACAGCCAGGGCTACACAGAGAAACCCTGTCTCGAAAAACCAAAAAAAAAAAAGTTTTTTTTAAAGAGTAAGTTCCTATTTCTTAGATCTGAGGTAACTGCTTGTGACTCCATTCTCATGATGTAATGCTTGCCTTTGTTCTTCCCCTTTCATTGCATCTTTCTAACAATGTATAACAGCCACTGTGAACACTTTCTCTCTCCCATAAAAGGGACTTGAAGAGACCAGCAGGGGCTGCTCTTTCAAATCTTGACTTAGGGTGAGGCAGCCAGCTGCCCAGTCCTAGGTGGACCCCAAAATACAGCTTGCTTTAATTGGACAATGCTGGATTGGATCTTTTCTCTGTGATTCTTGGGTTTAACACAGTCCAAGGCATCTAGAAGAGTCCAGAGCAGAGAGAGAAGGAAAAAGTGGACTGCACATGAGGAACAGACAGAGCAAGAGGAGAATAGTAGGGAATCCAGCACAGAGAAGACACAGTGAGAACAGCAGGAGTATAGCTGTTCACAAGACTCAGGCGGCGGAGGAAACCTTCCCTGCCATAGACTCTCTCTATTAACTTTGTATACTTCTAAACTTTTTATACTTTTCGGGAAAGTGTCCAAGCCTCCACCTGAGGAGCTCCAGCAGCCACGCCCGGCTGCTTCAAGTTTTGCCCCTGCGCTTCCCCTACGTCTTTCCCTGGTTGCCCCCTCTTCATCTCTGAAGCTCCTGTGGGTGCCATCCCCTGTGGTCCCTGAAAGGGGTGCTCGGATCATCAGGCCGTGCTGCAGGCCGCTCTGGCCTCAACACTCCATAGCGGCTGAGGCTAAATCTCCACACCTCTGGGACCTGAGATCAGATGCCTGAAAAAAGCTCTGGGAAGCTGGAGCCAGCAGCACCTGAGTCTTCAGTTATGGCTGCTGCTGACAGGGAACTTAGGAGGAGGGAGGCAGGCGTGTCCAACTGGACCTAGTATAGGAGCTCAGTCGCCATCTCTGTGGCGACAAAGTATAAACTAGCCATTCCCCCTGAAGCAGGAAGCAAGGAGGTTTACATGGTCTGGCACTGCCAGCCAGCGACCAGGACTAGAAATCTGACCCCTTAGTATAGTTCATAGTTAGTTAAGGAGAGTTGTTTTGTTTATCTTAGAGTTCAAGTCTGTGTAAACCCCCAAAGGCATGAGTTAGTGAGCCCTTCCCCCACACCTGTCAGAATGGCAGTTTCAGTCTCTGTCACAAAGGCCATCTCCAGCCCCCCATTAGGACCCCCCTCCCAGATTTATGCTATTTTTAAGTGAAAAATCTGAACAAAAACCCACCAATCCCTAAGCTCCCCCAAACTCAGCACTTGAAATCCCACCAATTGTCACTCTGGAAATCTCTGCCCTAGAAAGCTCCTCCCTCTCAAAAATCCTCCATTAAGGCTGTGTTTGCCCAGCTTTCTGTTATCCTCTCCTGGGAGCAGAGGCAGCCAGTTCTGAATTTGTCCCTCCTTTCCTTCACTCATCCCTCCAATAAATCTGTTTAAGGAGGTTTGTAGAGAGCTGCGACGTGCCGCGCCTTAAAGATGGCGCTGGTCTCC
>CAJQZJ010016855.1:5632960-5646092 GCA_907164525.1 Lophiomys imhausi | reverse complement strand
CGGAACTGTGGCCAGCTTTAAAGACTGAGGCAGAGTGGCAGAGTTGCCGATACGAAGAAAATAAGTTGGCCTACAGATCCTGAGGTCTCCCAGAGAGAAGAAAGCCTCAAGTCTTATTTAAGGTGAGACTGCCATAGCCAATTTACCCTGACGAATCTACATCTGAGATATCCAGAAAAAGGACTGCTAAGTGCATTAAAGAATCTACGACAAAGACTGTGTTCCTGACGACTGAGGACCTGTCCCAGAGACTGTATCCTTCTAAAAGGTTAGGAAAATAATTGTCAATAGGATTAGTGGTTAGGTTAAAGGGATTGTAGGAATTTGTAGGATTAATAGTTAAGAAATTGTTGGTATTTGTTATAAATGAATATAATTATTAATAAATAACTGTTTAATAATTTAAAAGGTTGGGTTTCAGGTGGCACCTAATGCATAATGTAGGACATTATGGGTAACTTGGCTTTCAAAACTGGAGGAAACTGCCAATTTTGAAACTATGGAACTGGTGGTTGACAAAATGGCAATGTTTGCAGCTGAATTCTGTCCTATTTTCCAGCCAGGCCGGATGTTTTATGTTGTTTGCTTTTTCCTCTTTTATTGGCTTATCATAAAGAAGTCAGCCTCACAATTAGAAAGTTTGCAAATACAGATTGAGGAGCTGAAGAAAAATTTGCCAAAGATGGTAACTGCAACTAGTAACTTGGTTGAAACAGGGAAACAGGAGGAGCTGCAACATAAGGTGCGGCCCCGTCCTGTCTCCAAAGCCGTTACATGAAGCAGCAACAGCAGAAGATCAGGCAAGTAATGGTGTGAAACCAAGTGTGCCCTTAGAGGAGCCGCTTGGTACTCCACAGGCACCATTAGCTTTTCCGGTAATTTATCAAAATAGGCCTGGTGGTATTAATGAAGGTCAACCCAATCCAGAATTAACATGGTATCCAATTGATATGTTGGATTTGAAACGATTCAAAGAGTGTACTGTGTCTTATGGTATCCATTCAGGCTTTGTCAAGCAAATGCTTAATAACTGGGCAATGCACCATAGAGTCGTTCCTCAGGATTGGAAGGGACTGGTATTAGCTGTGCTGGAAGGTAGCCAGCAATTACAATGGTTTTCATGGTGGAGACATGAAGCTACAAAGTTAGCACAACAAAATATGGAAAGGGGAATAAATGTTACAACTGATCAAATACTTGGTGAGGGTTGGTATGCTGACTTAAGGGAACAAATTCATATGGATGATATTGCAATTGAACAATGCCGTAATACAGCTTTAAGGGCCTGGGACAGGATTACAGAAACTGGAGAAAGATATGTCTCATATATTAAGGTTAAACAAGGTCCCGGAGAAATCTTTACTGACTTTTTACAAAGGTTGACTTCAGCTGTGGGAGAGAGATGTACCAAACCCTGATATCAGACAAGAGTTAATAAATTCCTTAGCGTTTGAAAATGCCAATGTCCAATGCCAAAAGATAATTAGACCATTAAAGGCTCGAGGATCCCCAATAGACAATTGGATAAGAGAAACAACTGATATTAGTTCTCAGGAATATCAGGCTAATATCATAGGACAAGCCATTGCTAGGGGTTTTAATAGATGCTTTAAATGTGGTGAATTTGGTCATTTCCAAAAAGATTGTACAGCTACAACTTCCAGAGCTCGAACTGATTTCAGAGTTAAAAATAACAGGTATCATGGTTCTACAGTACGTGGTCATAACAGGGAACAAATGGTTTCTGATAACAATGGAAGGTCAAGGGCTCCAGGTTTTTGTACTAGGTGTGGAAGAGGTAAACACTGGTCCCAGGGTGGTAGATCAAAAACAGATGTCACAGGTAACCCCTTGCAGGGAAACGAGGGGAGGAGCCTACCAGTTCAAGGCCCCAAATCCAAAAATCTGAACCGTCGTCCATCAGCCACTCAGAGGGAAATAAGGAATCAGGAAGAACAAAATTAAATGTGGTCAATCTTTTGCATGCTAATGAAGGCAGTGCAGCTTTAGATCTGGCCACAGACAAGTCCATAACATTTTCCAAAACAGATGAATGCTATACGTTGACCACAGGCATTTATGGTCCTTTACCATCAGGGACAAAAAGTTTAATCTTTGGAAAAAGGGGATTTACTTATCAAGGATTTTTGGTACATCTAGGTGTTATAGATGGAGATTGTAAAGAAGAAATTAAAATTATGGTATCCATATGGAAAGAGGTGACTATTAAGGCAGGGGATAAAATTGCTCAGCTGCTGTTGTTTCCATATGCTAACGGCAAGCCTGCTCCAATACAAAAGGCAAGAGCATTTGGGGGTACTGAAAAAGGTGTATTTTGGCAAACAATGGTGAATGACCAGAGACCGAAATTAAAAGTATGAATGAATGAAACTGAAATTGAAGGATTGGTGGACACAGGAGCAGATGTCACTATTCTATCTCACAATTCTTGGAATATAAAATGGCCACTTCAAAAGGTCCCTACACATTTTATAGGGATTGGTAAAGTATCCCATGTTAAACAAAGTGTACAATGGATTGAATGTGTTGGACCGGAAGGGCAAAAAGCGAAATTAAGACCTTATGTGGCTGACATACCTATAAATTTATGGGGAAGAGATCTTCTACAACAATGGGGTACTCAAATTAATATTCCTGCAATCCCAGAAACAGCAAATGATGAAATGATGAATGTACATGTGGAAGGTATTGATATGGGTACTCAAGAAATGAAAAAATGTGGTTACCAACAAAACTTATAAAGATTAGATCTGACCAGGGAGAGCCGCTTAATAGCTGAGACATAAATGTCTTTGTATGGTAAGAACTGTCTGATGTTCATAATATTCCATTCTTTCATTTAGCATGGATGGAGTTTATGCTTCAAATGGAATTACAAAATTAATCTATGCCTTTCTCTTCCTTAAACTTAAAGAAAAAATTTTATTTTCAGATCCAAAGTCTGAATAACAATATCAAGACAAATAGGCCAAATGATTCAGCCTAACGACTGCTTCAGTTACGAATTTAAAAAAAAAGTATGCAAATCAACTTTAAAAAGGGCTAGCCCAAAATGATCAGATAGAGACTAGACAAAAGTTATAGCTTGACTATCCCAGGTATTGGCCAATATCTCAATTTTTAAAGGGTGCCCAAAAAATATTTTCAACTTCATTCCCAGGAGGTGGAATGAAACAATTTTTGTTGTCATTTCTTATGTATTGTGATTGTCTGTTGTTTGTGATGTTTGTGATGAATGGCATAAGATGAATTTGTCATTTGTGATGAATGGATATAATGAATGGAACAGTAAAGGTTGGAGTGGTATGGTCAGGTTTTTCCTCAGAATCTTCCCTTTCAGATTCTTTTGAGAGATCATCTTGGAAAGCTGTTCTACTTCAGCCAGAGCACTCAGGACATCATGGATTCATATGGTTACAGTGGAAAAAAAAAGAGAAAAAAAAATATGGGATGGAGTTAGAGATTTCTTTCTTTCTCCATTCCTTGTCTCTCTCTTTAAAAAATTATTTTGTTTATATTGTTAGAAATTTAAGATTCTGTTTATTGATACATGTTTTAAAAATGTTTTGTATATAATAGAAAATTAAGTTTCTTGATAAGAATTTAAAATCATTTTGTTTGCATGTCTTTTGATTGTCAAAAGATGTAAATTGTGAGAAGTTTAAGGTTATTTTAACTCTTGCTACAATGTACATTGATTCAAAGTTATTGTTTATGTATTGTACATAGACAATTTATTTACATTGTATATGTAGTTATGCTTGTAGATTTTATTTTACAAGAAAGGGGATATGTAGGGGTTGATAGATTAATATAAGTTAGAATTAGTGAATATCTAGGTTTCTGATACAGTCTCTTAATTCAGGGCATGAAGATCAACTTCGCTGTGAGCAATTAGTTTATCAGCTTATGGATGAAGTCAGGTGAAACGAGGGGAGTCTCTTTGGACTGAAAAACAAGGTTGAAGCCGGGCATAGTGGCGAATGCCTTTAATCCCAGCACTTGGGAGGGAGAGGTAGGTGGATTACTGTGAGTTTGAGGCCAGCCTGGTCTACAAAGTGAGTCCAGGACAGCCAGAGCTGTTACACAGAGAAACCCTGTCTCAAAAAAACCAAAAAGAAAAAAAGAAAAAAGAAAAACAAGGTTGAAGCCAGGTGAAATAAGAAAAGACTTTATGACCTGGCATTGTTTTCAACTGTTAAAGGGGCAGAGCCCAAATTAAGCTGAAGCAGGTGGAACAAGGAGCGATCCTATTTAAGGACAAGTGGATGAGCCTGGGGAGCTGCGTGCTAAGGGCACCCATACTAGAGAGCTCCGATGCTAGCGAGTCCTGCTGGAGAAAGTGCTGGTGGACTGATGGCCAGATCTCCCTGAGGCAGAAAGAAGCTGGTGAGCAGAGAAAGCCTCGGCAAGACAGCAAAAGGCCGAGGACTAAACCCTGTGGCTCAGCTTTTGCCTAGAGGGGTTTGACCTGTCCAAACAGTGGCCTGAACGGAACTGTGGCCAGCTTTAAAGACTGAGACAGAGTGGCAGAGTTGCTGATACGATGGAAGTTGGCCTACAGACGCTGAAGTCTCCCAGAGAGAAGAAAGCCTCAAGCCTTATTTAAGGTGAGACTGCCATAGCCAATTTACCCTGACGAACCTGCATCTGAGATATTCCAGTATAAGGACTGCTAAGTGCATTAAAGAGTCTACCCCAGAGACTGTGTTCCTGATGACCGAGGACTTGCCCCAGAAACTGTATACTTATCAATAGGTTTAGTGGTTAGGTCTTAGGGGTTGTAGCCATTCATAAGGGTTGTAGGAATTTGTAGGAATAGTAATTAAGTAAGTGTATTTGTTATAAGTGAATATAGTTAATAAGTGATTAATAATTTAAAAGTTTGGTACATTTTTTTCGAGACAGGTGTTCTCAGTGTAGCCCTGGCTGTCTTGGAACTCTGTAAACTATGCTTGCTTCGAACTCAGAGACCCGCCTGCCTCTGCCTCCTGAGTGCTGGAATTAAAGGCATGGGACACCATGCCCAGCAGTTTCTAGATTTTTGTGTCCCAGAAAAGCAAACTGCACTAGGAACATAGTGTATTAACAGAATTGGGGTGGTTCATTGGAAAGGAAAAGCATTCCTGACAGAAGAGGAAAAAGGCATACACTGAAAAGCAGAGGGCTACAGACTCCTGGCCTTTCAGAGTCATTTGCATGGTGCCCTATTGTTCCTTTTACACATCACGGGCTTTCCTCACCCTTGTATTGTATATGGCCTAGATGTGGAAGTGTCTGCAATCTCTTTTTTAACAGGTATCTGTGAAAAACAGGAGGTGAGGCCCTGAAAGAGCACAGTATGTTATCACTTTCTAGCAACACTTAGAAAACAGGAAGAAAGTAGGGGAATAGACTAATTGGGGGGGCATTTATGGGGGAAGTGGGTGGGAAGTTAGGACTGAGAAGTGAGGAGGGGACGGTGGGGTTATGATTGGCATGTAAAATAAATCAGTGGGGAAAAAAAGATGCTTGAAGCAGCTGAGTTGCTCCCTGGAGACAGCTTGCCTCCTGCTCTGTGAGCCCCTCTGTGACTTCAAGTCAGGCCCATTCTCCCTGGAAGTGTTCTCTTTGCCCTAGGCTCAGAAAATGGGCCAAAGTCAGCTGGAGGTGGTAGCTCATGCCTGTAATTCTAGCGCTTGGGAGACTGAGACAAGAGGACTGCAGCAACTTCAACATTGTGCCACCCAGTGATTTGAAGGCAGCCTGGGCTACAATCCTGTCACAGACAGACAGACAAAATCAGTGACCTATGTAGTGCTCAACGTGAGGACTGTTCATCTGTAGGTAAGGAAGTCTTCTGGGCCCCAAGACCTGTCTTATGCACTCAAATGGGAGAGTAGTTCTTACGTCCTCTCATCACATATCACACAGTGCAAACACCACCCACTGTTGCATTAGCTGTGGTGTATTGTTCATACACTGTAGTCATACTCATCAAGACCAAAATCAGGTGTGGGGCTGTCACTCAAAGAGAGAGCAAGTGCTTATTCGGTCTCAGGATGGATGCCCAGTGTGCTTACAAATACATACGCTTGTGCACACGCACACACAGGGAGACACATACACACACCACAAAACAGTGTCAAAGGAAGGACTGATAATCATACCGACAGGAACAGGTTTAAAATGCATGAAAGTAATGTGGCAGCAGGGGTGGGGTGAGGGACTCAGAAGGAAAGCACATTCATGTTACTATTAAATAAAGACTTAGGTTGGGCAGGATGGCACAGGCCTTTAATCTGTACTCCAGAGGTAGAGGTAGGAGGCAGAGGGGAGCACAGTAAAGAAATGGGCAACAGGACCACTCAATGATATGGCTAAGGGGAAGTTTTTACTGTAGGTAAATATATCCAGAGGAATCTTGAAGAGTCCAGAGCAGAAAGAGAAATAAGTGGACTGAACATGGGCAGCAAACTGGACGTGGCCAGGGCCATCTGTTAGAGAAGGGAGGATAACCTGTGGTAGTTTTGAAAGACCCCCGAGAGGGGAGACCCTTACTCAAGACTTGGGATAACACGCCACCCAATAACTCGCAAGAGACCGATCTTGATGTAATCCACAAGAGGTTTATTTCGGGATCAACGCACTGAGGTCAAGACTCGTATCCCACGCAGGGGTAGAGGAGTCCAACCTCAAGCTGAGGGAGTGCAGGGTATTTGAAGGTAAAAACCACAAACCAAGGGGGGGTGAGAGGGAATCCCAGTGGAAAGTACCAGCCCATCATTCAGTCAGTCATGTGGGGAACACCCTATACATGTTTTTCTCAGGAATTTAATCCTACTCAACCATCTACTTTGTAGTTAGCCAGTTCCTGGAGCCTAAGGCTCGTGAACCAGCTGACCTGCATTCTTGGTTCTGCCTTTTTGTGGTCAGCTAAGTTCCTGGAACATAGCTGGCCTGGCTCCACTCTATCTGCTAGAGGGAGTCTCAAAAATTTCCATTCCTTTCAGGTTTAGTGTTAGCATATAATAGCATAGGGAGCTCAGAATAAAGGTGGACTTTATAATAAAAGACTTACTTCCAAAGTGACATGTCCTTGGGAACTCTCCAAGGACCAGGACCTCTTTGATCTTAGGGCTAGGGGCAGGACATGCCCCCTGAGGTGCCCGCTCTCCAGAGGTCTCCTGTCATTTCACACCCCTCTGCAATAAAGCATCTGACATGCCCTGAGGCACCGGCCCACATCTGCAGAACGCCTGTGAATTCACACCCCTCTGCAAAAAGCTTTTTTGAAAAAGACTGAGCCCAGGGACATAACTTAAGAAAATTGCAAAAGCCTCTGATGAAGATATATGAGTCAAGATGCATATGGACAGGAAGCTGGGCTCCTCTTGTTTCACCTTCTCTTGGTCTAGCAGAGAACTTGCTTCAATATCATTGGAAAGTTTCACCCTCTGCTGTTGACACATTTTGGGTCTGAAGAGATGGAATCTCCCTGAGATTCTGGAGCACTTAGACTTGGAGCTCCAGGACTTCGGGCCTTTGCAGGCCATAAGGATCTGTATAGGAGCCATCTGGGAAACTTTCATATGTTAATGGGTCTTAAGACCATGAAGGCGAGCAAAATTCAGAGACTTTAAGAGACTTTAAAACTGTAAAATTATATGAAGAGCACCCATCCATCAGGACCCACGCTCAGAGAAAAATATCCTTTTGAGAAACCTTAGGTTAATGTTAAATGGTGAATTATAGGTACTAAGAAGTTTTAGGTGCTAGGTTTCAGAGTTAGGGTTTGGGTTTAGGATTTATGAATTGTATAGACAATTGTTAGGTAATTGGTAGGTATTAACAAATATAAATGTGATAAATAAAAATTTACTGTACAATAACCCAAGAGAGAAAATAGAGAATAGTGAGAATACCTGGGTTATAAGAAGGATGGGTAGCTGGGGGTCATTTAGGGTAGAAGAGGGAGTGAGAAAGGCGAGGATGCTAGTAGACTTTTAAACGTATAGCAGGTTCTTGTGATGTTGAGGGAGCCTGGATGTGGTGGGGTTAGTGATAGCATTTAATAGCATAGGGATCTTGGAATAGCAAAAGTTGGGACTTTAAGGTAAAAAGATTTATGGATGTGGCACGTCCCTGTGAATCCACCAAGGAAGGATGTCGTTTTTTGATCATGGAACTTTGGGTGGGAGCATGCCATGAGGCACCTGCCAGTATCCATGACAACAGATTGTGGTCTCCAGGCCTCCTACTGCTCCTCCACCCTCTGTAAGAAAAGCTATGGAGGGACACATTGCCCAGGGGCATGACTTGGAAGCACTCAAAAGCTTCTGCCAAAAATCATGCTGCCAATTCATTATGACAGATGAAGATATTTAAGTCAAGATTCACATGGACAGATTGTTCTCCTCCTGTATCACCATTCTCCTCTTCTGGAAGAGAAACTTACAACATAGTCTTACCGGGAGACTTCATCATCTTGTACCGACCTGTTGCAGGTCTGGGGATAGATTCTCTCTGGTATTCTGGAGCATCTAGGTGGGGAGTTGTCTCCCCTCGGAGCTCAGGAGCTTCAGATTAGACAGAACACTGAAGGGAGACCCTCGCAGGCCTAAAGCATCTTAATGGTGAGCCTAAGAAACTTTTCATCTTGAAAATAATTGGACTCTATAAACTGTCTTAAGATCTGACAAATGGCCCGGCGGTGGTGGCGCACGCCTTTAATCCCAGCACTTGGGAGGCAGAGGCAGGTGGATCTCTGTGAGTTCGAGGCCAGCCTGGTCTACAAAGTGAGTCCAGGACAGCCAGGGTTACACAGAGAAACACTGTCTCGAAAAACCAAAAAAAAAAAAAAAAAGATCTGACGAATGAAATTCAGAGACTTTGGGACTGAAAGATTTGATGACAACCAGCCATCCATAAGGATCCACGCCCAGAAGAAACTATCCTTTTGAGAAACCTTAGGTTAGTGTTAAATGTTTGTATTATGGGTATTAGGGTGTTATAGATTATGTTTTAAGGTTAGTGTTCAGGCTTTAGGATTTAGGAACTTTATAGGCAATTGTTAGGTAATTGTTAAGTAATAAATAATATGCGCTGGGCGTGGTGGCACACACATTTAATCCCAGTACTCGGGAGGCAGAGGCAGGCGGATCTCTGTGAGTTCGAGACCAGCCTGGTCTACAGAGTGAGTCCAGGACAGTCAGGGTTACACAGAGAAACCCTGTCTCGAAAAACCAAAATAAATAAATAAATATATGCTTGATAAATAAAAATTTACTGTTACACCTGGAGGCCAGCATAGGATTTGATAAGCTGATAGCTGTCACAGGTAGCCATATGTCCCTTCAGCCAGAGACAAGGGAAATGACTCCTTTTGGCAGATGGGAAGTTACTTCCTAAGTTTCTTTGAAATGCTGGCTTTTATCTAACCTCTAGAAATCCTACAGTCCAGTTTTAGCTCATTTCTGGAAATTTGAACTGCCTGTGAAACCTAACCAAGCCAGCCTGGTCTACATAGAAAGATCCAGGCTAGTCAGGTCTACATAGTGAGATTCTGTCTCAAAGAAAACAAAAAAGGAAGGAAGAAAACTTGGGTATGGTATGATGGCTCATGTCTGCAATCCCAGCACCCAGGAGACAGAGGCAGGAGGATCAGGAGTTCAATATCATCAATAACTACACAATTACAGGCCAGCCTGAGTTATATAAGACTTGTTTAAAAAACACACAAAAAAAGACTGTATGAGACAATAGTCAGTAATCAGGGACAGCAGGCCTTGCCTGTAAAGACCTTGGAGGGATGAAAGTAATTTTCTATAAGAACTTGGGTGTGGATCACTTTTCTCAAAATCTAAGCAGTTGCATGTTTTACTAGAAATAAGCTTTAATAATTGCATGTTAGCATAAAAATGGTCAGAAGGGGAATCCTGACACCACATGACCCAAAGCACCTGAAATGCAGCAAATACTGTAAAGTCAAGAACCGAAATGAGTGCGGCATTTGTGTTCCCTCTAGTCAGTTGGAACAAAAGATCACTGGGCAGAAAGAAGATAGTGCTGTGACCTGTGACTAGGATTCGAACCAAGGTTTCTGCAGCCACAATGCAGAGTGCTGACCACTATAGGATCATGGCAAGCCACATGCCCAGCGACAGGGTCACAACATGGACTTGTAACAGTAAATTTTTATTTATCAAGCATATATTTATTAATACTTAACAATTACCTAACAATTGCCTATAAAGTTCCTAAGTCCTAAAACCCTGAACCCTAACTCTAAAACCTAGCACCTAAAACTTCTTAATACCTACAAAACAATCATCCAACATTAACCTAAAGTTTCTTTTTTTTTTTTAAAGATTTATTTATTATGTATACAGTGTTCTGTCTGCAGGTATATCTGCAGGCCAGAAGAGGGCACCAGATTTCATTATGGATGGTTATGAGCCACCATGTGGTTGCTGGGAATTGAACTCATGACCTCTGGAAGAGCAGCAAGTGCTCTTAACCGCTGAGCCATCTCTCCAGCCCCCTAAAGTTTCTTAAAAGGATATTTTCCTCTGGGTGTGAATCCCCATGGATGGCTGATCTTCATCTAATCTTTCAGTCTTTAAGTCTCTGAGCCTCGTTCATCAGATCCCAAGGCAGTCCATCAAGCAGGAATCGAACTTGCGGTTCTAGAGTCCAACCATTTATCAGATGAAAAGTCTCCCAGGCTCACCATTCAGATGCCTCAGGCCTACAAGGGTCCTGCTTCAGCGTTCTGTCCAATCCAAAGACCCTAGGCTCTGAGGGGAGACAACTCCCCAACTAGATGCTCCAGAACATCAGGGAAAATCTGTTCCCAGACCCATAATGGGTCACACAAGAGGGTGAAGCCTCCAGGTGAGACTGAGATGTGAGTTTCTCTGCCAGATGAGGAGGTGAGATAGGAGGGGAGAGAGAGTGCCTCTGGCCACATGAATCTTGACTTAAATATCTTCACCTGTAGTAATAAATTGGCAGCATGATTTTCGGCAGAAGCTTTCGCCTGCTTCCAAGTCATGCCCCTGGGCAATTCCTCTCCATCGCTTGTGGGAGGTCCTCAGATTGTGTGATCTGTTGTCATGGATTGTAGAGAGCTGCAACGTGCCGTGCCCTAAAGATGGCGCCGGTTTCCGCCTTCCACCAGCCCGATGGTGAGCACTCTCTGTGGTAAACAAGTCCATATTTGGTTAAGACCGCTGATCTGGCTTGCTTCCGCATACGTGGGCCTGTAAGATAGCACCACGTGGCTTTACTTGATTGGCTGTTCATATAGTATTTAGCCTGTGGGTTGGGTCTACCCCATTATTCGGAAGACTGTTTTCAAGGGACCTGAATAAACTGCTTGAGAAGAGCTTTTGCGAGTTGCATCGTTCTTGCTGGTCGAGGTCGTCACGACAAGTGGTGGCCCACACGGGGAACCAGAAAAGACTCAGAACTCCTGTAGTCAGGGGCAGTGCACTGGTAAGTTCCCGGGATAAATTGGGACAATAAAGTTTCACGGAAATTGCGAACAAAAGGTAAAGTTTCGCAGAAATTGTGAACAAAAGGTAAAGTTTCAGCCGGGCAGTGGTGGTGCACGCCTTTAATCCCAGCACTTGGGAGGCAGAGGCAGGCGGATCTTTGCGAGTTCGAGGCCAGCCTGGTCTACAAATTGAGTCCAGGACAGCCAGGGCTACACAGAGAAACCCTGTCTCGAAAAACCAAAAAGAAAAAAAAAAAAAAAAAAGGTAAAGTTTCATGGAAATTGCGAACACAAGGTAAAGTTTCGTGGAAATTGCGAACAAAAGGTAAAGTTTCGCAGACATTGCGAACAAAAGGTAAAGTTTCGCGGATATTGTGAACAAAAGGTAAAGTTTCGCGGGAAACTGCGAACCGAAAGTAAATTTTTAATCATGGGATCGTCTCAGTCACATCCAATTTTTCTGGCTCTTCAGGAGCTACTTTTAGCTAGGAAATTGAAACTTGAGAAGTCAACCCTAGAAAGATTTTTGAATGAATGCGACTCCGTGGCTCCATGGTTTGCGGTGTCCGGGAATCTTACAGTATCCTGCTGGGACAAATTAGGCAGGTACTTGGATTTTGCTTGGGAGCAAGGTACTCTGAAGCATGGAATAAGACCAGTTTGGAAGATGGTGAGGAGTTGTTTAGAAGATCAGAGATGCTGTAAAGCAATCAAGGAGGGAGAATCAGCCTTGGAACTGCTGCAAGGGGAAAGATCTGAGCAGGCAGACAGTGAAAAGGGAAGCAAAAAAGGCGAAAGATCTGAGCAGGCAGACAGTGAAAAGGGAAGCAAAAAGAAGGTCCCTCTCTATCCCGATCTTAGAGATTTTAGAGATTTTGAGGACTCAGAGGGCACGGATTCTGAAGGGGAGCTACACGCTCTAATAGAACAGTTGGAGAGGACTGCTATTAGAAAAAGGGAAAAGAAAAAGGTAAAAGAGAAAGTCACGTTGGCGGCAGTCAGTGTAAGTGAAGCCGTTGCCGCAGCACCTTCAACTCCCCCTCCATACCCAGAAGCCGTTCAGATAGATCAGCCTGTTCAGTCCCTGAAAGTAGGGAGATCTTTCTGCCCGGGGATGTGGACACAAGTAAGAACAGAATTACAGTTTGCCTATCCGGTATACCAAGATCCACAAGGGAACAGGTACGAGGAACTGCTTGATTTTAAAGTAGTTAAATCCCTTGCAGAGTCGGTTCGTACCAATGGTATTACTGCTTTTTTTACATTGGCTCAAGTAGAAGCATTAAGCAGACATTGTATGACCCCGAGTGATTGGAGTGGCCTGGCCCGAGCCTGCTTAAGTCCAGGGCAATACTTAGACTGGAAAGCTTTCTTGATTGAGTATGCCACTGAGCAAGCAGCCATTAATCAGAGAAATGGAAATCCAGCCTGGGATAGAGATATGCTGCTTGGGCAGGGGAGATTTGCCAACCAGCAGACAGGGTATCCTGTAGGGGTTAGATAAATTAGATTTAGAAAATATATAGGAGGTTCTGATACTGTCTCTTAATTCGGGGCCTGAAGAGCATTATCAGCATGAAGTCAACAAAAACAGGAAAGACTCAATAGACTGAAAAACAAGTTTGAAGTCAG
>CAJQZJ010016855.1:5616695-5627960 GCA_907164525.1 Lophiomys imhausi | reverse complement strand
TCCAAACAGTGGCCTAAAGGAAACGGTGCCTGGCTTTAAGGACTGAGACAGAGCAGCTGAGTTCCTGATTCAAAAGAAGTAAGTTGGCCTGCAGACGGCTGGGGTCTCCCACAGAGAAGAAAGCATGAAGTCTTATTTAAGGTGAGACTGCAATTAACCAACGACCCTGACGAACCTACATCTCTGAGAGATCCAGAAGAAGGACTGCTAAGTGTGTTAAAGAATCTACAACAAAGACTGTGTTCGTGACGACTGAGGACCGGCCCCAGAGACTGTATCATTCTAAAAGGTTATGAAAGCGGTTGTTATGATTATCAATAGGTTTAGTGGATAGGTTAAAGGGGTTGTAGGAATTTATAAGATTAATAGTTAAGAAATTGTTGGTGTTTGTTTTAAGTGAATTTAGTAATAAATAAATAAGTGTTAAATAATAATTTAAAAGTTCGGTTACAGTATCCCAATCAGGTTTATGAACAAATAAACCAGACAGCTATCAAGGCTTGGAAGTCCCTTCCTAACAAAGGGGAGGTGAGTGGGAACTTAACTAAGATTCTACAGGGCCCCATGGAGCCCTTTTCAGACTTTGTGGCACGATTGGTGGAAGCGGTAGGGAAGATTTTTGGTGACCCAGATGCTGCTATGCCACTAATAAAACAGTTGGTCTATGAGCAATGCACCAAAGAGTGTAGAGCCGCTATTACCCCTTTCAAGAACAAAGGGCTAGAAAACTGGATGAAAGTGTGTAGAGAACTTGGAGGGCCGTTAACTAATGATGGTCTTGCTGTCGCGGTAGTACAGTTAACCAGAAAAGGTGGAGGAAGTCCAGGAGTTTGTTTTAAGTGTGGCAAGATGGGACACTTTAAAAGACAATGCCCCTGGGGAAGAAGTACAGAAAGGACAGGAAGTGCACAACGCCCCAGGCAGCCGGGGTTATAACCAAAATGTAAGAAAGGGAACCATTGGGCTAATGAGTGCCGTTCAGTGACAGACATCCATGGCCAGCCTTTGACTCAAGGTTATGGTGGCGCTCGTCCAAAAAACGGACAGCGGGGCCCACAACCCCAGGGCCCACAAATATATGGGGCAGTAGAGAATCAGGACAAAGAACAGAATCAAGAGAGATGGCCAACCCTCCGCCATCCGAGAGACCGCGGAGAGCCACTGCAGGCTCAGCAGGATTGGACCTCTGCTCCACCACCAGACTCGTATTAACGCCCCAAATGGGGGTCCAGTTAATTGAAACAGATTTTAAAGGACCCCTTGAACCTGGTACAGTTGGTTTGTTGTTAGGGAGGTCATCATCAGCCTTGAGAGGACTTATTGTCCATCCTGGGGTTATAGATCCAGATTATACAGGAGTGGTTAAGATCATGGTAGCCTCCCCCCGCCCCGTGGTATAACGGCTATCTCTCCTGGAGATAGAATTGCTCAATTGGTCATTTTTCCGAGCTTACATGATCGCTATGCGGCAAGGGATCAAGAGAGAGGAAAAGATGGTTTTGGGTCCACGGGCACGGATCTGACTTTTCTCTCCTTGGATTTGGACCAACGCCCCGTCTTGGAGTTACAAGTTGATGGTAAAAAGATCCTGGGCCTTTGGATACTGGGGCTGATAGGAGTATCATAGCAAAGAAAGACTGGCCTTCAGGTTGGCCCGTACAAGCCTCTTCTCAAACACTTCAAGGCCTGGGTTATGCTAAGACTCCAGATATGAGTGCAAGATTATTAAAGTGGCAGGACCAAGAAGGCCACTCAGGAGAAATGCAGCCATATGTACTTGAGCTCCCTATCTCCCTTTGGGGAAGAGACCTTTTAAAGGATATGGGATTTAAATTGAGTAATGACTATTCTGATTCAGCCCAACGTATGATGCAGGATATGGGATATGCTCCAGGCTTTGGAATAGGAAAATATTTGCAGGGGCGGAAGAGTCCCATATCTATGCAGCAAAGGCAAAAGAGACAGGGCCTGGGTTTTTCCTAGGGGACACTGAGGAGGGCATTCCCATAACTTGGAAGACGGAGGACCCAGTATGGGTTCCTCAGTGGCCACTTTCCTCTGTAAAATTGAATGCAGCCAAAGAGTTGGTGGATGAACAGATGTCTTTTAAGCACATAAAACCATCTGTATCTCCCTGGAATACACCTATCTTTGTCATTAAAAAGAAATCTGGAAAATGGAGATTGTTGCATGACCTGCGTGCCATAAATCAACAAATGCAGATCATGGGCCCAGTGCAACGCGGCTTGCCGCTTTTATCATCTTTGCCAGCCTCTTGGCCCATAATAGTTATAGATATAAGGGACTGTTTTTTCTCCATTCCTTTTGTGTGCCAAAGATAGTGAGAAATTTGCATTTACTGTTCCATCCTGTAACCATGAAGAACCTGATCAGCGGTTTGAATGGGTAGTATTACCTCAGGGCATGGCGAACAGCCCCACTATGTGCCAACTGTATGTGGGGGAAGCCATTGCTCCCTTGAGAAAGAATTTTCCAGATTTGTGATGTGCTCATTATATGGATGATATCTTACTGGCAGCTAAGAGTGAACAAATGTTAGATCAGGGCTATGAAGAATTAGTTCAATTATTAAAAAAGAAAAGGTTGTTTATTGCTCCTGATAAGGTTCAAAAGGAAAATGTGGTTAATTATTTAGGAGTGAAGGTTGGACCTGAAAAGATAATACCTCAAAAGATTGAGATAAGAAAAGATAATTTAAAGACTCTAAATGATTTTCAAAGGTTTTTAGGAGATATCAATTGGGTAAGAGGCTATTTGAAGCTACCAAATTATGAAATAAGATCCCTATATGATATTTTGAAAGGTGATTCAGCACTTAATTCTCCTAGGCAATTAACAGAAGAAGCAAGAAAAGCTTTATGTAAAGTGGAAGAAAGGTTACAGAGTGCCTTCCTAAAGAGATGGCAGGAAGGACAGCCCATTGCATTGTGCATATTTGCCACCTATGGTCAACCTACAGGATTGTTATGGCAGGACGGACCATTATTATGAACTTATTCGAAGATTTCTCAAAAAAAATCCATAGAACATTATCCCACTGCAGTTGCTGCTTTAGCCTTGAATGGTATCCAACAATGTTTGCAGTCTTTTGGAGTTGCTCCTGCCAGTATAATAGTGCCCTATTCCAGTCACCAAATTAAGATTTTGTGTGGCACTGTAGATGATTGGGCAATATTGCAATGTAGCTTTGAAGGAGTGATTGATAACCATTATCCTAAGCATCCATTGCTATCATTTTTTAAGGAGCACCCAGTGATATTCCCTAAGGTTACTTCAGCAGTACCACTTCAAGGGTCACCAAATGTGTTTATGATGGCTCTAAGACAGGCTGCGGAGCCTATTTGATAGAAAGACAAGAGCCCGTGCTATGCCAATTTCGACTGGGCTCCCCCCAAATAGTAGAGTTGAAAATAGTAATTGAGGTGTTTAAAAGATGTCAATTTGCATTCAATTTGATCTCAGATTCAGTCTATGTGGTCAGCGCAGTGAAAGCATTAGAATTAGCAGGTCCTATTAAGAATAGTAGTACTGTATGTGCCTTATTACAAGAGTTACAAGTTTTAATCTGGCAAAGAAAAAGATGTTTTTATATTCAACATATCAGAGCACATACAGGATTACCTGGACCATTAAGTGAGGGTAATGATAAAGTTGATCAATGGACTAGGATGGAATGAATTTTTTGGAGCTCATTCCTGGACCAAGCCAGACAGTTTTACCAATTATTTCATGTAAATGCAAAAACTCTACAGCAGAAATTCCATTTGTTTATAGAGCAGATGCTAGACAAGTGGTTTTGGACTGTCCTCAGTGTGTGATTCATCATCATCCTCCCAGTGTGGGAGTGAACCCTAGAGGGTTGATGCCACTCAAAATCTGGCAAATGGACGTTACCCACATTTCAGAGTTTGGAACCTTAAAATATATTCATGTGTCTGTGGATACCTGCTCAGGTATCATACATGCTACACCTATGAGTGGAGAAAAGGCTCGCAATGTCATAGGGCATTGCTTAGAAGCCTGGGCTGCGTGGGGAAAACCACAGCAGCTGAAAACGGACAATGGACCAGCCTATACAGCTCAGTCCTTTGTCTCCTTCTGCAACCAGATGGAGGTACAGCTTAATCACGGATTACCATATAATCCTCAAGGACAAGGAATTGTGGAGCGTGCTCATCGCACCTTTAAAGAATGTTTGCAAAAACAGAAAGGGGGAATAGGCCAAGGCCGTACCCTCAAGGAGAGAATGTCTTTAGCCTTATTTACTTTAAATTTTTTAAATTTGGATGCTCAAGGCCGCTCAGCAGCGGACAGACATCAGGATTCCCATGGTCCACCTAAAGGCATGGTGAAGTGGAAGGATATTTTGACAGGCTCTTGGCGAGGGACTGACCCCGTGCTAACATGGGCGAGAGGATCTGTTTGTGTTTTTCCTCAGGATCAACAAGATCCAGTGTGGGTGCCTGAACGCCTTGTGAGGAAGATTCTTCATGAAGACCTTCCTAGGGATCCTGGTGATAGTAGCAGTGAGTATGTCAGGAATGACCGAGCCAAGATGGGGGATCCTGTCGATATTCCCAAAGCCGATGCCGGTCAGACATGATGCAACTGTGTTTCCACGCTTATTTAGCAGTAATAGAAGCTTAGGCTTACCCTACCTTCCCTTTGATGATCAGAAAAGCCCTATAGAGGGTAATATAAATGTCAGCTTAAAGGGTAGTCTGTGCCTTTTAATGAGCTTCAATAGGTCAGATGATACAGAGTGCATTAAATTGTCTCGGCAGTCGGTGGACTTTGTATCAAAGATTCCTCCTTGGAACGGCGCATGCGGTTTTAATATCTCAGTTAATGGTTCTCTCCTTGAAGGACGGTGGCCCACACGAGTCTCTGACCGGGACCCCCCCCAGACAGCCGCGCTCGGCACCTTTTTGTAGAGGATCCGCAGGAGAGGAAGGACCTTTTCCCTGGACTGGATGTCAGGAGCGTAGAGCAGTTTGGGTTCAGGGTAGATATTTTTCCTTTAGTCCCTCAATTAGTCATGTAGTAAATGAAAATTGTTCAGGATTGCTCAATTTATCTACTATGGATAGAGATCGGACTGCATTGGGTATGCAACAGACTGTTACTAATCCTTTTTATTTGTGGCTTTTGTGTGGAGTAAATGGAAGTTGCATGGACTTGGGACCTGTTATTATGCTTGGAGGAGGATCTTATCAAAAGGGCAATTTTTCTTTGGGGAACTATTTTGTGGGGGTCGGAGATTCTAATGGTGACAGTGGCTGGGGGAATGTGATATTTCTTTTGTCCAGGAACAAGACCTTTTCAGCCTCACCAGTATGTCTCTGGCCTCCTTTTCTGTGGATTGTAAGTAATGGGAGTGCATCCTTGGGTGAAGAAAAGTTAGTATGCACTCCGGACACATGCTTTTATGCCCTGTGCTGGAATGCCACAGCCTTTCCTGTGGCTGTGGTGACTAGAAATGCCTCGATATGTACCAGTTCCTATAGAGGCCCCTAATACCATGATGCTATTCAGGTTTAAAAGAGATTTTGGCATCACTGCAGCTATTGTTACTGCCATCACTGTTGCTGCTGTGGGGGCTACTGCCTCAGCTATTGCCTTGTCTAGTTCTATACAGACTGCCAATGCCCTGAATAACATCTCAGCCAATGTAGCACAGGCATTGGATACTCAGACCTCTATGAATTCTCATCTCAAAGGAGGCCTTATGATAGTTAATCAACGCATAGATTTAATACAAGAACAGATTGATACTCTTTGGCAACTAGCACAGTTGGGGTGTGTATGGAAAATGCAGGGTTTGTGTGTTACTTCGGTGCGGTATCAAAATTTAACAAAGGCTGCTAATCTGTCTAAGCAATTGTCAAAGCTCCTTTTACAGGATTGGTCGGATGATTTTGAAAATAAGATGAGAGAGCTGAGAGCGACAATCGTCCACATCAACTCCACTCGGGTGGATCTGAGTCTGGCTAATGGTTTGACTTCCTGGATACAGACGGCTATGGATCATCTTAAGGAGTGGGCAGGCATAGGCTCTTTGGCGATACTGATGATACTAGCCTGTCTGGTTTGCCTATGGTGCATCTACAAAATGAGAGCCACACAGAAGCGTAATGCAGCCATGATTATACAGGCCCTTGTCGCCATTGAGGCAGGCCAGTCCCCTCAGGCATGGCTCGCTGCCATGAAGCCTTAAATCTTCACTGAGCATAGTCCCTGCCCACTGAGGTATTCGTTCCACGGATATTAGGGTCTGGCAAGTCAATGACGGAGTAGATGGATGAGTCTCGGCCACCTACGACAGGGCAGCCCTGAGTGGGGAGGCTGACCCAGAGACGGATAAGAGTTTGAGCACCGCCCTCCTACAGGCTCAGGCCCGCTGTGAGATCCCCAGATATGGGGATTACGAAGCCTTTCCAGGGACTTCTACCTACATTTTTAAAAACAAAAAAGGAGGAACTGTAGAGAGCTGCGATGTGCCACGCCCTAAAGATGGCGCTGGTTTCCACCTTCCACCAGCCCGATGGTGAGTGCTCTTGGTGGTAAACAAGTCCATATTTGGTTAAGACCGCTTGCTTCTGCATACGTGGGCCTCTAAGATAGTACCACGTGGCTTTACTTGATTGGCTGTTCATATAGTATTTAGCCTGTGGGTTGGGTCTACCCCATTATTCGGAAGACTGTTTTCAAGGGACCTGAATAAACTGCTTGAGAAGAGCTTTTGCGAGTTGCGTCGTTCTTGCTGGTCGAGGTCGATGCGACAATGGATACTGGCTGGTGCCTCAGGGCATGCTTCCGCACACTCATCCGTCCTTGGGGGGGTTCCCAAGGACATGCCATGTGAGACATAAATCTTTTACCTCAAAGTCCAGGCTTTTGCTATTCCAAGATCTCTATGCTATTAAATGCATCACTAACCCCACCATACAGAGTACTAACCACTAAATGATCCATCAAGGCTCCTGAGAGCTAAAGGATCCCCTTGGAGCTGGAACTCCATGATCCCCCTGAGAACCGTAGTCCAGTTGGCCCTGCCCTGTCCTGTCCCCCAGCCCTTGGCCTCCTGCTGAGGGTCTATGCGGTTGGGACTCACAGGCCATAGCTTAGGGAAGAAGGAGGGCCAGAGGAGCCTATTGGTCTCTGCTGATTTCCATGCTTCCAATCAGCCTGTAGTAGAGAAGGCGGCTGCGGTGGCTATCGCAGAGCCTGAGATTTCTCGAGTCTGGGTCTCATTTGGATGGGGAGGGGCAGCTGCTGTGAAGTCCGTAGGTCCATCCCATTCTTGTAGGTATGATACACGCCAGATAGCTATTTTTCCCACAACACATGATAGATTAGATCTCCATCGCCCTCCTCTCGACTGGGATGGAGCACCTACTGAGGGGGTACATTATTACTACAGGGTCCTTCCAAAGAGCTGGGGAGCAAACCAGCGGTCCATCGAAGCAAGCCATAGGAGACCAAAACCCTCACCGCCAGTCCCCGAATTCCTCACCACACAGCTGATTCTCCCTGTTTCTGTGATTTATTTTGCTATTTCCATATACTGTTTGCATTAAATTGGTTCTAGAATTTTCTGATTGAGAATTATGTTGCAGTCAGCCTTCTGTACGTATATCTTTAGCCATTGGTGTGTTTCTGCAGGGTAGAACATCTACCTTGTAATATTGTCTCCATGTTTTATATTAAAAACCTTTTTGCTTTCTCTGCTTTGGGAGCTTATTGTCTATAACTTTTATTATTTTAGAGTTTATTTTTGTTACTTTAGTTAGGGCTTGCGACATATGCCTTTGGGTCCCTACAGTCTGTGTTCAAGTGATATTCTTTCGTTTTGGGCTTTCACTCTACTCTTATTAGGCATTTTTGCTTCTTCCCCATGTTATGGACCCTACACTCCAGATTATTACTTTTGCCTGAAGGGTCAAATGTTTCGAAAAAACATGTCAGTATCAGAATATAGGTAATATCCTCACCACTCCAATGTTCTTCATTCTTTTGTGCCTACAGGACTCGCTTGGATATTGTGTGTGGTGTTGGATGGTTGATTTTGTTTTGAGGCTGGTTCTCCATAACCCTGGCTGTCCCGGAACTCCCAATGTAGAGCAGGCTAGCCTTGAAGTCCCAGAGATCTGCTTCCTGAATAAGAATTAAACATGTGGGCAACTGCTTCTAGCTGGTTATGAATTCTAACTGTTTTTGATGTTGTTGTTCCTGCTGCTATGTATGTGTGTGTGTGCATTAAAAATGGCCTTTTTTATTAGCTCCCTACATAGTGGGGTGTGATTGCTGTTCTTGGCTGTCATCCTAACTACATCTAAAATCACCTAAAACCCAAATGGCTGGGCACACCTGTGAGAGATTTTTTTCTTAACTCATTTGAAGTGGGGAGACCCACTTCTAATCTGGATCTCTGAGGTGGGAAGATCCCACCTCTAATCTGGGCCACACCTTTTGCTAGCAACCTATTTAAGAGACATGGATGAAGGAAGCTTGCTCTCTTTGCCTGCTTGCTCTCACTCTTGATAACAAATCCATTCCTTCATTGGATTAGAGCCTATTCTTTCAAATTCTGGCATCCACTGAAGACCGGCTGAGACATCCAGCTTTGTGGAGTGAATGACTAGATTCTCGGATCTTTTATTGGTACACAGCCACTGTTGGGCTAGTAGGACCACAGCCTAGAAATGAGGGGGTCCCTGCGGGTGTCAGACAGGGAAGCAAACAGCCAAAGAGATAAGAATGAAAACCCAACTCAGATTGACTTTGTCAACTTGGATCAGACTTCAGAGACTCTAATGCCAGGCAGTTCATTGTCAGCATATTTAAAACACAGTACAATTTGGAAAATGGTTTCCATCAGCTCTATTCAAGGTGTGCGACAAAGTTTAAGGTGTGCCTACATCGAAAACTCCTTTGCAAAGTACATATGGCCATGATGGTGGGGTCTATAGCTAAAAGGCCTAGAATCTAATATGGTTTTTGGCCAGTAGCATAGAGGTCAGCAGGCCATAAAGTGCACGTGGCATCTCCCCTAAGGACGAGTAATGGCTAGAGAGGAAGACTCTGGAATAATCATTGGCTGTCTGCCAACAGATGAGCCAATAATCTAGGGAGTCGGGGTGAAGTCTGTTCATACAGATAGAAAAAAGGTCATCAGGCCATTAACAACCTGTACTCTCAGCTTTCTGGATAGAATAAAAGCATTTGACTTTATCTCCTCCATTGAGGAGACACCCTGCAAGATGACCATTGCTGACTCTCTTAGTGGTTCTCTGTGAGTATAAGACCCTTGTGCCCTCTGCATGTAAGCCATTCTAATAAATTATATATATAGAGAGAGCGAGAACTAATTAAATGATTTAACCAGTATTTATATTATCTTTAATTGGTTCAGTGGTGTTAATCCTTAACACACCATTATAAATGAATACATACAGACACCACGTGGATTTTAACAAGCCTAGGCCTGAGTTGTACAATCCTAGCCCATCTAAGCTAGCTCATAATTCTATTACTCCAATATAACCCCATATATACATACGTCCCTTTGGACTACTATTCTCCACACTAAGCTGATGTTCCAGGCCATGTCGAATGATCTTCTTTAATCTACCCCCTGGCGTGTCCTCCTTGTTTGCTCCTGGCTTTTCCCTGGCAAGCTTCTTCTTCCTAAGATGTTCTCTCTCTCTCTCTCTCTCTCTCTCTCTCTCTCTCTCTCTCTCTCAAAAAACCCATGCCCCTTAGTCCTGTCTACCTTTGTCTTTGCCCAATCTCCAGGACTCAGCATTTATTTAACCAATCAGAGTCAAAGTAAGTAACAGACAGCAAACAGGACCAATCAGCATTTAGAATGCTTAACCACCACTCCATTAGTCAACTCCTTGAAATTGGATATCTACTTCTTGAACTGGCCAACATGGAGACCAAGATTTTGGAGAGATGATGTCGACATCTGCTCCAGTGTCAAGCGTTCCTTCAATTTCAACATTATTTACAATTGATCATCTACAGAAGTCTGCCAAAATACTTGGGTTTTGGCCCTTTCTAGGGTTTTTGATTCATCTATAGAACTTGCTCTGACATTGATACTGGTTTTTTAATGTTTGTTTTCATAACAGTCGTGTTTAAATGTTTTGTGGAAGAGTATTTTCCTTGTGTTGTATTGGGGCCTGCAAGAGACCCCTCTGGGAGTTTTTTGATAAGGGGTTATCCCATTTGTCTGTTATTGATTTACATTCACGGCTCCACTGTCCGCCTTTGCCACACATTCTGCATAGTCCAGGAGGCACAGTCTCCCTTCTGAAACTAGTTTGGTTTTCCTTGTAATTCCCTTTGAAACAACCTTATCCACCACAATTAATTTGTGAGTTTGGATCCTTTCAAAGTCTTTAGTGGCAGCTTCTCCTATTTAGGCCATATTTGGTGAGATCTGATGTCCCTCATATTTCTAATCCATTCATCAATAGAGGCTGATCCTGCTCTTAATGATCTTATTGCCTCTTTGCATTCAGGGTTAGCAGTTTCAAAAGCTAAAGATTCTATTAGTGCCTTTCTAGCCAGTGGATCTGATATTCTTCTACCCACAGCTTAAGTTAATCTTTGAAAAAAGCCAGTAAACATTTCTTTAAGACCTTGCAGCACCTGAGAGAATGGCTCAAGTTTTTTTCCTGTTTCTTCAACTTTGTCCCAGGTATTTAAGGCTGCTGTGTGACATAATGCTGGGGCTTCATCATTATATATGGCTTGTGTCCCTATCTCAGCGTATTCGCCATCACCAAATAGCTGATTCTTAGCAACATCACCTCTTGCTCCATATTTTCGTGCTAGCTCCTTAGCCTCTTCTTTCCACCAGGAAAGCCATTGTATATATGGCCTAGGTTCTAATATTGCCTTTGCCGTATCTTCCTTTTGGAATTACTCACTTTTAATTGACCAAGAAGTCAGCATTTAGTGCTGGAGAGATGGCTCAGCAGTTAAGAGCACTGACTATTCTTCCAAAGGACCAGGGTTCAAATCCCAGCACCCACAGCTGTCTGTAATTGCTGGGCGGTGGCGCATATCTTTAATCCCAGCACTCAGGGGGCAGAGGCAGGCATATCTCTGAGAGTTCAAGGCCAGCCTGGTCTACAAAGTGAGTTCAGGACAGCCAGGTATACACAGAGAAACCCTGTCTCAAAAAGAAAGAAAGAAAGAAAGAAAGAAAGAAAGAAAGAAAGAAAGAAA
>CAJQZJ010016855.1:5605223-5616685 GCA_907164525.1 Lophiomys imhausi | reverse complement strand
AAAGAAAGAAAGAAAGAAAGAAAGAAAGAAAGAAAGAAAGAAAGAAAGAAAGAAGTCAGCATTTGTTTTACAAATGGTGAATGCATTCCAAAATGCATTTGTGGCACTTTCCTTAAATTTTCTCAAATCTAACATGCGCACAGGTTACTGTCCTATCTCTTCTTAATCCTGTGCATGAATATCATCTGCTATTCTTTGTTGTAGCCAACAAAGAGTTTGTTTCTTAACAACCGTAGGTTGGCTTTCTGTATTATTAATTTTTATCTTTGGCTGAGCAATCTTTTTACTTAATGTTCTAAGCTCTTTTAATATCTGTGCCCATATTTTATATCTCTCTACTGCTTGTATCCCCGCCATCCTAGGATTTTGATCAACCTGATTTATAGTTTTTTGTAACATCTCTAAATCTTGCCTCCAAGTCTCATGTTTCCCTCTCTGTTGTAGTTCTAGTGTCTCCTGTTAAGTCCTGTCTCCACATCTCATTTTTCCCTTTTATTGTTCATTTTGTTTTATAAATTCTTGAACCTGATCTATTTGAAACTTTAAGCCTTGACTCCTTGTCTTATTTTTTTCTTTCTTTATCTTTTCTAAAGCCTTTGTCTTTGAGAAAACATTAAGGGCTAATCCAATTATTAAGGTTAAAATGAGGATTATGAATGTAGCCATAATCAAAATTTCTAATCCTTCCCTTATTTCTATCTTGGAACCATAGAAGAGAGCATCAGCCAAGCTCCAGGAAGTCTGTTTTACTGCCTCATTCATCCTATATGCCTTACTTCCTTGAAATGGCCAATTCCAATGTGTTTGTATCTATGATATTTTATATTCAGATCCTTATGTATTTATCATAAAGGGTGATTAGTGAACAATCTACCTGATTTGAAGCTCAGCTGTGGCTGATGCTATTTCTTGTGTTGTTTTGTCAGCTGCTCCACCCCTCTTTTTCAGTTCATAAAGAGGTGTGTTTCCACCTTCTGCAGGTAACTTGGAATTAGTTTACTTGGATTTCTCCCCTGCTCTGGGAGGTTGCAGAGAGTTGGCTCTTTTGTTAATTGTCTAGCAGTCTCATCCTTTCCCCCAGCAAGCTTTTGGCCTGAGAGAACAGTTCAAACAGCCTTCAGCCTAGTTAGGTTTAGTACAGAGTCAGATTTTGTTTCTTTCTGGTGGGGAGGTCTGTTCTGTTAGCCCAGAGCAACTATCCATTGAAAGAGCAGTTGTCAAGCAGCCTTTGTTATGCACAGCAGGAGTTTCCCCTGCACTCACTGTCTGACTCCTCCTTTATTGAGGCAGTTGTTTTGAAATTCCACACTCATGGGAGAACAAGATCAGATCTCTGCCGGATTCCAGCCTAGGATCAGATAGCCCTGTGTTCCTGAGGTTTGCGTGGGTCTAAGTGTTAACCCAACTGGGCCAACACTCACGAAGTCACGCCAAGCCTCAGATTTGGGGATTGCAGTCCTGCCAGCCTGTCAAATAGGCTAGATCCCAAAGGGCTAACCCTCTCTCTGTGACCAACAGGAACAAGGGACTAACCCTCTCTCTGTGACCAACAGGAACAAGAAGGAGCAGTCTCCTTTTCCTTTTTGGTCTTTGGCTAAAAAAAAAATCTCCTCCTGCCACTAAATTGCTTTAGGTCCCAGGGAGTATAGTTTGCTTTCTCCCCCCTGGAACTCTTTTAATGTCTAATTATGAATTTTAAGGTATGGATATCATGCCATCCACGTTGGGTGCCACATGAAGATGAAATCTATTAGTATTCATCCATAGTTTTAATAAGGCTCAGTTACTCCTTAAATAATAACACCTCAAAATAACCACACAGAAAAATTATGATTTATTTAAGGTTAAGCATTGAGCTGAGCATAAAGTCTAGTCTATCACCCTTCTATCAATTATCCACCACCCATCCAAAGTTCCCCATACTTGCTGTTGTTTTTCCTCTCCAATCTTCTCCTCACCTTCTCTCCCTGGTTCTTGCTTCCCCCACCTCCCACTATGATCTCTCCCTTGCTCCACCTACCTCCCTCTAGCCAGCACAGAGTTAGCAATTTATTCTCCAATCAGGAAGTTTTAGGGAGGCAGGAGTCCCTTTTGGATACCGATTGTCAACTTGGGAAGTAGTGAAGGCAGAGGATAACCAATTAACAATTGATCACCCCATCACCCAAGGCCTCTGGAGCTGCAGAAGAACTTCCACACCATCCTTCTTTTTGCTCCTGTGTATATACATTGCTTTTTTTTCTCTTGGGTAACTTTTGAAATGTTTCTCTTTGCCCTAGGATTTGATTAAAATGTGTCTGAGCTAGTTTTACTTGATGCTTCTTGTGTTTATTAGCTACAGAACAAAGTCAGTCATATATCAACACATCTATTGAGTGGGTTGGTGGGGACCACAGGGGAATCTGAAGGGTTTCAGATGCTGTATGATGACATATTTAGCTTTTTGATTGGTGGAGCCTAGCAGTGTGCTTTTTTCGAGATAGGGTTTCTGTGTGTAGCTCTGACTGTCCTGGAACTCACTCTGTAGACCAAGCTGCTCTCAAGCTGGGAGATCTACCTGCCTCTGCCTCCCAGGTGCTGACTGGGCTTAAAGTCCATGCCTCCACTAACAGCACATTTAAGGGTTTTGATAGTCACAAAGATGGTAGGTGCAACACAAGCCTTCAAATGGACTAAAACAGCCCAAGATAATTTGGCTATGGGCCTTACAGGATCTTTAATATAGGGAGGCTTACCACCGCCCCAGCTTTGGTTTGTAGATGTTTTGGATGTAGTGGGATGACATTCATGGGGCAGCAGTTGCTGGAGGCTGAATGTGCTGTGTCAGTGGCAGGCCTTCTGGTATATCCCTGGCTATGGAGGTAACTCTGCTCACCAAATCATAACAAGTGAACAAAGCGCGTTCTGCCTGCTCCTAGCATTTAGGTTGAGGTATATGGAGGCGCAGCAGAGGGGACTACAGACCCACAGTCTGTTGAGATGTGGCAGAGATCTCCCATCCCATCTCTGTCTTAGCAGCAGGATCCTAGCTAGTGCTGGTTGTCCTAAACTGACCTTGGCTGGCGCACTAACTGCCGGGTGCCCAGTTGAATGCAGCAGGAGAGGTCTGCACCTCCTCTGGGAAGCAGTTTCATAGGTACTAGTGTCTTCAAAGACTTTGGTCCCCTTAACTCACACTTTTCAAGTACCCCAATTTTTCATGTTGTGGGTGCTGTGGCCCCTGGGTGGGGCCGGGTGGATGGTATGGAAGGCTTCCATATTGCTGTGTTAGTACAAGAGCCCATGTCTACTGGCAAAAAAAAAAAAAAAAAAAATAGGGGGATCTAGCTAGCTAACCTTTAGCAGAACCTCAGAATGGGCCCAGAACAGGGCAGTGGCTGCTTCTCTAGTCTGCACCGAAGTCCCCTCGGGTGCTGGTGTTATGCCTGAATATCCAGGCCCTCAAGAAGACTCCAGGAGCCCATTCAGATGCAAACACAAGAGGAGCTCGAGTTCGGTCTCCCTCCTCACTCCAACACAGCAGAATCAAGGGGTTTTTATACAGTTAAATAAACAAATTATCATAACTGGAGGAACACAGGGGAATCGACACCTGATTGGTGTGAATGCAGTGGCTGAATTTTCTTATCTGCAGGCACATCTGCACCAGTGGGGCAATAGTTTCTCAGAACTATTTTGGTTGTTGCTAGGGGACAGGGGCATAGACTGAAGTCATGGGGTTTTAATAGTTTCTCAGGACTATTTTGGCTGTTACTAGGGGATGGGGGCCTAGACTGAGGTCACTGGGTTTTCCCAAAACTCGAGGTCAGGGACAAGCCACAAAATGGAGTCACTCCTGTCAAGGGTGATCTTTCATTGGCAGTCTGGCACCTCTCCGTAGTGACAATGGGATGGTTAGCTTCTCCAGAGCTCATGTCAACTCCCCATTGGTCTGAAGGCGGTGTAAAAATGCTTTGCTGCTGCACAATACAGTGGATCTGCACTGGACGCTGGTCTCTGGAGTCTGTTTCCCGGGTTGGTGACTCGTCAACCTTGCCCCCTCCTGGATCCCAGTTCCCACATCATGTATTAGGGTTAAGTTTTCTTTACATTTAATGAATCTGCGTTTTTGTTTTTTGGGTTTTTTTTTTTTTTTGTTTTTGTTTTGTTTTTCGAGACAGGGTTTCTCTGTGTAGCCCTGACTGTCCTGGACTTGCTTTGTAGACCAGGCTGGCCTCAAACTCACAGAGATTCGCCAGCCTCTGCCTCCCAAGTACTGGGATTAATGGCATGAGCCACCATGCCCGGCTTGTTATTTTAGTTTTTGTTTGCTAGATTTCTGTTTACTTCGGTATTGCCTCTGGGTTTCAGTTTGGATATTTCCAACTGTTTATGGATATAAGTTCCCAGATCAATTGTTTTGCAATGTGTAACTTGCTGGTGATTTCATCAGTGAATGTCCAACTCTGACATTAAAAAAAAGAAGATTATTTATTTTATGTGTGTGTGTGCATGCTTGAGTGTATTTCTGTGCACCATGGGTTTGCAAGTGCTGGTGAAGACCAGAAGAGGCATCCACTCCTTGGAACAGGAGTTACAGGCAGTTGTGATCCATCTGGTGTGGGTGCTGGGAACCAAACCTGGATCCTCTCCAAGAGCAGCAAGTGCTCTTAACCAAAGAGCCATCTCTTCATCCCCTACGTCATATTTGTAGTCTCTAACATTTGTTGAGCCAAATTCCGCATCTTCACAGTTTGGGCCTATGGAACACAGGCAGAAGTCTCCTCTCCAGCCAGGCATGGTGGTGGACTCTTTTAATCCCAACACTTTGGAGGCAGAGGCAGGCAGATTTCTATGAGTTCAAGGACAGCCTGGTCTACCTAGTGGGTGCTAGGACAGCCAGGGTTACACAGTGAGACCTTCTCTTGGCAGAAAAAGAAAAAAGGGGCTGGAGAGATGGTTCAGTGGTTAAGGGCACTGGCTGCTCTTCCAGAGGTTCAATTTCCAGACCCCACATGGCAGCTCACACCTGTCTGTAGCTCCAGTTCCAAGGTTTCTGACACCTTCACATAGACACATATGCAGGTAAAACACCAATAAACATAAAATAAATTAAAAAAATAAATGACCTCTCTCCTACTTCTTTTCTTTTTTTTTGGGGGGGTGGGGTGGTGTTCGAGACAGAGTTTCTCTGTGTAACAGCTCTAGCTGTCCTGGACTTGCTTTGTAGACCAGGCTGGCCTCGAACTCACAGTGATCCACCTTCCTCTGCCTCCCAAGTGCTGGGATTAAAGGCATGTGCCTCCATGCCCAGCTCTCTCCTACTTTTTTTTTTTTCGAGACAGGGTTTCTCTGTGTAGCCCTGGCTGTCCTGGACTCACTTTGTAGACCAGGCTGGCCTCGAACTCACAAAGATCCACCTGCCTCTGCCTCCCAAGTGCTGGGATTAAAGGTGTGCGCCACCACCGCCCAGCTTCTCTCCTACTTCTTTTGAGACAGGGTCTACTATGTTGCCCTGGATAGCGTGGAACTCACCATGTAGATCAGGCTGGCCTAAAATAGAGATCTGCCTACCTCAGCTTTCTGAGTTCTGGGATTAAAGGTTTGTGCCACCATACCTGGACATTCTCTCCTAATTTTAACACAATGACACATCTGATTCTGTTTCAATGACAGATTTTTCTACTCATTATGGATTATGATCTCCTGTGTCTTGGCATGCCTAATGTCTTATTTAGGTTAATTCTATCTGGGTTAATACACCATGACTGGGCCAGGCATGGTGGCATACACCTTTAATCCCAGCACTCGGGAGGCAGAGATAGGCAGATCTCTGTGAGTTCGAGGCCCTGTCAAGTAGCCCCTTGTAACAGGAGAAGACAGACCATTGCTGGTCTCAGAAAAGCAAAGGGTATAACTCCCTTTCCTGGACCCCATAGTGATGGACACTTACAGCTGTGAAGGAATGGCCCCACACCCACCCATCATCTGATTCCTGGTGTATGTATCAAGGACTGGGGTCTCTCTGACTTGGCTTGGTGGCCAGCTGTTGACTCACCCAACTCCATTGCTTGCTAGTCCCCCTGTTTCCTGAATGGGCCTGACCTACTTCCTGTACCCAACTTGTTTTCTGCTTCAGATCTGGTTCAGTGTTTCACCTTGCAGCTCAATTCTGCAGTTTTACAATCAGACCTGACTCCAGCAGCTCCCTCCCAACACTGGTTTGTAGAAAAATGACTAATTACTTTATTTGCCAGTATTTAGATTATATTTAATTGTTTTGGCAGTGTTAATCCTTAACCCGCCATTATACATGAATACACACAGACACCACTTGGATTTTAATAAGCCTTGGCTTGAATTGTGCAATCTCAGCCCATCTAAGCTAGCTCTTAATTCTATTACCCAAATATGAGCCCATATATACATACGTCCCTTTGGACTGCTCTTCTCCACATTATTCTGATGTTCCAGGCCACGTGGAATGATCTTCTTTAATCTAACCCATGGCCTATGTACTCCTTGCTTGCTCCTGGCTTCTTCTTCCCAAGATGCTCTCTGTCTCAGAAGCCCATGCACCTTAGTCCCACCTATCTCTGTCTTTGCCCAATCTCAGGCCTCAGCATTATATTCAACCAGTCAGAGATAATGTAAGTAACAGACAATAAGCAGGACCAATTAGTTAACATTTAAAATGCATACCATCACCCCATCACCGGTCTGCTTAGCTATCTTACCAAAACAGACTCTTTCTCAGCCTACTTCTGAAGCCTCTTGAACTCTACTGCAGCCTCTTTAACTTGTATTCATTCTGTAACCCATATATATCCATATATATATATATATATATATATATGTTAATCTCCTGTCTCAATGTTGTGTAAACACTGCTCTCCAATTGTCCCCTGATATGCCAATAAAGCAGCTTACAGCCAATTGATGAACAGGGGAAAGAATAGGGCTGGACTTCTTGCCCTTGGGAGGAAGAGGAAGAGGAATTAGAGAAAGAAGTAGGAGATTCAGCCACAGGCAGAGGTCCAGGAGACATGAGGAAGATTCAGCTGGAGCAAAGAGAGCACTAAAAAGCAATAACTCGGGGATTTTGGCAAAGAGGGAGTCATACTAGCATAGTGGTTTAAGATAGGTTAAAACTTGGGGGTGTGTGTGCTGATATGTAGGGACGCCTTACTCCGGAGTAGTAGGATAGGTGGGAGAAGGGGGAGAAGGTGGGATAGTGAGACCAGGAGGCGTGGAGAGAGGGGACAGTGATGGAGATGTAACTTGAAGTAATAAACATAGGGCTGGAGATATGGCTCAGTAGTTAAGAGCAGTGACTCTTCTTCCAAAGGAGCTCAGTGCAAATCCCAGTTCACAGCTGTCTGTAATTGCTGGGTGTGGTGGCACAGCCTTTAATCCCAGCACTTGGGAGGTAGAGGCAGGTGGATCTCTGTAAATTCAGCCTGTCTACAAAGTGAGTCTAGGACAGCCAGTGATACACAGAGAAATCCTGTCTTGAAAAACAAACAAACAAAAACCCAAACAAAAATAAATAAACATAAAACAGAAAGGTTAAAACTGCTCAGATGTGTGTTGTAAAGCTTGATTAACAAATACAATAATAGTCTCAATTATTTGGGTGTTAGCTGGGTTAAGAGAGAAACTGAGAAACGAACACAATTATATATAGTTACACTAAAAACAATTATGTTTTCTCCCTTATGCAAAACCCAGATTTAAAAGTGTATGTGTATTTATACCAGGCATGATGGCACACGCCTTTAATCCCAGCACTTGGGAGGCAGAGGCAAGTGGATTTCTGTGAGTTCAAGGTCAGCCTGGTCTACAGAGTGAGTCCAGGACAGCCCAGGCTATGTAGGGAGACCCAGTCTCAAAAAAAAAAAAAAAATAGTATATGTGTATTTCTGAGTACTTGTATGCTTGTTGACATTGATATATACACTCTTTTTTAAAATTGCTTACTATACTGAAGAATCTCATATTTTTTGTTGAGAGTATAGCAGTAAGAAAAGCACGTGTGCGTGCGTGCATGTGTGCGTGCGTGCATGTGTGTGTGCGTGCATAGGAGGCAACAGGAAAGGGCGGTAGTATAGAAGTGATGAAAGTCTCTCTGCCCTCGTGTTTTCTCTCCTTTCCTCTCTGTCCTCAGCACCCACTTTCTCTCCCTCCCTGCCCCCTCCCACCTTCATGGCTCTTTCCCCTCCCTTCCCCTTCAATAAATCACCTTTATATCAGAAAAAAAAGAAGTTATAAAAAGCAGAAAGGGGGCTGTATCTAGAATGCAAAGAAATCAGTCAGAGGGGTGCAGGGTGTGAGGGGGGCACATGGAGAGGAGACCAAAGGACATGTACATATGTGTGCATAACACACATACATATGTATGAAAATTCTATAGTAAGCCCACCAATCTATCTGTATGCTAATCTAAAATATTAATAACTTCTATATATTACCTTCAGGAATGAAGACACACATCTGAAAGGGCTCTTCACACCAATTGGACTCTACCAACCAAAGGACTCTGCCCCTTACATGCTGTGTTCTCCTTTCCTAAGACACCCTCAGCTCTAGCAATTTATGAAAACTGAGAGTTGATATGGAACAGGAGGACCATTTTGTGTCTAAGCCATCCTTTCTCTAGATCTGCTTCAATTGCAGAAGTTAACAACTATAGGACTACAGCATTTTTACCATATGCTGGAAAGACAGGAAGCTTTTCTTTTCTCTTTCTTTCTTTTTTTTTTTTTGGGGGGGGGGGGTTGGTTTTTTGAGACAGTCCTAGCTGTCTGTGGACTCACTTTGTAGACCAGGCTGGCCTTGAACTCACAGAGATCTTCCTGTCTCTACCTCCCGAGAGCTGGGATTAAAGGCGTGCACCACCACGCCTGGCGGAAAGCTTTTCTTACTGCTATACTCTCAACAAAAAATATGAGATTCTTCAGTATAGTAAGCAATTTAAAAAAAGAGTGTATATATCAATGTCAACCAGTGTAGAGAGCTGCGATGTGCCGCGCCCTAAAGATGGCGCCGGTTTCCGCCTCCCACCAGCCCGACGGTGAGCGCTCTCGGTGATAAACAAGTCCATATTTGGCAAAGACCGCTGATCTGGCTTGCTTCCGCATACGTGGGCCTCTAAGATAGCACTACGTGGCTTTACTTGATTGGCTGTTCATTTAGTATTTAGCCTGTGGGTTGGGTCTGCCCAGGCATTCGGAATTCGGAAGACTGTTTTCAAGGGACCTGAATAAACTGCTGGAGAAGAGTTTTGTGAGTTGCGTCATCCTTGCTGGTCGAGGGGGACGCGACAAACCAGCATGCAAGTACTCAGAAATCTACCTAATAATACCAGAAGCTCACTAATGATACACTGATGGGCGAAAATGTGACTATAAGAAAGCAATATCTGCTCTATAACATGTATAAAGGCAATGTTAGCCGACTGCACAGCATCTGTCTGATTCAGGTTTCCATCGGCTCCCACACGTCTCGGGTGAATTAACTTCTAAGGACATAGCTCTTGCAACAACCTGCCAAGAAATAACTCAGCCGAGGGCTGGAGAGAGAGAGCTCGGCATGTAGAGCGCTGTTCCTGTGGGGGCCTGGGTTGGATTCCCAGCACTCACAAGGTGGCTCACGATCATCTCTAATTCCAGTTCCAGGAGGTCTATCTGAGTCACTGTTCTACTGCTATGAAAGAACACCATGACCAAGGCAACTCTTATAAAAGAAAGCATTTAACTGAGGGCTGGCGTACAGTTTCAGAGGCTTGGTCCATTATCATCATGGCAGGGAGCATGGTGCTCAAGAGCAGTAGCTGAGAGTTACATCCTGATCTGCAAGAATTGGGGGACTGGGCCTGGTGTGGGCTTCTGAAACCTCAAAACCCACCCCCAGTGACACATTTCCTCTAACAAGGCCACATTCACTCCAACAAAGGCATCTTTCCTAATTCTTAATCCTCCTAAATAGTATCACTTCTTCATGGCTAAGCATTCAAATCTATGCACTTATGGGAGCCATTCTCATTCGATCCACCACAGGACCTAATGGCCTCTTCTGGCTTCTAGGGACAATATGCATGCACATGATACACAGACATACATGTAGGTAAAACACTCATATGTATAAAATAAGTAAATCTAAGTGTAACCACTGTTATCTGCATACTATTTTTTATCATGCAGGAGCAAACACCAGCCACTGAATGTAAAGAAAGGAGGGAAGGCAAAGAGGAACCATTGAGATAATCTTCCCCTGGACAAGCAGTTGTCAGAAAGCTACCATTTTGTTTTGGGGTTTTTTGTTTTTTGTTTTTGAGACAGGGTTGAGGCTGTCCTGGATTTGCTCTGTAGACCAGGTTGACCTTGAACTCAGAGATCCACCTGCCTCCGCCTCCTGAGTGCTGTGATTAAATGCTTGCTCTACCACCCCCTGCTGGTTCTCAATCTTTTTAAAAGGTAGGTGAGACTTTTTAATACAGTTCCTCATGTGGTGACCCCCAACCACAAAATTATTTTGTTGCTACTTCATAATTGTCCTTTTGCTACTGATATGAATCATAATGTAAATATCTGATATGCAGGATATCTGATACCTCACTCCTGTGAAAGGGTCGTTTGACCCCAAAGGGGGTCGCGACCCACAGGTTGAGAACCATTGATGTAAGTGTTCTCCCTGGACCAGTGAGTGGGACAACACACACACACACAGAGTTATTGAAGGACTCTGAAGTATCTTGGGAGATATATTCTGTCCAAATATACAACAGCATCTGTGTGCCTGTGCACTGTAGTTCTCTACTGCACCTCTCCTGAGCTAAGAGGGTGGAACTGGCCTAGGTCAGCATCCGAAACAGCTGGGAGAAAGTCTGTTGTGCAGGCAAGTACACAAGAAAGGAACACGGCTACAGCTGGGAACACAGGACTGTGGAAAATACATTTGCAGAATGGGCCCAGAGTAGAACATGATATTATGGTAGGATTAGTGATAGCATTTAATAGCATAGGAAACTTGGGATAGCAAAAGCCTGGACTTTAAGATAAAAGACTTCTGAAGTGACATGTCCTTGGGAACTCGCCCAGGACAGAGGACCTCTTTGATCCTGGGACTGGGGGAGGTGTAGGAGTTAGATAAATTAGATTTAGGAAATATATAGGAGTTTCTGATACTGTCTCTGTAGGAGTTAGATAAATTAGATTTAGGAAATATATAGGAGTTTCTGATACTGTCTCTTAATTCGGGGCCTGAAGAGCACTATCAGCATGAAGTCAGCAAAAACAGGAAAGACTCAATAGACTGAAAAACAAGTTTGAAGTCAGGAAAAACAGGAAAGACTCAAGACTTGAAGAAACAAAGTATCTGGCCTGACATTGTTTTCAGCTGCTAAGTGGGCGGAGCCCAAATTAAACTGAAACAGAGTTCCTCCTATTTGAGGACAGTGCGTGGAGCCCAGAGGAGAAGAGGCC
>CAJQZJ010016855.1:5569738-5585223 GCA_907164525.1 Lophiomys imhausi | reverse complement strand
GTTTTTTCAGCAGGACTCTTGGAGCTCTCTAGCATCAGGGGCCTCTTCTCTTCTCGGCTTCACGCACTGTCCTTAGATAGGAGGAACTCTGTTTTCAGCTTAATTTGGGCTCCGCCCACTTAGCAGCTGAAAACAATGTCAGGCCAGATACTTTGTTTCTTCAATTCTATTGAGTCTTTCCTGTTTTCCTGACTTCAAACTTGTTTTTCAGTCTATTGAGTCTTTCCTGTTTTTGCTGACTTCATGCTGATAATGCTCTTCAGGCCCCGAATTAAGAGACAGTATCAGAAACTCCTATATATTTTCTAAATCTAATTTATCTAACCCCTACACTGTATCATTCTAAAAGGTTATGAAAGTAGTTGTTATAATTATCAATAGGTTTAGTGGATAGATTAAAGGGGTTGTAGGAATTTATAGGATTAATAGTTAAGAAATTGTTGGTGTTTGTTATAAGTGAATTTAATAATAAATAAATAAGTGTTAAATAATAATTTAAAAGTTCGGATACAGGTTTTTTCTGACTTCATGCTGATAATGCTCTTCAGGCCCCGAATTAAGAGACAGTATCAGAAACTCCTATATATTTCTAAATCTAATTTCTCTAACTCCTACAAGAGTTCCTTTAGATAAAGAAATAGTAAAAAGTTACTTCTTTCACTAGTCTAGTCTTAAAACCCATCAGAGACCTGAGAAGGATAAATTTTACCCAAGTAAACAAGAAGTGCAGAGCAAGTAGCTTCTTAATCTATTAAAAATGACACAGACTTACCAGCTACCTGGGTAGTCAGTCATCCAAGATTCCTCTGTGGCCAGTGAGGGACATTCATCTTTGGCCATCAGGTCCAGAAGATCTCACAAACTTTACTGTGGAGCAGGAAGGGGGGGGGGGCAGTTCTACCTTTGTCTAGGCAAAGTAAGGGCATCAACTCCTCAGTGTTCTGTGTGTCCACAATCTTGACAGTGTGCTGTTAGCTGTCAAGGCAAAAGAGCAATATACAGACCGGTGGCCAGGTTTGTCACATCTAAAGCAAACTCCAGGTGGAGGTTCTTCTGTGCCCATCTTCTTTGGAGGATATTAAGGGTACTGTCAGAAGCTAGTGTGTCTCTATTATAAAAAGCTTTATATTAAACATTTAAAATGCCAAATTCTGCTTATTTAAAGTATATTTGAATAGACAGTTATTTACTTTTAACTTTGAAAACATACAGGAGGCTAAATTAAGCTTATTTTGGTAATTGATCATGACTATAAGTATAGTTATGAATATATTAAAGAATATAGTTATTGATGGGTAACTGATAATTAACTTGTATGTGTTAATTATCTTTGATAGTTTATAATAAAGTAGTAAATCATAGTTTTTTATAAGATTAGGATTAAGCTGAAGGCAGTGTCAAGACAGAAAAGGGTTAATTTGGGAAAATGGTAAGAACCTTGGCTGAGGTAGCTGTTAACTCCAGGCCATAAACTGTATTATAGTTTACTGGCTATCAACAGTAGAGAATTTAGATTTAGGAAGGGAGGAGGTCTATACAGATGAGATAGAAATGAGGGTGGCGGGGTGACATAGCCTAGACCCAGATGGCAGACCTGCTTGGTTAGTTTTAGACTGAAAGACAGAGACCTCACCCTTGAAGTCTCGGACATGGGCGTGGTCTATGCAGATGAGGGTCGCGCAGGGGCTGGCGCGTCCGCACCCGCTGCGGGAACGCGAGGGACTTCGCCCGCGGCGTGGGAAGGAGCGCGTGAAGGGCGTGTGCGTCCATGGAAGCCGGCGAACGCGCTTGTGGAAGTGACCGTGTGTTTAGAGCGCAGGGCCGGTGGGTGTGAGTCGGGGCTACGGGTCCGAGGGTCATACTTACCTGGCAGGAGAGACACCATGATCAGGAAGGTGGTTTTCCCAGGGCGAGGCTCACCCATTGCATTCGGGGTGTGCTGACCCCTGTGATTTTCCTACATGCGGGAAACTCGACTGCATAAATTGTGGTAGTGGGGACTGCGTCCGCGCCCTCCCCTGGTGATTTTGGTGCGGAAAAGAAAGGCTCTTTCGGTTGCCGAATGCTACCTCTCCCCTGCTGTCGTTTGCGCTAATACGATCGAATTCCATTCCCGACTGTTTCTATTGACGGGTCAACGGCCAGAGGCTGGTAGTGGTTATTCGAGTGTGGCCCTCGGCCGTAAACGCCGCTGGATTGTAAGTAATAAAAGCCGGAATGAGTGGGAAGTGGAGGCAGGGGAGTCGGACGTTCAGGTGATCTGTTACCGGCTTCCTGGGGAGGTGGAAGACAGCCTGGGCCACAGCAGGGTACTTCTGCCTTCCGTCACCCCATACGCCTCCGGCCCCCAGGGGTAAATCAGTTTACCTTCGTTCTGCTTTTAAAGGCGAATGAAAGTAAGAGGGTGACTACCAAATTCTGAAGTTAGGGTCCTGTTCTTTGAGATCCTCCTGTCTCTGCCTCCCGTGAGGATAGAGGGCGTGCCCTGTACCACTCTGGACCGGGTTGAACACCTCACACGCTGCCCTCTCTCCTCCTTTCAATCAAATTCGAGCTGAAATGCAGTGCGAACAGGGCGGTGCTGTGGAAGCGGATTTCGGGTTGGGAGGGGGGTGTCGCCGGATGACCGAAGAAAATGATCGTCCAATCTTGTGGCGTTGCTCGACTCGCCCCCTCAGACCCCCTCCTCGGTTGCCTGAATCAACATATTGCAGTTAGCTCCTAGACTACAGACGCGCCCCACCGAGCCGCCTCTTCTCCCTGCCCAGAAATCAGGGCCAGGTTGTCCCCTGAGACAAAAGTACTGATAGCCCCACCGGCTGGGGCATCGAGGCTCGTTCCCCTAAAACTAGAAAGGTAAGTGCGTCCCCTTTGTCCCCGGGGTTTCTTTGCCGGCTAGTTCCCAAGCCGTGCTATCCGGGGCAGCTACTTTCTGCTCCTTCACGTTCGCCCAAGCTCTCTGTTAATAAAAGCTGTTTTGTAATGTAAGGTGCTAAAAAGAAAAACCTTGCCATGTTCATGTTTTTCCTGACTTGTTTCAACTGTATTCAATAAATGTGTATACTTTTGCAACCTTAACACGGTCCTTTCAAGTGGTGGGAGTATGGATGGTCGGTTTTGGTCCGCTTTTAAATATTTTATGTATGTTTTTCAAAATTTCTAAGATTTTTAATTCTGTGGTGTCTGTGTAGGAGGTGCAGGTGTTCTCAGAGGTCAGAGGTCAGATCCTCCCCTGAATTGGTGTTACAGGCACCTGTGGGTAGGCAGTGGAACCCTAAGTATATCAAGCTGGCCTTGAACTCACGGCGATCCATCCCTCTGCCTCTGCCTCCCCAAGTCTGGGATTGAAGTCATATACCACCATGAAGGGCACAAGGAGGGTTTGGTTCTGTTTTGCTTTAAGATGGATATTTGGAGGCAGTTGTTAGACAGTGGTTATGGGAAGGCCAGCAGACCATGAGGATATTTGGGTCCGTGTTATGCCTGTCACAGGTCTCTCTTCTGGCATAAAGAAATGCCCAGCTGGATTTCTTTGTGGTGACATAGAGAGGCACGGTGATTCTGAGCATGTTTTCAGGAGCCATGCCGCCTTGGTTGGACATTCCATGTTTGAAGTTTCGTGTCAGCAGATGTGACTCTCTCTGTCCCTGTTTTCTCACATCCTCCTTCTTCGTGGCATCTGTGTTTACCCAGGCGCTCTGCTAAGCAGTATATTCCCCTGCGATAGCCAAATTCTGCCATCTTTCTGCTATTGTTTCTCTCAGTACTTGGGATGGAATCTATGCTGTTGTGTCTGTCAGAAAGAGCCATTACTTCCTTATCTGTTTTTACAAGCAACTACCTCCAGCAATTGGTTGTAATCGCGGGGGCATCTAGTTCCCTATTAATATAAACCCACAACACTTACCAGAGTCCCCACGCTTGCTCCAGGCTCTCCTGTAACATTTCAAAGTTCCTCACTGCTTCTTCCCAGGCTGTTTTGGTTTGCACACTTATCTCCATCGCAGATACCTGCTCCCCTTAAAACTGGCAAGGCTTTCCCCCCCTTTTCCTGTTCTCTCTCCCCTGAGAGATTACCGTGGCCCATTTAAATTAACCAATAAACTTTGCTTTCTACCCAGGGAATGGTCCAGTTCTGTGGTTCACCATGCCCTCTATGAAGCTGTATGCACTCTTCCACTGAACTCTATCTCCAACCCTCTTTTTAACCTTTGATTTTGTGGTGAAATGTTATTAAATTGCCCAGGGTGAGCTTCAGTTCATTCCGTAGTCCAGGCTGGCCTTGCATTTGTGATCTTGTCTCAGCCTACCGCAGTCGATGGATTACTGGTCAGAGTAAGCAGGCTAACCCTTGTGTTTTCAACACAGGCCGCAGGAGGAGACCCAAGGGTGAGGCCCCTTTACCCTGAGAGGCGGGAATCGGTTTGTTTTCAGTGTACATGGAATCCCAAGTGAGGACCTTTGCCAGATTCTAACAGCCCAGAGGATGTACCAGGGTAGAGGCCTGAGTAGGCAAGTAAGCGGCGGTGGTCACCAGTAGAGGGCAGGCGACTTTCGAGACCGAGAAACTGGAACCCGGGGTAGGGAGGAGATCCGAGGTATAAAGCCGACTTCAGCCGGATTAATATGCAAACACGCCAAACACGACTACTGACGTCGGTGCCTTGATTCAGTTTCTAGAATGCTGGGAGTTGTGCAGTTCCCCAAAACGAGACGCCCGCGGGCCCGGAGTTCAAAAGCGTATTCTAAGATTAGAAAATGGATTTACACATCCCAGCCTGCACGTCTCTGTGGCGCAATCGGTTAGCGCGTTCGGCTGTTAACCGAAAGGTTGGTGGTTCGAGCCCACCCAGGGACGGTGCAATTTTGCCTAATTGAGATTCTTCCCCTTTCTAGCCATTTAAATCAACTTAGGTTTGTCATGCACTCTCATCTTAAGAGTCCTTAATAATGTGGGTAAGGTATGCTGCTCAAATTCCAGGAAAACTTCTAAACTGTTAATACTTCAGCAAAGCAGCTTTTCATTTTCCATAGACCATATTTTGGACCTCATAACTTGCCCTGGAGCCTTTTAATATTTATTTCTCTGCTTCACATACTTTCACGACACTGCATTCTGGTCTTCAGTCCAGTCCTCTCCTATTTCCCTCAGAGTATGACTGAACAAATTACTCAATTTCCCAACTGAAGAAGACAGTTAATGGGAAGGAATCCTTCCTTTACAGATTCATCCAACATTTGATGATAAAAAGCCTGAAAACATTTGAACACATAATTAATGCTCATTAAATATTAGCCACTGCAATTATTTTCAGTTGCAACATGAACTTTTTAAAATTTATCTCAGCCTTATTGCTCTCTCTTTTAAAGAAGAGAGGTGGGATTAAATTTATTCACTTCACCCTTTTTTCTTTCTTTTATTGGGGGGGGGCGGGTTGTCCACTTTTAATTTTGAGATAGAGTTTTTTGTTGTTGTTGTTGTTGTTTTTGTTTTTTGAGACAGGATTTCTCTGTGTATCCTTGGCTGTCCTGGACTCACCTTGTAGACCAGGCTGGCCTCGAACTCACAGAGATCTGCTTGCTTCTGCCTCCCGAGTGCTGAGATAGAGTTTTGTGAATTGTCAAGCCTGCTCTTGAACAAATGTGTAGACCCTAAGTAGGCCTTGGCTTGTGACCCTTGAATCTCTGCGCTTGAGCGGGGGAGGGTAGCTGTGATTGCGGGCCTGGATATGTTTAAAGAAATTGTTATATTTCTCTCTAGTTGTTGAGAAAGAAAGAAAACAGCAAAATGCCTTTGATTGCTGCTAGTTTAGAAGTGCTCTGACTAAAACACCTAAGAAAGAAATTTGCTAGGCATGATGTATCACGCCTTCAATCCCAGCACTCGGGGACAGAGGCCGGCAGATCTCGGTGAGTTCCAGGCCAGCCTGGTCTACTGAGTGAGTCCATGTCTCAAAGGGGAGGAAAAGTGAGAAATCTGCAGTTGGAAGACTGAGGCCAGAGGATCGGGCTAAACTGGGGCTACATAGCAAGACCCTGCACACGTGCGCGCGCACACACGCACGCACACGCACGCACACGCACACTTTCACAATCGTATCTGAGGAGAAATAGAGCACTGTCCTAACAACAAGGGTGACAAGCACCACCCTTTGTCAACTCCAATAGTGACTTTCACTTTTTTACCGGTTACATTTCTTATCCCTGCCCATTCCTCTCACTCTCTAGATAAAAATTATTAAGATTTCTAACGGGAGTCTGACACAGAAGGCACCATATCTCCAAGCCTAGACTGGGCTACAGAATGAGTTCAGGTCCGGCAGCCTGGGCAGGTCAGTGGGTCTCTTCTCTCCAATAAAAAGTAAAAAGAATTTGGTGGGGTTGAGGACTTAGCTTAGCGGGAGAACAGTTCACACATGGAACTTGAACACCCTGGATTTGATCTCCAGTACCCAAAAGAGGGATTAAAAAAAACAAAACAAAACCTCACTAATAAAGTGCTTGCCCACATAGAAACTCTCCTGCAGTTTTTCTATGTTGTATGCTATTTGGTTCCTGTGAACCAAGAAACCGACAAGGTCTGAGGTCAAGTTTGTTCATAAGGTTATACATCACCGCCACAGGAAAGACAAGTGCCGTTCTGATCTTTCGGTGTTTGTTCTCTCGTCTCCCTTCACAGAAGTTCATACAGTACTGCCTGTTCCCACTGTTTCGAAATGAAATTTCTCAGTTTCAGCCACATGCAGAGCCCGCAGTGGCCCTTTTGTTATGAGAATTTGAATTTCTTGGATATCATTCCCAACATGCTTGTATATGTACTCGTAAAGATGTACGTTTTCTTTCAAACACCATCAATTTTTTTATAGAATAATTGCCTATTTTGAGTGATTCTCATTTTGCAAATGTCGCTTAATTGTATGTGTGAGTGCGTATTTTAGTTTCCGAAGGATCAGGGAACAAGTGTGTCCAGCTGAGGGTCTTAAAGTAGAGTGGGGAGAGGAAGGGATGGAGGAAAGCCGAGGGGCAATTCATGTCTTTTAATGTTTGTCGTAAATGCTGTGAAGTTTTGGAGTCATTTGCGGGTTTGTTTTTAATCATTGTCATCATTATTATTAGTGGCTATTTTGTTGGTGGTGGGTTTTTTTTTTTAATTGCTGTTGTTTTTTTTTTTTTTTTTCCAGACAGCTTCATTTAGCCCAGGCTGATTATACAACACCCCTTGTCTTCACCTACTAAGAACATTTTTCTGAAATTTAAAACAATAGTGGTGTAAGTGAAAATTTAGGTACTCGTGATTCTATACCCAGTTGAGAAGAGAATAAAAACAGCAAGGGGCAGGGGTGTTTCTGTTTTGTGTTGTTATTTTTCAAAGAAAGGGAGATGGTTTAAGAAAAAAAAAGACAAGCGCCCAACGTGGGGCTCGAACCCACGACCCTGAGATTAAGAGTCTCATGCTCTACCGACTGAGCTAGCCGGGCTCTGGAATGTTGGTGCTCTCTCCATGTATATGATCTCTGTGGCGCAATTGTACTTGCCCCTGTTTGACATTAGCAAAGTTCCAGAACCCACGGTTTGGTGCCTTTTGTTTGATATTCTTTACTTCTGAGGGACTTGAAGTTCAGAGAGCGGCGGGGACTGACTGCACAGAGCCATGCGGGTCGTTTCCTCCAGTTCCTTCTGAATGGAGCCACCCTGAGCGCTGGGCTTCCGTCTGGGGTGTGTGGTGCTGAGGAGCAGCCGACGGAGCGCTCGGGGGGTGAGGGACCCTTACTGGGGAAATAGGTCCTGTTCACTCTTCTCCAGCAGAGGTTTGTTTTTAATACCAAGTTTGTGCTGCCAGAGTAACGAAGCCCAGGCCATCTGGCGTAAAAGCCACCGAGACATGCTCTTATAGCGTTCGATGCAGAGACGGGCGCTCGGCTCCCCCACGTGTTTGACTCTCCCATTGGTAGACCAGGCGACAAGTTTCAACGTCACCTGACAACTTGTCCCCTGCGCTGGGGAAGGTGGGAAGAGCCTCCCCTGCAGTCCTGATTCTTCCCAAGAGTTTAAGTTCTTTCTGTTGGATAAGCCGCGTGGAATTATATCGGTGACTCAGCTTTACCCCAAAGGCAAAATTAGAATTTTGTTATTTTAAGTAGTAAACGTAAAAAGCTGCCAGGGGACAGTACTACTAATTGCCGTGACTCGGATTCGAACCGAGGTTGCTGCGGCCACAACGCAGAGTACTAACCACTATACGATCACGGCGAGCCACAGGGCTAGCAGCGGGCTGCGGCCTCAATTTAGTGCCTTTTGACGGAGAGTGGAATGGCCTGAGCTGTCTATCACGTAGATAAGTGGTTTGCGGCGTCAGAACTCTGGCTTTGTAGGTGACCTTGACCGTCCGGCAGTGCTGGCGCAGGCATCAACTCGTTGCCTTGCAGGCTTCTCTTGACCTGGGAGGAGAGACCGACTGGCGCCGCACCGGCCCAGCTCTGTTACCTCTCTCCACAGAAGCAAGCCACCTTGCAGGCAGCCCCAAACAGCATTCCTGTTTACCTCTCCGGCCTGTGCTCTTGAATCTGGGCTCTTGTTACCAGGATGGTGCAACCAAAAAAGGAACAGCGCTGGTGAGCTGAAGGAAGGCGGAGGAGCCCTTCTCCGGGGCGGTGATTTCGGCCTCCGCGCCGCTCACCACGGGCTCCTTCGGGAACCGAAGGCGGAGCTGCCTCTGAAGTCTCCGCGGAGAGCCAGCCTCCATTTTAGGCAGCTGCCTAAAGAGTCCCAAAATGATACTTGCACAGGTCTGCCACGCCATTCGCTGTAACCTGCACGGCTTGTGGGTGGGATCACATTGTCGATTTACACAAGCTTGCACAAGAAACTCCAAAGATTGGATGCCAGGAGCCAGGGAGGAATACAAAAAGGTAGCCATGCGTTGGCCGGGAATCGAACCCGGGTCAACTGCTTGGAAGGCAGCTATGCTCACCACTATACCACCAACGCACCCTGTCCAAGAACTCGCTTAGTTTTCTTATGAGGACCGCAAAACCAAGTTTTTTTTTTGTTTTGTTTTTTTCTTGCAAATTTCTGACTGAAAAGAAACTAAGGAGGAGGATGGGGGTGCGGGAGGCACAGAGAAAGACAGAGACTCTAGAACTATACGATTTGTCCTGTGGCGGTTCTTCGTCGGCAAGTTTAAAGAAAATTAATTAGTTATTTTTACAGAAGTACATAATATCCCTATGGCGTTTATTTTAATTGTATATGCTTAATCCCTGTTCAAATGGGTAGTGTTCCGAGGGGTAGCAATTATTTATACTAGCGATTTGCATTTACTGAGTCTTATGTTTTGCCTATTTTTTCTATGAGAATTTTTTAGATAGGCAAAAGCGTTCTGCTTTTATTATACTCGGGCTCATAAAGTTTTAATCTTTATGGTCTCTGATTTGAAAAAGTCCATTCTAGCCAAAAATCAAGACGATTCTTCATAAATGTTTTCTTGTAGCTTTGTAATGTTTCTGTTCTTGTGCTTTAATGCACGGTGGTGTGAGATACCACCAGTACCACGTCTAGATGATTATTCTGAGGAGATAACCAAGGACACACACACATCTTTATATGGATACTCATCAAAGTGTTAGGTGTAAAATCAAAAATTTAGTGGGGACAGAGGGGCACTCTAAAACTCCAGTAATGAGTTAATTAAATTCAAACTGTGTTTATGTTGTGCATTTCTGGCGGAATATTACTTTCTGGAGGGCAAATTAGCAATATCTAGTCCACAAACACACACAACTTTTGAACCAGCATTTCATCTCTGGGCTTTTATTCCACTCATGCAAAATGACATAACGCACAAAGTTATTTATGAAGGCGTGGTTTTGTAATGGTACGGAGTTAGGAAACAAAAAGCCCTAAGGATTCATCAATAGAAAGCTAGTTAGTTATGGAGTAGTCAAACAGTGGAATGGTACGTGCCATAAGAACACTGTTTCTGAAAAGACCTTGTTAAACCGGGCGTGGTGAGGGCACGCGGGTGATCCCAGGCCTTGGGAGGCAGATAAACAAATTTAAGGCCAACCTGGTCTACATGGCGTCCCAAGTCAGCTAGGACTGAAAAGAGAATGGTGAAGCGGAAGAGCCAAGGCAGAGGAGTATCGCTTCCATTAATGAAGAGGGAGGAGCATGTACACAAATTAAGCGTCTCCAATGCTGAGACTAACACTGATCGCCTAAGTAGACACAGAGGGAGTGTGTAGGATGGAAGTCGGGTTTATCAGTTGTGCCTATTTGCAAAACTGAAACCCTAAATTATATAAAACATTTTAAAATTTTTAAGTGGAAGAAAAAAAATATACTAAATAATACCTTTGTTGGGAGGTGTTGAAAATGTTAACTTTTTAAAAACGTGTAGTATGACTTCACTTTCTGTTTCATGTTTTAAGTGACTCTTGTGCTCTAGGAAGTTGAAGGGGAGGAAAAAGCCACTTCCCTGACCGGGAATCGAACCCGGGCCGCGGCGGTGAGAGCGCCGAATCCTAACCACTAGACCACCAGGGATGCTGGCGGGTTCTGCCAGTTTAGGTAATATGGCTCCAAATAAGTGCGCACTTCTTCGCTTTTGCCTGCCTGAAAATTCTAGGTGAGGCCTCCTCCGTGTCGAGGCTACTTGCCTAACACGTTTCTTTTAAAATTATAACAGCGGAAGAGTTCTCGAGCTTGACTCTTAAACACTGGAGAGGATTGTGTACACGGGATCACACTCCCAAGACCAGAGAGAGACAAAACTCTGCAGCAGACTGCTCCTCTCTAGAAAGTGACATCTCCTGGACTACCAGAGGCCTTGTTAAAAGAAACACGCGCCTTCCTTAGAGGGCACAGAGAGCATCTCGGGAGGAACGCTACAACGCCCTAGGCTTCTGGTAGCCACCGGGTACAGCAGCGCTAGCTGAGACTCCTCCCCCAGCCCTGCTGTGCTGAGACTGGGGAAATCAGCCTGCTGGTTGGTGTGCACAAGTGCCTCCCTTTAGTTCACTGCGGCGGCTCCCAGCTTTAAAAAAAAGAAAGTTTATTCTGAGGAATGAGGAGAAAGGAAATCGGCGTGCATTCCCAGATGAAGGAACCTTGTAAAGTCCCCTATCCCCTTCATCGAGGTATTATTGCACTGAACTTGGGAGAGAGAGACGTGGAGAGGCAGACACACGGAGAGAAAAAGCAAACATGGCGAAATGGGCCTTTTTATAGATTATTATGCCACCTGCTGGTGATCTTTGGCAACACCGGAGAACCTGGGAAAGCGTGTTGCTCTGGGATGGGAACTTCCCACCTGCAGGAAATGGGTCTAGGATCCCAAGAAAATGACCACACAGTCCAAAGTGTTTCGGCAAGACAAATAGTTTTCCTTTTGTGCGTACCTATGCCAAATCAAGCCGGTAAACATCCGCAGCGGGGTCCCCCTGGTTGTGTTTTTCCCCCCTAACGCAAAGACATCCCTGTGCCTTTCAAACTTAGCCCAGCTGATAAACAGAATTCAATTTGAGTACCTAGTGCTACCGTGAGCGCGTATTTTGATTTCAAGAAGTGCTGACTCTGGAGGAATTTGAATTCCTGCCAAATCGTTTCTTTATAGTTTCTGCCCGTTTGTTTGTTTTTATGAAGTGTTGCTTTATTTAATCCCTTTGGTAGAAAAGACCCTTCATTTTCTTCACATTTTCCACACCACCTGTCTCAAAATCAAAGCACCAGGACAGAGTTATGTCTCCTCCTCTTCCTGGCACAGCATCTAAGAGTGGATATGATAAGATGTCTCATTTTCTTTTTGTCAAACATTTACAAGTAGTGCCTGAGTACAGATAAACCATATAAAGAAATTTGCTTAAACTGCCCCCATCTGGTGAAAAATAAATAAACATGCACACAAGGATGGATCAGGTAAGATTAAGACATGTTTTTCTCTAATTCCTCCTTCTAATACAAGTAAAATTCCTGGACATTGTGTATTAAGGAAGTAGAAGACTAAAAAGTTGAGAGAAGGATGATACAAACCAGCCAGAAGGGATTTCTCTGGGTTCCCCAGCCCCAACACAGTCGGAATTTGGAGCTGAAAAGGGTAGGAAGCTTGAAGGTCTGGCACTTGGAAGATGGAGGCATATTAGTTCTAAGTCATCTCAAAGGAAGTTCAAAACCTCTCTGGCTACATAAACAAAACATAAATAAACATTAAAAATCCCTAAACTGCCTGTGGTAGCAAACAACCCTAATCTGAGAATTTGGGAAGTAGATCAGAAGTTCAAGGTCAGCCTGGACTATACTTCAATGGTGGAGGTCATCAGGCCTGAACATGCAGGCCCAGAGCAGGAAGCAGTCCTCCTCCTGCAGGTCAGGGTGAGATTTTAGGATTTGGACACATATTGACCGCACTCTTGTTCTGGACCAGCTCCTCTGAGGCACAGCTTACTGGCCTCAACAGACATATCCAGATCCAACCTCAAACTTGTTGAACCAGTCCATCAACCACTTAGTGGGAGACAACATTGTCTCTGGCAGCATTTCTCTCAAGTCAGGAGACTTGAGTCCCTCTCCCTGTCTGCCTACCAGAGAATCTAAGTTCTGAGCTCTCAGTCTGATGCCTTCTTTGGCCTCCATAGGCACAAATGGTACACACACAAACTTGCATGCAAAACACATGCATATAAAATGAAAAGTAAATAAAATCTCAGAAGAATAAAGTCTGAGGTGGAGGAAGGGATTTGAAAAAAAATCCCTCCAATTTGGCAGGGAGTCCAACCCACAGATTTAAGAACCCATCCAGGATAAACACAAGCAAATGCATGCCGAAGTGGTTCATAGAAACTGCTGAAAGTTAAAATAACTAGAAAAAGAAAGAAAGAAAAGAAAAATGTGTCACAATTAAGCTCAGGAAAATGATTTGAATGATTGTAGAGGTTAGATAAATTAGATTTAAAAAATATATAGGAGTTTCTGATACTGCCTCTTAATTCGGGGCCTGAAGAGCATTATCAGCATGAAGTCAGGAAAAACAGGAAAGACTTAATAGACTGAAAAACAAGGTTGAAGTCAGAAAAACAGGAAAGACTTAATAGACTGAAAAACAAGGTTGAAGTCAGGAAAAACAGGAAAGACTCAATAGACTGAAAAACAAGGTTGAAGTCAGAAAAACAGGAAAGACTTAATAGACTGAAAAACAAGGTTGAAGTCAGGAAAACAGGAAAGACTCAATAGACTTGAAGAAACAAAGTATCTGGCCTGACATTGTTTTCAGCTGCTAAGTGGGCAGAGCCCAAATTAAGCTGAAACAGAGTTCCTCCTATTTAAGGACAGTACGTGGAGCCCAGAAAGAAGAGGCCTCTGATGCTAGAGAGCTCCAAGAGTCCTGCTGAAAAAAGGGCTGGCCATTGATGGCCAGCTCTCTCACTGAAGCAGAAAGAAGCCGGTGAGCAAAGAAAGCCTGAGCAAGACACCAAAAGGCCAAGGACTGGACCTTGTGGCTCAGCTTTTGCCTGAGGGGTTTGATCTGTCCGATCAGTGGCCTAGGGGAAACTGTGCCTGGCTTTAAGGACTGAGGCAGAGCAGCTGAGTTCCTGATTCAAAAGAAGTAAGTTGGCCTGCAGACGGCTGGGGTCTCCCACAAAGAAAGCATGAAGCCTTATTTAAGGTGAGACTGTAATAACCAACTTACCCTGACGAACCTGCACCTGAGAGATCCAGAAAAAGAACTGCTAAGTGTGTTAAAGAATCTACAACAAAGACTGTGTTCCTGACGACTGAGGACCTGCCCCAGAGACTGTATCATTCTAAAAGGTTATGAAAGTGGTTGTTATAATTATCAATAGGTTTAGTGGATAGGTTAAAGGGGTTGTAGGAATTTATAGGATTAATAGTTAAGAAATTGTTGGTGTTTGTTATAAGTGAATTTAGTAATAAATAAATAAGTGATAATTTAAAAGTTCAGTTACAAATGATAATAGATTTCTCATTAGAAGGCATAGATCTTTTTAAAGGTCACTCCAGATTTCTGTATCCAGTGGAAAAAATCTTTCAGAGTGAAAGGGGGAGGGTGCTGGAAAGATGGTTCAGTGGTAAAAATGCTTCCTGGTCTTGTGTGGAACCTGTGTTCCATTCTCAGTACCCACATCTGCCAGCTCACAACCTACTGTAACTCCAGCTCCAGGGGACCCAGCGTCATCTGGCCTCTTCTGAGCTACACTTATGTACACAGATATATACACATACACGTAAATAAAAATAGAAATAAATCGTTATTCAAATGGACAGGAACATGAAAACATGCTTTAAGTCAGTAGTCATAGGGAAATAAAAACAAAACCACATTAAGGCAACATTTACACCTGTCTTAGTTGGGGTTTTATTGCTGTGAAGAGACACCATGACCATGGCAACTCTTACAAAGGAGAACATTTCATTGGGGGTGGCCCAGGTTCAGAGGCTTAGTCCATTATTGTCATCAGGGGAAGCATGGTGGCACACAGAAAGACATGGTGTTGGAGACAGAGTTCTACATCTGGATTGGCAGGCAGCTGGAAGAAAGACTGAGCCATTGGGCCTGGCTTGAGCTTCTGGAACCTCAAACCCCACCCCCAGTGACACCCTTCCTCTAACAAGGCCACACCTACTCCAAGAAGGCCACACCCACTCCTCTGAGGCCTGGAACTCTATCGGTAAATCAGGTTGGCCTGGAGTTCAGAACTCAGAGATCTGCCTGCCTCTGCTGGGTGGGATTAAAGGAATGATCCGGCTTTGGGGACCATTTTCATTCAAATCACCACAACACCTACCAGGTGTAGGTGGCTATAAATTAAAAAAAAAATAGAAAAGAGCAAGTGTCAATGAGGATAAGCAACTGGACATTTGGGGCCTACTGGTAGGAATATTGAATAGTGCAAGATGCTGTGTAAAGCTCCATGAGGTAAATACAGAATATGACTCAGTCATTCCACTCCTGGGAATAAACCCCAAAGAACTAAAAACAAGTAAATAAATACTTGCATATGCATTCTCGCTGGAACACTATTGGATATGGATACCTCTAGATCTCCAAAAATGTAGAAACAGTCCACAAATGCCCTTCAGCAAAAGAAGAGATAAAGTGGAATCCAAGGGTATGTGAATGTAGCTCAGTGCAATGACCATTTGCAAGTAAAGATGTGTGACAAAGCTGGGCATGGTGGCTCACGCCTTTAATCCCAGCATTTGGGAGGCAGAGGCAGGTGGATCTCTGTGAGTTCGAGGCCAGCCTGGTCTACAAAGTGAGTCCAGGACAACCAGAGCTACACAGAGAAACCCTGTCTCGAAAAACGAAGAAAAAAAGTAAAAAAAAGATGTGTGATCAAAGGGCATACTGTGGGACACACTATAGCTTCTACAATGAGATTTTATTTTATGTTTTGTTTATATTTTTAATTTTTTTAAAACATTTATTTATTATGTATACAGTATTTGCTCTACATATATGCCCGGGC
>CAJQZJ010016855.1:5544461-5557224 GCA_907164525.1 Lophiomys imhausi | reverse complement strand
TCCAAACAGTGGCCTAAAGGAAACGGTGCCTGGCTTTAAGGACTGAGGCAGAGCAGCTGAGTTCCTGATTCAGAGGAAGTAGGTTGGCGTGCAAACGGCTGGGGTCTCCCACAGAGAGGAAAGCATGAAGCCTTATTTAAGGTGAGACTGCAATAACCAACTTACCCTGACGAACCTGCATCTGAGAGATCCAGAGAAAGGACTGCTAAGTGTGTTACAGAATCTACAACAAATACTGTGTTCCTGACGACTGAGGACCTGCCCCAGAGACTGTATCATTCTAAAAGGTTATGAAAGTAGTTGTTATAATTATCAATGGGGTTTAGTGGATAGGTTAAAGGGGTTGTGGAAATTTATAGGATTGATAGTTGGGAGATTGTTGGTGTTTGTTATAAGTGAATTTAGTAATAAATAAATGGGTGATAAATAGTAATTTAGAAGTTCGGTTACATATAGTAAATATTTAGATTTGCCAGAAATCTACCTGTGTGTTTAGCATTCCATTCCACATCTTCATCCATCTTTCTGTCCAAATCATTCTTTTTCAGTAAATTCTGTGACATTTCTTTTCACAGAGATCCGTTGAGGTGAGTTTATTTGAACACCTTCACCTGTTCAATTGCTTTGCTTGGTTTTTTTTTTTTGGTTTTTTTTTTTTTTTTTTTTTTTTTTTTTTTTTTGCAGAGGATCAAACAACAGGCCGGGCATGCTAGGCCAGTGCTCACTACTGGGCACCACCCCAGTTCGTTGGTATCATTTCCAGTCTAATGTTTCCTTCTCCGATTTTGTTTCAAATTAGTGTTGAACCAGGTTGTTTGTCCTATAAGATATCTTCACAAACTGAATTTGCACCTCTGAGGTCCATTTGATGTTTCCCAAATCTCCTATAAATTAGTAAATAGTTCTAGACCAGAAATTGATCAAATTCAGATGGAAGTGGTTATTTTTGTTTTCTAGGTTTTATTTTTTTTTTTTTAAGGGGGGTTTGTTTTGAGACAGGGTTTTTCTGTGTAGTTCTGGTTATCCTGGAACTCAGAGAGCCTGCCTCTGCTTCCGGAGCACTGGGATTAAAGGTGTGTGCCACCACCGTCCACCAGGTTGAAATGTTTTGTTGTTGTTTGCTTTTTGTTTGTTTGTAACATGGTCTCCTCAGGCTGACCTTAAACTTCTGATCCTCTTGCCTCCCGCGATGGTCACACACCATCACACCCAGCTTTTGTTTGTTTTTTTGGGAAGGCAAAGTAGAGTTATATACCTAACTACAATCAGAAGAACATATTTTTCTCTTTAGTGATGAATTATTGCTCATTGCCTACATACATAAACTCAGGGTGTCGTCGCCTGGGACCACTGACTGGACTGCCTATACAGGGGTCTGGGAATTGGAGAGACAAAGAACACAAAGAGAGACAGCAAGACAGCAATCTGATCAAGGTGACAAACTTTACCAAAGGTTCAGCTGCTTATATAGACTGAGAACAACAAGTGGGCGTGGAAAACAAGATCGTCAGAATCACATTTCCACCTCATTACAGAGTCAAACAACAAGCAGGAGTGGAAAACAAAAGCGTCAGTATCAGGAAAACACAGCAAGTACCAGCTGCATGGAAAGTCTCAGGTAAAAGTCCAAACTGCCTCACTCAGGTGCAGGTTAAGTACTTGACAATAAATGGCTGCTCTGTAAGGGGCTGCATCACACTAGAGTTATAAAATGCTGGTGTTCTGATTATGTTATGGTATTTTTATTTATTTTTGAGATAGGGCCTCAAAATAGTTATTTTTAACATATAGTAAATACTTAGATCTGCCAGAAATCTATTTCTGTGTCTAGCAGCCTAGGCCTGCTTGGAACTCTCCAGCCTTCCGAGTGTTGGGATTTAAAGACAGGTGCGAAACACAGCATCTTTATTTATTTACTGAATATTTCTGGAATTCTCCCATTATTTCAAAACACAGCTTCCATATGAAAAATGGGATAAAGCTAGGAATCCTGTCTCACGCAGAACTCAAGCACATGGGAGATCATCCTAGGCTACATTTTCAGTTGGAAGCTAACCTTCGAAACTTTATCTTCCAAAATACAAAACCAAACCAGAACAGGGCTGGTGAGATGACTCAGAGGGCATAGATGCTTGCCGCCAAGCCTGACAGCCTTGTTTGGGTCCCCTGGACCCACACAGTGGGAGGAAAGCCAGGTCCTTCACATTGTCCGGTGACTTCCACTCCTGTGCTATGGAACACACCTGCCCCTTCCACCCACAAGTCAATAAATAAAGGCAATGAAAAACTTAAAAACAAAACAAAGGTAGTATAACTATGTGGTTCTTTCCATTTGCCTGCAGTTTCAAAATGGAGTGATACAACAGCTGTCTCCAGTAATGGCCAATCACTTTTGACTTTTAAGTATAATTGTGAACTTAGATTTAAAATATTGGTCAAGTGGCAACTACCATATTCCAATTGCCTTCTGATTCCTTTTGATACTTTTTTTTTTTCTTGCTTGATTTGAGACAGGATCTCACTATGTAGCCTTGGCTAGCCTGGAACTCCTTATGTAGACCAGGCTGGTCTGAAACTCAGAGATCCATCTGCCTCTGCCTCCTGAATAAAGGCATGTGCCACCATGCCCAGCTTGATGCAATATTTTAAAGTTTCCTTGATTATCTTGGATAATTCCCGGCCCCAAATGAGAATAAACTGTTTCTCCAAAGAATTCTGGTTTCTTTCTTTTTTTTTTTTTAAGAAATGTATTTTTCTTTTTTTTTTAAGATTTATTTATTATGTATAGTGTTCTGTCTGCAGATATAAATGCAGGCCAGAAGAGGGCACCAGATTTCATTATGGATGGCTGTGAGCCACCATGTGGTTGATGGGAATTGAACTCATGACCTCTGGAAGAGCAGCCAGTGCTCTTAACAGCTGAGCCATCTCTCCAGCCCGAATTCTGGTTTCTTACAGTGGGAAATCATACTTATGTGTCACGACTAGGACACTAGAAGTGTTCACTACCACATGGTAACTGTATTAGGTCTTTTCATGGTAAGTTAGGAATATTTACAGACAAAATTCCATGAACACACAGCTATCTCTGCAATTTAAATTTATTTTTAAACTTATTAGTTTTTTCCTGTGTGGGTGTTCCACCTGCTTGTATGTCTGTGTGCATCTGTACGCAGTACCTTACGAGACCAGAAGGGGGCATCAGATTCCCCTGGAGCGGTTTAGATTTAGAATTATAGAGGTTTGTGGGTTTTTTTGTTTGGTTGGTTTTGGTTTTGGTTTTTCGAGACAGGGTTTCTCTGTGTAGACCTGGCTGTCTTGGACTTGCTTTGTAGAGTAGGCTGGCCTTGAACTCGGAGATCCACATGCCTCTGCTGGGATTAAAGGTGTGTGCCATCATGCCTAGCTGAATTATAGAGTTTTTACTTAACTTCATCAACATGAATCAGCATTTCTATCCCACATCAAAGATCATGGCTCTCAAAAGCCCCAGTATTGGCCACCCCAGTATTGTAATTGCAGCACCCAGGAAGTCAAGGCAAGAGGATTGCAAGTTTCAGGCCAGCATAGATTATATAGTGAGACTCTGTTTCAAACAAAAACCTCACCGTTATTACTTAATTTAAAAATAAGATTCTATGGACTGCGCTGGGTTGCCGCCGCCACTGTCACCATCGTGCCAGCCCCACGGGTCTCAATGGAGGAGGTGGATGACTCCAGGATGGGAGACAAGCCGATTGGGAGCAGGTTGGGCTCCAGCTTTATTCAACATTACGACCAGTTATTTGATAATGACAGAACCCAGCTAGGTGCAATTTACATTGATGCATCATGCCTTACATGGGAAGGACAGCACTTCCAGGGGAAAGCTGCCATTGTGGAGAAGTTATCTAGCCTTCCATTCCAGAAAATTCAGCATAGTATCACGGCGCAGGACCATCAGCCTACACCGGATGGCTGTATCATCAACATGGTTGTAGCCCAGCTCAAGGCTGATGAAGATCCCATCATGGGTTTCCACCAGATGCTTCTATTAAAGAACATCAACGATGCTTGGATTTGCACCAATGGCATGTTGGGCTTCCCCTGCACAACTTCAGCTGCAGTCTTCCTGGGCAGATGCTCATGCTGTTTCCTCCTCCCTCCTCTTCCCAGTACTGTCTCACTCCTCCAGACGCTCCACATGTCATACAGGAGCGAGGTGGGAGTGGGTGCAGGGCACTTCTGTCACCACGGTGTTGTGCATGATGTCTGGATGCTAGACCAGTTGCATCTGACAGAAGTTTGTGTTGTACCAGCGCAGGCCTTGGAAAGACTTAAGTAATGCAGAAGATTGCTGGCTTTTGTTTTATTTTGTATTTTTAATCTACTGACAAGTCGCTCTAGTAACCCAAAGACCTGAAGGAGAAAGCAGCCGCTTCACCGCCCAGATATTGATCTGTTCAGTTGTTTCAATGCCTCATGATACAATAAAACCACAAAAATTTTCTTTAAAAAAAAAATTAAGACTATTTTTTTATGTGTGTGGGGGAGGTTGAATAGTTCCCAAGGAAACTGGAAGAAAGCACTGAATCCCCTGAAGCTATCTGGTGTGGGTGCTGGGAACCCAAGTCGGGCCCTCTGTAAAACCAATCCGTGGTCTCAACTGTGCAGCCATCCATTAATTTCTATTAAGCCCACAACACACTCAAAATATTTCCAGAGAGCCGGGCATGGTGGTGCACGCCTTTAGTCCCAACACTTGGGAGGCAGAGGCAGGCAGATTAAAGGCAAACTCTGAGTTCGAGGCCAGCCTGGTCTACAAAGTGAGTCCAGGACAGCCAGAGCTACACAGAAAAACCCTGTCTAGAAAAACAAAACAAAGTTCCAGAATTTTTTTTATAATACCTACCCTACTTTCAGTGATAATGAGTTTAGATCATTCTTTATATACTTTTGTACTAGTTGGACACAGTGGCCCCGCCTGTAATCCCAGCACCGTCAGGGTAATTGCCTCAGTCATCTGGTCAAGATAATAAGTTCTAGGCCAGCCAGGACCACACATGTAGCAACACCCTGTTTCCAACAACGATTTCCTTAAAAATACTTAAAAAAATTTTTTTATGTGGATGGGTGTGCCTCAGGGTATGTATGTGTACTACATGTGTCCAGGAGCTGTCAGAGGTCAGCTGAGAGGACTGGATCCCCTGAAACAGTCATGAGCTGTCCTGTTGGTGACGGAAACAGACCCTGGGTCCTCTGTAGGAGTCGCAAGTGCCTTTAACCACCGAGCCATCCCTCCAGCCTCGAGATTATTTTTCGCACTTAGTTTTGGTTTTTGAGTATATTGAGTATACAGCACTTTGCATGTTCCAGGCAACTTAGTATGTCTTAGTCACTTGATTAGTTTAGTTGGGGGGATTTTACAGACTAAAAGTTCTTGTGATGTGGGCTAGAGAAAGAGCTCAGCAGGTACAGGCACCAGCTGTCAAAACCAACATTCGGTCCCTAGGAGGAGAGAGCTGACTCCTGTAGATTTTCGAACACTGACATGAGTACACACAGGGACACACAGAGATGGACAGACACACTCTAAATAATTTAGTGTAAAAAAGTTATTGTGATAATGGTCTTGTATAGTTGAGATCTATTATATCATTATAAAAGATGCCTGCATGTTCCTCACACTCCTGTTTTGAAGACTGTGTGCATGTATGTGTATCTGAGAGGGGACCATGTGACCTACAGACTGTGAAGTGGACGTAGAGCTGACAGGGCCAGAGACTTTGGTAACACAATTTGTAATCAGTCCTGGGCTGCTTTCCCTTGGCAAGCACTGAGAGATGGTGACCCCAGAAATGCTGCCAGGTGGAAAAAAGGACACAACTATATTCTTTGGTTATAATAACATCTTCAAAAAAGACAGACTCTTTCTACAGAAGTCTTATTTCTGAATCTCTTCTCTCCCTGTTCATCTACCTGACTTCCCTTCTCCATGGATCAGTAATCATCAAAACTTCGGCTCCAATTCTTCACCTCTTTGCCTCTGTTATTGTTGTCCCCCACCCCACCCCCCTGCAACCCAGAAGCTTATGTTTGTGTGTGTGTGTACTGATGATGATGATGAGGAGGGACTGTCGTACAAGCTAGTGTAATGGAAACAGTGGAGATAGGATAGACAGCTGCAGAGATCCAAGCGGGACAGACTGAACGAACCCTCCTCCGAAACAGTTCTGCTCTCGGATTTCTTCTCTGGACAGCTGGGCCTTTCGGCTTCTGAAATACTTGGCAAAGATGGGGGAGGGTCTCTGAACTATGTTTGCTGTCCCTCCTCAAAGCCAGCCACCTCCACATATCTTACGTGGAAACTCAACGGGATCCTCAGTAGAGCAAGGGTGAGAGGCATCACATAATCCACTAGCACTCTTAAAGGCCAGGAGCTCATCTCTGAGAATGCTGGAGGACCTGCGTGGCCTGAAGGTCGATCCTCCGAGCTGCAGTTCGATATGTGACTTGGCCATCGTGTTTCCTTATGCTCTCCCTCACTTGGTACCCAACTTGCCATATCCCATCCTTATTCTGCTCGCCCTTCCCACTGCCTTTACTCCTGCACCCTCCTGCCACCAGCGCTCCTGGAATTTTGGACTTGGCTATTTTTAAAACTGTCAACTGAGCAGCCACCCCCCTCCTCCTCTCAGCTGTCCAGTACTTGGGCCAGCCATATACTCTCCCTCCCCCTGCCTCCATACCAAACCTTCTCTGGCTCTCTGACCTCCGTGAGCTTGCAGGCAGTCTGGGGAACTGGGAGAGACATGGAGAAAGAGATGGGGACCCCCCTGGCTGGAGCAGAGCAACAGAATAGGCAGCTATGGCTGGAGCATCATGGGTCAGTCTAGTGTTTGACCTCGGAAACAGTAAGTCCAGACAAAACTGCAATTACTTTGATAAGCTTTTGGGTCGAGGTCAGAATTTCATAGAATTACAGATTGAATTTCATAGAATTACAGATGTCTGTTCTGAAAACTAAGATCTCCCCTTACCAAGGTACCCCAATCTTCACTTTTCCTCCTGCCTCAATGTTTTGGTTTCTAAACCATGGCCACCTGAAGTTTAATGCTGCCTCTCTCTGGCGCTCTTAGTTTCTTCTCCATCTTATTACACCAAGACTTTGTGGGGGGGTGAGGGGTGTGGGGATAGTGCTGAGCATTGAACCCAGGGCCTTGAGCATGGTAAACACTCACCTGCCATTGGGTAACATTCCCAGTCCCTACCTCAAGACCTCTCAGACTTCCTGCAGGACTCTTTCCCACCCTATATACCTCTACTCCAAGGAGGAGTTTTGGCAGCAGAAAGGGAGATAGACTCTTCCCGATGTCTGTTCTCCTCAAAAGACCAGGAGCATCTGGGTTTGCAAAGAGGGATAAAATAAAGAGTTGCTCTTCAGCCGGGTCTGGAAAAACACAGGGACTGTCGACCAGGCAAAAACAAATAAATACTAATTTGAATGCTTGATCTGTACCCTACCCTCCGAGAGAGGGGTCATAATGTCAGCCCTCTGGAAAGGCTGAGCCTGGCTTTCTTTTCACTAGAAAAGTGACATTCTAGAAGGCATTTGTCTTCTATGTTTACCCTTTGTGCCCTTCTAACACAATGAAGAAAAAGAAATGGCAAGTGGCTTCTCCTAGTTGGGAGGGACCCATAAGAGGTATGTTTTTAGAAGCATTCTCAAATCCTACTATTAGTGGGGACCCACTGAGACGATCAGGACCTCACTTTCCTCAGGGATTCCTCCATTTTTGACACCTCTGTTATTTGGTAGTCAGGATGGGGCAATACAGTGGACTCTGCCCACTGAGGTCACTCGACCTTCTCTCCACCCCCCCCCCCCGCCCCCCCTCCCGCCTAGGGCTATTGCACAAGGGACCTGAAGGTGGCCACAGGAGCAGGGCATTGAGGCTCACAGGCCACACTCACCATCTGGAAGCCGCCTTCTTCCCAAGCTCCAGTCTGTTTAATTCTTGTCTTGATCTCTTCAGATTCTCTACCTGCCATCTTGACATGTCTTCAAGCCTTCTCTTTCCCCACACCTAGCCAAGTTTTTTTTTGTCCAGCCACAGAACTGCCGGTCGAAATTCCCTAGGCAGAAGGTTCAGCAGCTGGGAAGAACCGACGCCTGGGGGGACCTGGCTAGATAGGTATGGGAGATCGAAGCCAGGCCCCTAGTCCCCGGTCCCCCCATGGCAGTCCTCCAACTCTAGGCACACTCACTCTCCTGCTGCTGCTCTGTGGACAGGGTAAGGAAGGGCCAGGGAAGGGCTGGGCATATCTAGAGGTTAGGCTGCTGGGTGGGGGTGGGCACGTGAGCACAGGGTGAGCTAGCCCCAGTCACTTGCCAACTATGAAAGAGGCTTGTCTTGTTTCCCATTTAACCTGAGGAAGGCCACAGATGGAGTTCTTGGACCCTAGGGGAAAGAGGTCCCGCTGGATTACAGGGTTTTAATGGAGGAAAAGAGGGAAGGAGGCGAGGAGCAGGGGGCGGACAGGGCGGATGCACCGCCGTCTCACCGCCTTTCCCTTCTCTCCCCAGCTTACTCCCAGTGCAAGATCCTGCGCTGCAACGCCGAGTACGTCTCGTCTACGCTGAGCCTCCGTGGAGGGGGCTCACAGGGCACGCAGCGTGGAGGCAGCCGTGGCGGGGTGGCCTCAGGCGGCCTGTGTCGCGCCCTGCGCTCCTACGCGCTCTGCACTCGGCGCACGGCCCGCACCTGCCGCGGGGACCTCGCTTTCCACTCCGCGGTGCACGGCATCGAGGACCTCATGATCCAGCACAACTGCTCCCGCCAGGGCCCCACGGCGGCGCCGCCCCCGGCCCGGGGCCCCATCCTTCCCGGGGGCGGCCCGGCGCCCCTGACCCCAGACCCCTGCGACTACGAGGCCCGGTTTTCCCGGCTGCACGGTCGGGCCCCGGGCTTCCTGCATTGCGCCTCTTTCGGAGATCCCCACGTGCGCAGCTTCCAGCATCACTTTCATACGTGCCGCGTCCAAGGGGCTTGGCCCCTGCTGGATAACGACTTCCTTTTTGTCCAGGCCACCAGCTCCCCCGTGGCATCGGGAGCCAATGCTACTACCACCCGGAAGGTCAGGGATTCGAATTTTCCTCCCAACCCGCCTTCTGAAGACCCCTCACGGGCCACCCACCCTACCAGTCCTTCTTGTTCCCACTATTCCTCAGCCAGCCAGCTCCCGGTTCCTTGTCTTTCCTGAACATTCCCTTCCATCCTGAGCGGCTTCCTACCATCAAACAGGCCCGCACGGCGCCGACCCCCGGCCCGGGGCCCGGTCCTTCTCGGGGGCGGCCCAGCGCCCCTGACCCCAGACCCCTGTGGCTATGAGGACCGGTTTTCTCAGCTGCTCGGTCTTGTAAATGCAATTCCTCTTAATGGAAACTTCATTCAAATGCAAATAACACTGAAGAGGAAGCTGGGAACGGCAGCCAGGGCTAGCTGGGGAGTCAAAGGGACACTTCATTTTCTCTGGGGGTTGCTGAGATTGAGACAAAGTGGGGAGAGAGAGGGTGGGGAGACAGAGAGAGATTAAGTAGGGGTCAGGCACTTTTGGAAGGCAATGAAGGGTGAGAGGAAGGACTGAGGAGCACGAAGACACTTTGTTTCTCTACCGGGATCAGACCCTTTTCTATATATGCGCCTTGAGAATGCATTGAGCCCTAATGAACTATTTTTCCTCTTGTCCCCACAGATCACCGTCATATTTAAAAACATGCAGGAATGCATTGACCAGAAGGTCTACCAGGCGGAAGTGGACAATCTCCCGGCCGCCTTTGAAGACGGGTCTATCAATGGAGGCGACCGGCCTGGGGGCTCGAGTTTGTCTATTCAAACTGCTAACCCTGGGAGCCACGTGGAGATCCGAGCTGCCTACATTGGAACAACTATAATCATTCGACAGACAGCTGGACAGCTCTCCTTCTCCATCAGGGTAGCCGAGGACGTGGCGCGGGCCTTCTCCGCTGAGCAGGACCTGCAGCTGTGTGTTGGGGGATGCCCTCCGAGTCAGCGCCTCTCTCGCTCAGAGCGCAATCGCCGTGGGGCCATGGCTGTGGATACTGCCAGGCGGCTGTGTAAGGAAGGGCTTCCGGTTGAAGACGCCTACTTCCAATCCTGTGTCTTCGATGTTTCAGTCTCTGGCGACCCCAACTTTACTGTGGCGGCTCAGACAGCACTGGACGATGCCCGAGTCTTCTTGCCGGATTTAGAGAAACTGCACCTTTTCCCCTCCGATGCGGGGCCTCCTCTCTCTCCAGCCACCTGCCTCGCTCCGCTTCTCTCTGGCCTCTTTGTTCTGTGGCTTTGCATTCAGTAAGGAGGCCAGCAACCGGTGACTAGTTTGGAAAGGATGTGAGGATAGGGGTTGGTGTGAGAAAACAGAAAGATGTGCCAAGGGAAGCAGAGGGGACAAGAGATAATGACGCTTACCCAGAATCAGATAAGGCCACAGTCCAGGGCTGAAATGACGCTAGAATAAGAATTCTGGGCCAGGGTTTTGCATTCCAGCCACGAATTTCCCAGTCCCATTTGGAACAAGCTGATTCCACTCCACATGCACCTGAAATCACTCCTACAAGCCTGGAGATTGTGAGAGTGCTAATGAGCAGCAAAACATTAAAGAGTTGAGACTTCTTCAAGGAAAAACTAAAAGAGGGAAGACGTGATTATCTCTAAGGAAGCTGAAAGAGGAGAAAGTAATTGGGGAAAGCTTTTTGGTTCAGAAATGAAGTAGGCTTTGACCCTTAGGCAAAGGAAGTCAGGCTTCAGAGACTGGCATCCCCACCCCTTACTGATCTGTTATTAAAGGTATGAACCCTCCATACTGTCCTTTGTTGCCTTTGTTCAGTCCCTTTGCAGATGTGTGACTTGGGTTGAGGCCATGTGTCCCCTCCACTGAGTTTACAGGCAGGAAGGAATCATGACTATTATCATCATGCGTCTATCATGTTCGATGGAGCCTCCTTTAACCCCAGATGACCTCGAGTTGCTGGTCAGACCGTCTCTGCTCAAGTGCAAGTAAGTGTAGGCATGTGTTAACTTTTCCCTGGAGTCTGCGACTTTCGGGTTCACGTGGGAAGATAGTGGATGAGAGCCATAGTAATGAAAAGTAATGAGAGACACAGAGACACCGCTGCACACTGTAAAGATTTGAACCGTCCGTGGCTTTCTAGGAAGTGAAAACCATCGAGAGTTATCCGCAAGGTCACAATTAGTGAGGAAACCAGTGAAATTCAAATGACAAGCAAGGAGTCATGAGATAGGAGGCTCAGAGGCAGAGACTTACATGGCACCTTGAAAGGGGGTCAGGGAGTTCAAGTCTGATCACAAATATTTATTTAGTGTTTAAAATCTGCCAGACAATGTTATCAAAGTGTTTTTTGTTTTTGTTTTGTTTTTCTTTCTTCTTTTTTTTGGTTTTTCGAGACAGGGTTTCTCTGTGTATCTCTGGCTGTCCTGGACTCACTTTGTAGACCAAACTAGCCTTGAACTCACAGAGATCCACCTGCCTTTGCCTCCCTAGTGTTGGGATTAAAGGCGTGTGCCACCACGCCCAGCTGTTATCAAAGCTTTAAAAAATATAATAATGTTATAAACACATTGAAAGTGCATGGAGCTGGAGAGATGGCTCAGCAGTTAAGAGCACTGAGCAAGCACTCTTGGCAAGGACCTAGGTTCTGTTCCCAGCGCTGACAGTGGCCTGCAACTCTAGCTGCAGGGGATCTGACATACCTTCAGGCCTCCTCTGGCACTTGCATGCACATAGTGCACAGAGATTCATGCTACACACACATGTCCACGTACATCTTTAAAAAAAATCTTAAAAATATATATATTTATGCCTTAAGGGCTAGGCATGTGGCTCGGAGATAGAGCATTGGCCTAGCATATGCAAGGGCCCTGACTTAGATCACCAGTACTGCAAAATAATAACAACAATAAGAACTCTTTTAGCTTAGTGTGGTGGCACACTCCAGAAATCCCAGAACTCAGAAGGTAGAAGCAACACCAGGAGTTCGAGATCATCGTTAGTTATATATGGTGTTCAAGGCCAGCCTGGGCTACATGAAATCCTGTTTCAACTCTCCTTCCCAAAACTAAACTAAGTAATGATAGTTATTATTTATAACTCTCTGAAAAAGTACTCTTCTATATCATTCCATGTCTGTCTGTACACACACAGCTCCTATCTCTGTCTGGTGGTGTTTTGAGGGTTTCTGTGCCCTGGGGATGAACTTGGGTCTGTGTATGCGTTCAAGCACTCTACCCTAGAGTGTATCTCTATCTTTACTGAAAGGAAATTGAGTTACAAAAAGATTGAGCAACTTTCCCACAGTCACGCAGCTCATAGAGCAGCAGAGTCAAAAACTGAACAGACACAGTTTGGATCCAGAAATATAACTCCTAACCACTCTGGCATATTCCCGAGGAAACAGAGCTACAAAGGACTGTGACCCCAGAGACTGTTCCTGGCGACTGAGGACCTGCCCTAGAGACTGTATCCTTCTAAAAGGTTATGAAAATAGTTGTTAATAGTTATCAGTAGGTTTAGTGGTTAGGTAATAGGGGTTGTAGTCATTCTTAGGGTAAGTTGTTAAGTGAATGTTTATAAGTGAATATAGTTATCAATAGATACTTATTGAATAATTAAAAAGGTTTGTTTTCAGCCAGAGGATGGGGAATGAGGCAGTGGATACTACTACAAAAGCTCCCCTCTTTTC
>CAJQZJ010016855.1:5461041-5543972 GCA_907164525.1 Lophiomys imhausi | reverse complement strand
CATGCACCACCATGCCATTATCCAGTGCTGGGGACTGAACTCTGGGCTGGCATGCACCACCATGCCATTATCCAGTGCTGGGGACTGAACTCTGGGCTGGCATGCACCACCATGCACTTTATCCAGCTCTGGGGACTGAACTCTGGGCTCGCACCTGTAACCCTGTGTCAACTCAGCTGCACCCCCAGTCCTGCCTACATGTTTGTACAAAAATCGCTCGTTGTATTGGAGTTCTTGCTTAAAGAGCAACTTTATCCCTCAAATGCAAGACTTTCAAAGAAGAATTCATAACCAATTGACTAATGGCATTCTTATTATATGGCACCACTCATGTAAAACTCTTCCTTTGCTGAGACCCGGGATTTAGCCCTTTCCCCAAAAGAATGCTTAGACACCAGTAGCTCAAATGAACACAAGACAAGATCACCAACATTATTAATAATAAGGAGATGCTGGGGAGCTGGCTCAGCGGGCAAAGTGCTTATTGTGTAAGGATCTAAGCTCCGGTCCCCAGCACTCTCTTCAAAGTTGAGGACAATTGCCGGGTGGTGGTGACACATGCCTTTAATCCCAGAACTCTGGAGGCAGAGGCAAGCAGGTCTCTGCGAGTTCAAGGCCAGACTGATCTACAGAGAGTTCCAGGACATCCAGGGCTACAGAGAAACCCTGTCTCAAAAAACCAAAACAAAAGTGGGGCAAGGCGATGAGTGTCTGTAACTCCAGCCTGGGCACTGAGCCGAGCAGGTCCTCGGGCTTACTGGTCAACCAATTTAGCAGAAATGGTGACTCTCAGGTTCAATGAGGCACCCAGCTGGAGGGGTTAGATAAATTAGATTTAGAAAATATATAGGAGTTTCTGATACTGTCTCTTAATTCGGGGCATGAACAGCATTATCAGCATGAAGTCAGGAAAAAACAGGAAAGACTTAATAGACTGAAAAACAAGGTTGAAGTCAGGAAAAACAGGAAAGACTCAATAGACTGAAAAACAAGTTTGAAGTCAGGAAAACAGGAAAGACTTAATGGACTTGAAGAAACAAAGTATCTGGCCTGACATTGTTTTCAGCTGCTAAGTGGGCGGAGCCCAAATTAAGCTGAAACAGAGTTCCTCCTATTTGAGGACAGTACATGGAGCCCAGAAGAGAAGAGGCCCCTGATGCTAGAGAGCTCCAAGAGTCCTGCTGAAAAAAGGGCTGGCCATTGATGGCCAGCTCTCTCCCTGAAGCAGAAAGAAGCCGGTGAGCAAAGAAAGCCTGAGCAAGACACCAAAACACCAATGACTGGACCCTGTGGCTCAGCTTTTGCCTAGAGGGGTTTGATCTGTTCGATCAGTGGCCTAAAGGAAACGGTGCCTGGCTTTAAGGACTGAGGCAGAGCAGCTGAGTTCCTGATTCAAAAGAAGTAAGTTGGCCTGCGGGTCTCCCACAGAGAAGAAAGCATGAAGCCTTATTTAAGGTGAGACTACAATAACCAACTTACCCTGACGATCCTGCATCTGAGAGATCCAGAAAAAGGACTGCTAAGTGCGTTACAGAATCTACAAGAAAGACTATGTTCCTGACGACTGAGGACCTGCCCCAGAGACTGTATCATTCTAAAAGGTTATGAAAGTGGTTGTTATAATTATCAATAGGTTTAGTGGATAGGTTAAAGGGGTTGTAGGAATTTATAGGATTAATAGTTAAGAAATTGTTGGTGTTTGTTATAAGTGAATTTAGTAATAAATAAATAAGAGTTAAAGTTCGGTTACACCCAGTCTTAAAAAATAAGGTGGAAGGTGAGTGAGATATTCAATAGGCCCATGTATTAATATGGTAAGAAAGCCTGTGCTACTAAAATTCCTTCCTAGGGGAGACTAAGCACAGGTTACCCCCTTCTCCTAAGGTTCCAATGACAAACAAACCAAGGAATGGTTCATTCTGGGGACCAAAGGGTTTCCTTACAGAGCTTGTGAGGGTTAACATACAGGGTGTGGGCACTCCTCTCCTCAACTGTTGTACCTAGAAATCCTACCCAGCAGGGATGAAGGCTTTCCCATAGCCACATAGAAAGATGGAACCTCCCCTCCCCGCTTCTTCCCTAGCCTCCATACACTCTTGCCCAGTGGTTCTCACCCTTCCCAATGCTGCAACCTTTAATACAATTCCTCATGTTGTGGTGACCCCCAGATATAAATTTATTTCATTGCTACTTCACAGCTGTAGTTTTGCTGTTGTTTTGAATCAGAATGTAAGTACCTGATTTGCAGGATATCTGATATGCGACTCCAAAGGGGTCACCGACCCACAAGTTGGGAACCACAGCTCTAGCCCCTCCCCCAGGCCAAGTGCAGAGCTGCCAGGTGGCCACTGGATAGTCTGACAAGAGATTTTCCTCCTCAGCTCCTCTTTGTGGGAGAGGGTGATAGGGGTGGTGGCAGCCATCAACAAGCCCAGCTGGGACGATCTTTTGCAAAGGGGTGCAGCTGAACTCCCTAGGATGATAGAAGCTTGGCTGCAAAAACCGCCATCAGGACAGACTGACAACTTGATCCTGAAATATGCAAACTGTCCTCTGACCTCCATATTTGGAATCTACCAGATATGTGCCATTGTGTGTGTGGCTACATCCTCACAATAATGAATAAGCTGTAGAGATGGTTGAGCAGATGAAAGCACTTGTTGCTCTTGCAGGAATCCAGTTCAGTCTCCAGCAACACACATGGCTGCTCACGACTGTCTGTAACTTCAGTTCCAAATGATCCTATGCTCTCCTCTGGCCTCTCAAGGCACTGCACAGATATATATGCAGACAAAATACCCATAATATAAAATAAAGCTTTAGAAAATCTTTAAAAATGAAAAATTAAAGTTAAAAATAAAAAATGTGGTGAACCAGTGAGAAAGACATCTGACATCAATATGTGAAGAGGATGGTGGCACACACCTTCAATCCCAGCACAAAGGAGGCAGAGGCAGGCAGAAATCGAGGACTTTAAGGCCAGCCTGGTCTACATAGTGAGTTCCAGGCCAGCCAGGGCTATATAGTGAGACCCTGTCTAAAACAAAGGACAAAAACCAAACCAAAACAAACATGCCAACCACTACAAACTCAAAAATTTAATAGAAATCTGGCAATCCTTAATATTGTCAAGATGTGGAATGTTCCAGATGTAGTAAGAATGTACAACCATTTTGTAAGGGAAAAAAAATCCACTTTGGCAGTTTTGGGGAGATTTTTGATGGGGTACATATATAGGCAGGAGGTTATCTCTGATGGTCCTTTCCTCAAGAGTTGTCCATCTTGTTTTGTTTTGCTTTTATTTTGAGACAGGACAGGGTCTTCCACTGGCCTAGAGCTTGCTGAGTAGGCTGGGATGGCCAGCCACTGAGCCCTAAGATCTGCCTGTCTTAACCCAGCACTGTTACAAATTGCACCAGTTCAGCTTTTAAAACAAATGTTATTTATTTACTGGGAAGGGCCCTGTGTGTCAAGCCCTGCTACAGCCCACATGTGGAGGTCAGAGAGCAACTTGGAGTCCATTCTGTCCTATCACGCAGGTTCTGCGGATCAAACTGAGGTCATCACCTTTGGCAGCAAGTGCCTTGACCCACTGAGCCATTTCATAGCCCCTCACCCACTCTCTGAAATTTAAATTTTTAGTTTTTATGTCCAGCTTTTTTTGCTCCGTTTCGTCTTGAGACAGGGTCTCACTATGTAGACCAGGCTGGCCTCCACCTCACAGAGATCCACCTGTCTCTGGCACCCAAATGCTGGGATCAAAGATGTGTAAGGCCCAGTGTGCTGTTTTGGTTTTGTTTTGTTAATTGACTCAAGCTGTTGTCTGGGAAGAGGAACTTGAGAAAATGCCTGCACCAGGTGGCTTGTCTACAAGCCTGTAGGCCATTTTCCTGATTGATGACTGTTGCGGGAGGGCCCAGCCGTCTATGAGTGGTGCCACCCCTGGACTGTAGTCCTCGGTTATATAAGAGAACAGGCTGAGTAAACCATGTGGAGCAAGGCACTCCTCCATGGCCTCTGCATCAGCTCTGCCTTCAGGTTTTCCCTGAATTCCTGCCCTGAATTCCCCTAGTGATGGAGTGTCCTGGGATTCCTAAATGGAAACTAACCCTTTCCTTCCCAAGTTGTTCTTGATCATGATGTTTTAATCACAGCAATAGAAACCCAACTGAGAAAACTCAACCTTTTAAAAGATTCATTTCTATTATTTTTATTACATATATGTATGTGTGCAGGTATGTACATGTGATGTAGCAGTAGTGGGGTCTCTGGGACTGGAGTTACAGGCAGTGATGAGTCTGACATGGGCGCTGGGGATTGAACCGTCCTCTGGAAGAGCTGAAGAGAGCTCCCTATGCAGCCTTTTTGTTTTGCAATGTATTTATTTTTATTTTCCGTGTGTGTGGGGGGGGGGGGGGGATTTTGCCTGCATGTTTGCAAGCCTGGTGCCCTCGGAGGCCAGAGGAAGACATCGGATCTCCTGGATCTGAAGTCATGGATGTTTGTGAGCTGCCATGGGGGGGCCGGGGGGGGGGCTAGAAATTAAACCCGGCTCCTCTGTAATAACAGCCAGGGCTCTTAACTGCTGATCCATCTCTTTAGGTCCATAACTTACAGCTTCTAAAATGAGGATTTGGGAGAATCAAAATTCAGGGCCTCATGCTTGCATAACAAGCAAGCACTTTATCAACGAGCTCTCCCAGCTACTTGACAAGTATTTTTAAAGGTGCGTATATACTCTCGGCATCATGGAGTCTGACTGCAGTTCTTTTTTTTTTGGTTTTTGGTTTTTCGAGACAGGGTTTCTCTGTGTAGCCCTGGCTGTCCTGGACTCACTTTGTAGACCAGGCTGGCCTCGAACTCGCAAAGATCCGCCTGCCTCTGCCTCCCAAGTGCTGGGATTAAAGGCGTGCGCCACCACTGCCCGGCTCCTGACTGCAGTTCTAGCAGTCAGGCAACGGAGGCTCAGTCACTGCAAGCTCCAGGACAGACTAGTCTGTCTACAGGTAAACAGGGGATCCAGACCAGCCAGGGCTATACAGTGAGAGCCTTAGGAGAAAGGGAAGAAAGGGAGGGATGGATACAGACAGGGAGACAGACAGACAGACAGATGCAGGAGTTGGGGACTGTAGCTCACTTGGTGGAATGCATGTTAGAGTGCATGACATTCTCAGTTCCAGCCCTAGCACTGCATAAAATGGCATGGTGATGCAATCTTCTAAGCTCAGCCCTCAAAGAGCTGGAGGCAGAAGGATCAGAAGTTCAAAGTCATCCTCAGCCACATGGGGATGAGGCCAGCCTGAGCTACATGAGAACCTGTTACAAAAGAAAAGAAGGGGGCTGGAGAGACCATTTAGCGGTTAAGAGCACTGGCTCCTCTTCTAAAGGACCCAGGTTCATATCCCACCACCATACAGCCAGAGATACACAAAGAAACACTGTCTCGAGAAAACAAAACAAAACAAAAAAACAGAAAGCTCTAGGATTAAAAGCTGTGTCACCCCCTGATAGAAACAACTTTTTCAATTCACAGTCTGTGGGTTCAAATGTGACCAAATATTCTGCAACGAAAGGAGACACGATCTGGGCTTAGTATGCGGAATGAGCATGAAATAATAAACTCGGGGGTGGGGAGCACATGGCAACATCTCAAGGTATTGGTGCACAGCGAAAGAACCCCGCAGCAGCCTTGTTTTCTGTTGCTATAATGAAGTGCCCGAGACTGGATAAGTTTGTAAACAAAAGAGGTTTATTTAACTCAGCACCAGCACTGGCTTGGCTCTGGTGAGGAAGTCATGGTAGATGGCACCACATCGGTCGCAGCATAGTGTGTGTGAGAGAGAGACAAACATGGAGAGACAGGAAGCTAGAGAAGTTCAAATTCCAGTCTAGGCTCTCTCTTAGAGCAAGTTGCTCTGGTGAGAACTAACTTGGGTCCCCTGAAAACCATCTCAATGTCTCTCAACAGCAGAGCTCCTACTAACCAAAAGCTATCCACTAAGGTCCATCCTTATGAGTACTACCACGTCAACACCCAAGGGACAGACGGCATCAAAACCAGGACAGAGCCGGGCGGTGGTGGCGCACGCCTTTAATCCCAGCACTTGGGAGGCAGAGGCAGGCGGATATCTGTGAGTTCGAGGCCAGCCTGGTCTACAAAGTGAGTCTAGGAGAGCCAGAGCTGTTATACAGAGAAACCCTGTCTCGAAAAACCAAAAAAAAAAAAAAAAAAAAAAAAAAAAAAAAAAAAACAGGACAGAGAGCCAGGCCAGCTGTTCAGGAGACTGAGGCAGGAAGATCTCAAGTTCAAAGTCAACATTGGCAGCCTAAACTCAAGAAATAAGTTAATTAAATAGGGCCTGGTAACCTGGCACAAGTCCATAATTCCAGCATTTAGGAAGATCACACGTTCATTGATAGCTGGGTTTCATAGAGACATCTGGGGTGAGGCAGATACCATTACTATTTTCTTCCATTTGTATAAAAACAGAAGATGCAAACTGACATATAGTTAGAGACAATCAATGAAACATTAATTAGACATGGCCAGAGAGAGGAAAGAGGCAAGAAAAATATTTGGGAGTGGTGACATACTCATTACCTTGATGTGGCAATCATTTTGTGGATATATCTATGCACATATATACATTTTGTTGTTGTTTTTCAAGGCAGGGTCTCATTATGGAGTTCTGGCTGTTTTGGAACTTACTCTGCAAACCAGGCCAGCCTTGAACTTTGAGACCGTACCTGGCTGATGGACATGTATATTAAAATTCATAAAGTTTTACCCTGTCAATGTGTGCAAGTTATTGTAAATCAAGTACACTGAAATAAAGTTGTAATTTAAAGGTGGTGAGTAAACCCCAGCGTGGTGGCACACACCTTTGACTCCAGCACTCAGGAGGCACAAGCAGGCTGATCTCTGTGAGTTTGAAGCCAGTCTGGTCTAGAAATCCAGGTCTAGAGTCCAGGACAGCAAGGGCTAAACAGAGAAACGTTTCAAACAAACAAACAGGTAGTCTACATTTTCCTCTCCCTTTGGTGAAAGGGATAAAAGAAATGGGACATTCAAACAAACAGGAAAATTGAAGAATGGCAGGGAAAGAAAATAGAACATTCAGTTATTTTATTTTACTTTATTTGCTTTTTCCAAGACAGGGTTTTTCTGTGTAGCCCTGGCTGTCCTGGACTCACTTTGTAGACCAGGCTGGCCTTGAACTCACAGAGATCCGCCTGCCTCTGCCTCCTGAGTGCTGGGATTAAAGGCGGGCACCACCACACCTGGCTGGATTTAATAATTCACTGCTATCACGAAGTCCATTTTCTTTTCTCTAGATTTTCATTCTCAAAGTCAGATTCCATGAAAGGGGCTACTAGCTTTTGTTTTATTTTTAGCAGAAAACTGAATATATAAACACACACACACACACACACACACACACACACACACACACACACACGGTAGTTCTGACTGTCCACTTCACAATTGGTCAGCAGGCGGCGCTAGTGACTAAAAAGTTATTCAAAGAAGACTTGGGCAACTCTCCTGAGATCAATCTCTGTGTGTGTGTGTGTGTGTCTGTCGGTCCTGAAGCTCACTCTGTAGACCAGGCTGACGTGTGTGTGTGTGTGTGTGTGTGTGTGTGTGTGTGTGTGTCTGTCGGTCCTGAAGCTCACTCTGTAGACCAGGCTGACCTGTGTGTGTGTGTGTGTGTGTGTGTGTGTGTGTGTGTGTGTGTGTGTCTGTCGGTCCTGAAGCTCACTCTGTAGACCAGGCTGACCTCAAACTCAGAGATTCACCTGCGTCTGTCTCCCAAGTGCTGAGATTAAGGGTATGAGCCACCACCTGATAAGAAAAATCAATTTCTAAAGAGTGTTGAGCCTCCATTCCACCCCAGTAATACAGGCTTTGTCAGTGCTCTTGGTTGCACAAAATACCGAAAACACCACACATTTTGGGTGCAGAACATGGAGAAATCAATCTGGAACTGACTAAGAAACTTCCAGCTTTGATAGTGCCACGAGGTACTAGGAAGGCCATTGTGGAAGAAAAGATATCAAAGGTCTTACTCTGTGCTGGACCTGCCTGTATCTGCAACCCTGGCTTTCCAGGTAAGATGCAGCCTCTGATACAATACTGGCATGGCTATTTGGGAGGTAACCAACTGCTTTCTTCTTGGATCTATAAGGCAGGTAGCTAAAAACTGCTGAATTTTTGTTGCACATGCTCAAAAAATGCAGAGAGTAATGCTCAGCTTCAGGGTTTAGCTGTGGATTCTCCAGTCATTGAACATATCTGTGAGCAAAGCACCCACTTTTAGAACTTATGATCATGCCTGGTGTGGTGGCGCATGCCTTTAATCCCAGCACTCAGGAGGCAGAAGCAGGCGGATCTCTGTGAGTTCAAGGCCAGCCTGGTCTACAAAGTTCCTGGACAGCCAGGGCTACACAGAAAAACCCTGTCCTGAAAAAAAAAAAAAAAAAAGAAACAATCTGTTCCTAAGCCTGAAGAGTAGGCTATACAGAGGAAAAAGATTTCCTAGAGGAAACTGAAGCAACAAAAACTTACAGTCCGGAAATAAATTCAGTACAAAATAAATACAAATAAAATTAAAAAAATATTATCTGATATGTTTTTAAATTCTGTCTTCTGAAGAAAATGGAAATATATGTGTATGTATGTGGAATAAAACCTATTAACTTAGGAGCAAAATACGGTGGCACATGCCTTTAATTCCAGCACAAAGACGACAGAAGCAGGAGGCTCTGTGAGTTCCAGGCTAGCCAGGGCCACACAGTGAGACCCTGTCTAAAACGAACAAACAAACAAAACGTAGTAAATTAGAAATATCAAGAAATGGACAGAGGTACATTTCAGCGCATTTCTAGCATGAGGCCTTAGGTCCATCTCCAGCACCACAAAGGAAAAGACAAAAGCAAAACAAAGCAAAGAAAGAAAGCAGACACAGTGGTAAGTTCTTGTCAAGTTGACCCAAGCCAAGGTTAAATGAGAAGGAAGAACCTCAACTGAGAAAACGCTTCCATCAGATTGGCCTGTGAGCAAGTCAGTGGGACCTTCTCCTGATTAACAGTTGATGTGGGTGGCGTCACCCTGGGCAGGTGGTCTTGGGTGGCACAAGAAAGCGGCCCGAGCAAGCCATGGGAGTGAGCCAGTCAGCAGTGTTCCCCCACGGCCTCTGCTTCAGGGCCTGCCTCCAGGTTCCTGCGCTGACCTCCATCAGTGATGGACTACAAGTGTAAGCTAAAATAAGGCCTCTCCTTCCCAAGTTGCTTCTGGTCACGGTGTTTATCCCAGCAACACAAAGCGAACTAGAGCAGATTGCTAAGGCTCAGAGAACCGAGAGCACTCAGGAGAGGCCTGCACCCAGCTGCTTTCTGAAGGCATTTAACCTAGAGTAATTTCAAAAGGAGTTTTAATTTTTTTAATATTTATTTATGTATTCATGCACATTGGTGCTCTTCATGTGTGTGTGAGAGAGGGTGTCAGATCCTCTAGAACTGGAGTTACAGACAACTATGAACTGCCATATGGGTGCTGGAAATTGATCCCTGTTCTTTGGAAGAGCAGTCAGTGTTTTTAAGCACTGAGACATCTCTCCAGCCCCCAAGGAGTTTTATTTTTATCATTTTACATTTATCTTCATGATTTTTTTGGTTTTTGTTTTTTTGTTTTTTCAAGACAGGGTTTCTCTGTGTAGCCCTAGCTGTCCGGGACTCACTTTGTAGACCAGGCTGGCCTCGAACTCGCAAAGATCCACCTGCCTCTGCCTCCCGAGTGCTGGGATTAAAGGTGTGTGCCACCATCACCGCCCAGCTCTATCTTCATGATTTTAAGAAGAATTTTTAAGTGTTTTCTTTAAATCATGTGTGGGTTTATGAATGTGGATGCAATTCCGATGGAAGCCAGGAGAGGGCACTGGTCGGACTCTGGGAAAACTGCGAACTGAATTGACTCCCCATGAGCAGCAGTATGTGCTCTTCATCCCTCAATTGCCTCTTCAACCCCACCTAATGTAATTCTTAACTACATTACATTTCATTTGGGAGTGAGACATGCCTACCTTGGCTTGATTGTTCCCACATAATCCCCATCTCCAGCAGCGCTGGGATGAACCCAGGGCCTTAGTTTCAGGCAGCCTGGGTAAGACCTGCCAGGCACCATCACCCTTGGGTTTTTGTTTGTGTTTGTTTTGGTTTTGGTTTTTGGTTTTTCAAGACAGGGTTTCTCTGTGTAACAAGCCCTTGCTGCCTTCATCACCCTTGTTTTAAAGATAGGTTCTTACACTTTGCCAAGGCTAGCCTAGAACTCACAATACAGAGAAGGCTTGCCTTAAATTATTCTGCTATCATGCCTGACTTCCTTTCTTTTTTGTTTGTTTGGGTTACTTTTGTTTTGAGACAGGGTCTCTCTATGTAGCCCCAATTGTCCCAGAACTTGCTATGTAGACCAGGCTGTCCTAGAACTCCTAGATACTTCTGTCTCTGCCTGCCGGTAAAAGGTGTGAGCGCCACACCACCACACCTAGATCCTTAAAACTTGTGCCTTCAAGCACTTCACAGATCAACCTGCAACATCTCCCTCCTATTCCATCCATCTAAACATCATGGCAAGTTCCCCCCCACCAAAGAAAAAAGATAATATCTATGGCCATGCAATTACAGTTCTCAAAACCAGTGTCAGGAAACGGTAGTAGCAACAGGGAAGGGGAGAAGGCAGAGGGTTAGAAACCAAGACTTTTCTCCTCAGTTCCTGCCCGTTTTCAGGATGAAGCGTCCATCACCATCACAGTAACAGTGAAATTACTTGTGTCCTGAAATAAAACTTATGTATGTCCTCTCATAGGTACAATGTGTGTGTGTGTGTGTGTGTGTGTGTGTGTGATGGAGGCAGAAGGGGGCCTATGTGGGGAGAAGGACAAGGACCAAGAGGAGCTGAGACATGAGACGGTATTGGTGGTGTAGCAAGATATGTGTGATTACCAATGTCATCATGAAGTCTATTGTTTGTATGCTACTAAAAATAACAACCAAGTAAATAAATAACAGCTAGGTTGGTGGGGTACACTTAGGCTCCTAGTACTTAGGAGGCAAAAGGATTAGGAGTTTGAGGCCAGCCTCTACTACGTGGCAAGTGAAGGTGAGTCTGTGTAGCAAGAGACCATTTTTTTTAAAACAAAAAGGGAAAAACAATCAAACATAGAGAGAGAGAGAGAGACTTGTGTGAATGGAGGGTAGGCTTTGAGTAAACAAAAGAGAACTGAGGAAGGATAATTAAAACCAGACTCTTTGTGATGTTAGTCAAGTCAGCCCCATTGTGGCACTGTTGTTCACATGTGTGCAAGACTGTCTTAAAACCATTCTCTGTTAGTTTGTGGGACCAGTGTCTTTAAGACCAAAGGGTCATGAACCTGCCTTTAATATAGGACATCTCCTACCTTCAAACACTTACCTAAGTCATATGTACATATTTGCTTTTGGGTTTTGTTTTGTTTTTAAATAGGTCTTGCACTGTAGCCCAGATCAGCCTGGAACTCACTCTGTAGCTTAGCTTAGGTTGGCTGCTAACAAAAGATGATCCCCCTGCCTCTGCCTCCTGACAACTATATGTATATAGTTGTTGTTTCCAGACAGGGTTTCTCTGTGTAGCCCTGGAACTCACACTGTAGACCAGGCTGGCCTCGAACTCACAGAGATCCACCTGCCTCTGCCTCCTGACTGCTGGGATTAAAGGCGTGTGCCACCACTGCCCAGCTGCTCATGACTGTTTTTAACTATAATTCTAGGAGATCTCACTCACACTATACCCTGTCAGGTTTTTTAAATTTTATTTATTTATTATTTTTTGTAGCATACCAACAATAGGTTTCTCTAGGCATAGCCATGTATGTAGTACACATACACATATGCAGCCAAAATACTCATACACATAAAATAAAAACAATTATTTACATGTTTTAAAAATTAGGTTAACCAGCCTCTCCATTCTCTCTTCTACTCCAGACAAGATCTGAAAGGCCCTTTGCTAAAATTAAATCATCTGAAACAGAAAGAGGTCATGTCAGGGTTTCATTTTCTCTTTGTGAGGAACTGTATTGCTCTGTTTCCATGATAGCCAAGTCTACAGACAATTAGAAGAGTGTACAGAGGGCAATACACCCCTGGTCCTCAACTTGGGGGTCACAACCCCTTTGGGTATCACAGGGATCGCCTAAGACCACCAGAAAACACATATTTACATTACGGTTCATAACAGTAGCCAAATTACAGTTACAAGGTAGGAATGAAAATAATGTTATGGATGGGGGTCACCACAACATGAGGAACTGTATTAAAGGGTCGCAGCGTTAGGAAGGTTGAGAATCACTGCTGTATTTTAGAAAAAGGCCCTTATATTTGTAATTGCAGTGGTTGGGAGGTGAAGGCAGGGAAATCATCTCTTGTTCAAAGACAACCTAAGTTACATCAGCTAATCAGGCTACGATCTAGAAGTTAAAATATGTCATGGATGTATTTTGTTTTGACCTTTCACCTGTTTTTTGAGGTGGGATCTTTTGTAGTCCAGGCTGCCCTAGAATTCAGAGGAAGCCCTTGAACTTCTGATCCTTTGCCTCCCATCTCCCAAGTTTGAGGTTCACAGACATGTGCCAACAACCCTAGTTTGGTACTGGAGACGAACCCAGGGGTTCACGTATGTTAGGCAGTGCTCTAGACCAACTGAGCTACTGCCTCCCCAGTTTGCCATCCTTTTGTAGAATTTCTGTTCCAAGCTGCCCTTGAACTTCTAGCAATTCTCCTGCCTCAGTCTCCTGGCACAGGGATTACACTCACTCTTTAAGATTTCTAAAGTCCCTGAACTGTGAGGCCATGTAATAATACGGTTTTCACCGTTGAGGAGCTCCGATTAGTGACAAGGGACAGACACTACAAAGTTGGTAATCAATATTCATATGCATGGGAGGTGCTTAGCACACTGCCGAGATACCAAGGTTCCACCAGTTAAGTCCGCTTGGAAACTACAAAGGATGTGATGGCTTTACTGTCTGAAGGATCAGAGAGGCAGGAGTGGAAAGACATTTGAATCAGACAACAGATGATGTGGGGTAAGCAATTCGTGATCACAGACAGGTTACATCCTGTCAGCCACAACATTCTTTTCTCAGAGGCATTTTCTGCCCACCTCTGAATAAGAACCAACTGTCTTGCCATTTTTGTTTTGAGACAGGGTCTCACGTAGACTAGGATGGCCTAGGACGTATTGTGACCCACCTGACTCTGCCTCCTGAGTGTTGGAATTAAAGCCCTATGCCCTCACCCCAGGTTTGCAACTATTTCTTTTTTGATTTATTTTTATTTTATGTATTGCCTGCATGTATGTCTGTGTGAGGGTGTCAAATCACTTGGAGCTGGATTACAGAGAGTTGTGAGCTGACTTGTGGGAGCTGGGAATTGAATTTGGGTTCCATAAGAGCAGCCAGAGTTCTTAACCCCTGGGCTTTTTTTTTTTTTTAGCACAAGCTAAGAAAGAAAGTACTGCTAATTGTCACCTGGATAAAAAAGATGGGGAACTGCTTTAATATATAGTTTCTTCCTCAGTCGTGAATACTGTTTCCTCCTCTATTCCTTTCTCATGATCAAGAGTCATTGCTGCCACTCATTGGAATGTTCTAGATCAAGAGTCAGGTCACCACAGAAGCTCCTGTGTTTGTGACAATTCTTAGATGGAGGATCTTGTTAATGCATTTAAGGACTCACTGGGTGGCAGGGCTGAGCCAAGTGAATTCCAGAACTAGTGAAGAAAGAATTTCTCAGAAAAGGACAAGTTTTCGGAAAAGGCCAAGGACTTAGTGTCCAGTCTCCCTGGAGCCTTTACACCAACACAGCCCAGCTGAAAAACACACCACCCTCCCTTGCTGCCTTCACTCCTTGCTCTGATACATAAACAATCTGTCCATAGACTTTGAGGAGGGAGGAACTGGAATTGAGGTTTAAAACCGAACATCAACGATAACAGCAATAAAAGAAAAAGAAAAGGGTGAGAAACTAAAAGTCAACAATGGTATGAAATACTAGATTCTCCTTTAGAGAGGTCCTCCAAACCATCAGCTCAGTCTCCCCTCACCCTGTGAGCTGTGCTCTGACAGGAAGGGTATGTAGCTACAAAAAAGACACAGTCCTGCTGTCTAAAATTATTTATTTAAAGGGGGGAAAAAGCAACTTCCCTGGGATCATACTTGAGAAACACAAACAACATGCTAGGCAGTATTTAAAAGATAATAATATTGTATTTAGTTATAAGACAAAAAAATGAGAACACTTGGCACCAAGATTTCAGAGAGGAATGTCATTTGGCTCTCTACTGAGGGTGGGGTGGGGTGTGGGATTTCAAACACCAGGGCTGGGAAGGGAGGGAAGGCAGGTGTTCCAGGTAGAGAGAGAAAGAAAAACGTAAGCAAAGACTTCACAGAGGAAGAAAAGGATATTAGGAGAACACTGAGTACCCAGGTTTGGCTGAAGTGGAGGGTACATAGATCAGGAAGTAGTAGACAGTGAAACAGGCAAGTTTGGCTGAGGCCATACTGTGAAGGCTTTAAATGCCAGGATGGACATTTGACTGAGATTCAGTATTCATAGGATTTTGGATAAACACAGGAGCTGGCAGGAAAAAAAATTGTTGGATTAATGTAGTTGTAATCTATAGATTATAGCCGGGAGATTAGCTAGAAACTATTAAGAGATCTAAGGTGGGTCTGGATGTGTTTGGAAGATGGACATATGAAGGTCAGCAGACCAAGGCCAGTCTGGGATATGTAAGGCCCTTTGTGGCTCTCCCATTTTTTAAAAAAGGAAACATGCTTGTGTATAGGGGTGGGAGTGTGTATATTCATTACGGGATAAGTTGAATTTGATATGCTCATTAGGATGAAGACAGGCTAATAACATAGTATAGCACTTCCCTGTTCGTTTTCAGACTACAGTCTCAAGTCATGATGGCCTCAAACTCACCTTCAATTTTAGATGCTTTTTTTAGTTTTTTGAGAAAGGGTTTCTCTGTGTAACCCTGGGTGTCCTGAACTCACTCTGCAGACCAGGCTGGCCTTGAACTCACAGAGATCAACCTGCGTTTGCCTCCTGAGTGCTGGGATTAAAGGTGTGCGCCATCCACTGTCTGGTGTGATTCTTCTTTCATGTCCTGAGTGCTGACCGAACCTAGGTGTTCATGAATCCTAGGCTGGAATTATATCCCCAGGTCCTGGCTTGGGGTGGATTTTTGTTGTTGTTGTTCTTTTTAGATTTATTACTTCTATGTGTATGGGAGTTTTGCCTGCATGTATGTCAGTGTACCATGTGTGTACAGGAAGCCAGAAGTAGGGGGTCAGATCATCCAGGGCTGGAGCTACAAACGGTTGTGAGGCACCATGTGGGTGCTGGAAATGAATCCTAGGTCCTCTTGAAAAGCAAAATTTATTTATTTTTATTTTATGTACATTGGTGTTTTGACTGCATGTATGCCTGTGTGAGGGTGTAGGATCCCCTGGCCCAGGAGTTAACAGACAGTTGTGAGCTGCAAGTGGGTGCTGGGAATTGAACCTGGGTCCTCTGGAAGAGCAGCCAGTGCTCTTAACCACTGAGCCATCACTCTCTGCCATCTGTCTTAATATTATTCACAAAAGAATGATGCATAGATGCATGAGATGAAAAGCAAAGAAAGAAGAGATCCAATGGGCTGGAGAATTGTCTCAGTGGTTAGGAGCATTTGTCCTTGCAAAGGACCCAGGTTTGGTTTCCAGCACCCACATGGAGGTTTGACATTTCCTCCGGCACCAGGCATGAATGTGGTGGACACACATACATGCAGGCAATGTACCAAAAAATACACATTTTTTTGTGTATTTTAAATAATAAAAATAAATCTAAAATAATAGAAGTAAATCTAAAAATTAAAGAGAGAGAGAGAGCGCTCCAAGGCAAAATCCTTTGGAAAAACTCCGAGGGGGTGGACAGAAGAGAAGCAACATAGAATTGCCAGCAAAAGAGAACAGAGTAAGTCCAAAAGTCAAGATGAATGTATAATTCTTTAAATGACAGTTTTTAAATTATATAGTTGTCAAAGAAACCTCACTTGGATGTCTTCTAGAAACCTTGAAGAAAAGCCTAGAGCAGTGGTTCTCAACCTGTGGGCCATGACCCCACAGAGATTGTATGTCAGACATCCTGCATATCAGATATTTACATTATTATTCATAAAAGTAGCATTATTGCAGATATGAAGTACCAACTAAGTAATTTTATGGTTAGGGGGTCACCACAACATGAGGAACTGTGTTAAAGGGTCCCAGCGACATAAAGGTTGAGAACCGCTGCAATAGAGGAAAGAGAAGCCAAACTACAAAGGGAGAAGTTTAGTCAGATAGACAAAGCTGACTTAAGAGATTCTCTTTCAAATCTCAAGCCAGCCGTGGTGCAGTTTACAGTCCTGGCACTCAGGAGGCAGAGGCAAGAAGACCAGATGAGCTCCAGAACTTCAAAACTAGCCTGGGCAACAAGGCAAGACCTTGTCTCAGGTGTCTAAAAAGAAAAAGACCTCAGTACCACAATAACAGGAAGCATGGGCTTCCAGGTGAGGTGTTTTATACATGAGTCCTTTCTTACTTGTCTTCATTTCAGGTGTCTGTGATGAAACCTTCAATAGCAGCAGCAGCATTGGACCAAGCCCAGGAATGGCTCCAAATAGATATTAGGTGGTTGGGCTGGAGAGATGGCTCAGAGGTTAGGAGCACTGGCTGCTCTTCCAGAGATCCTGAGTTCAATTCCCAGCAACCACATGGTGGCTCATAACCATCTATAATGGGATCTGGTGCCCTCTTCTGGCCTGCAGGCATACATGCAGGCAGAGCGCTGTATACATAATAAATAAAATCTTTAAAAAAAAAAAAAAAAAAAAAAAAAAGATATTAGGTGGTTATCAGAGGGCATGCCATACAACCAAAATAAGGGAACTATTTAGAGTCCCCTTTAACTCTGTAATGCTCAGAGCCTTGCCCTGAATCCTTTATGAAGAGGTAATGTCTCACAATCATGTCTGGTGCCCGAGGAAGTGTCGAACCTCCATGTGGGTGCTGGGAAACCAAACCTGGGTCCTTTGTAGCAGCAAGTGCTCCTGACCACTGAGCCAACTCTCCAGCCTGTTGGACCTCTTCTTTCTTTGCTTTTCATCCATCTGTACATTATTTAAAAAAAAAAAGATTTATTTATTTATTTTATGTAAATGAGTGCTCTAGCTGCATGTACCCCTGCCACCAGAAGAGGGCATCAGATCACACTGGATGGTTGTGAGCCACCGTGTGGGTGCTGGGAATTGAACTCAGGACCTCTGGAAGAGCAGCCAGTGCTCTTAACCTGTACATCATTCTTTTGTAAATAATATGTCTCAGTACATAGCCCAGACTAGTCTTGGAGTGGTGGCAATCCTCTGCCTTACTCTCCCAGTACTGGAGTTACAAGAGTGAGTCACCTGTCTGGCACAGAAGAAATAGACAAGTTCTGGATGTGCTTACAAAACCCATGTCCTCGGGCAAATCCCTGCACCTTTCTGTGCTTGATTTAATCAACCCTGAGCCACGTGGTTATTGTGAGAAGTTAAACGAAAAAAAAACCAACTTTAAATCCTGTATACAACAAGAAGATGGAAGGCTTTACAAATAAAACAGCATTGACATACATATGCCGAGAACTGGTTTTTGGGCCGGGATGGATCAGCCAGGAGAGCGCTTGTGCATTCATTTAGTTTCAGTGCTAAGGAGGCTGAGACGGGTGATTTCTCTGAGTTTGAAGCCAGCCAGAGATCCACAGCGAAACCCTATCTTAAAAAAAAAAGTTTGAGGTCATCCTTGGCTACAAAGCAAGTTTGAGTTCAGCCTGGGATACCTGCAACCTTGTCCAAAAAAAAAAAAAAAAAAAAAAGTCTTTGAATTCTTAAGATATCATATAATTACTTAGGTGCTCTTGTTTATCTATGACTTGGAGTCCTGTATACAACTGGGTGGTCACAAATCCCACAGATTCATTTAACATTTTCTTCCCGCTAAACAAACATTCCTTAGGGAAAAACAAGAAGGGGGTGGACTAAGGAAAGGAAAAGACAAATTTACAGAGTGGAGGGTCCTGACAGTGATTAAGAAAACAAGCTGCTTTGTATTCCCAGCTGAGTCTTTACAGCCCCAACATCTGCAAGACCAAAGCGGAAAGAAAAAAGAAAGGAAGTCACTGCGCTCCCTCCTGTCCATAGGGCTGCAAGTGTTGGCTACCAGGTTGCCTAGAGTGACACAAACAAAGGACAAACACCATGTCTTCCTACTGGCACTGGGAAGAAGAGGGTGGGGAAGGGTGAGGTAGCCAATGATCTAACTTGCAAACCTCCTGAGCCAAGGGGTGCCTTTCCGCTCCTCCTGGGCACTTCTGTCCTTGTTCTTGTATCCACAAGCATCTATACTGTTTGTAGGGCAAGAGTTTATAAGACTTTTCTTTCTTCTACTCAAGAACTGAGAAAGGTGTGTGTGTATGCGAATCTGTGTATGTGTGCACATGTGTGAATCTGTGTGAATGTGTGCATATGTATGTGTGGGTGCATGTGTGCATGAGAATCTGTGTGTGTATGTGTGTGAACCTGTGTGACTGTGCGTGTACATGCATGCATACATGAAAATCTGTGTATGTGTGTGCATGCAAATCTGTGTATGTGTGCACATATGTGAATCTGTGCATGTGTGTGTGGATGCATTCGTGCATGAGAATCTGTGTGACTGTGTGCATATGTGTGAACCTGTGTGTGTGTGGTGTGTGTGCAAAGAGGGACAGAGTGTTATCAGTATACCAGGTGAAAGGTTATAAACAACCCTCTCCAGGAGGCAGCCAATCCAGAACATGCCTTGGCTACAGGCCCGGGAAGCAGCTGCCGCCGCCAAACTTAAACAGATTTTTGGCCTAACGCAGAACAGACAAGTGGTCTGCACTGAGTGTTGCAAAGCAAGAAGTGACAGTCCTGTAGGGAATGGGACACAGAACTGTCCACAGGATTGCTTTGAATTAAAAGTTAAATACTCTATGGACAACTTTGCCTTTCCTTTAGATGTCCCGAGTCAACATCCTCTGACCCACAGACGCTCCCTTTCCTGGGACTTCCTCAAATCTTAAAAAGCAATAATAACTTTTTACACTTAATTTCTTTTCTGTGTCTCTGGGAGTGAGTAGTGGGGAGGGGTGGAGGAGAGGTGGTTCTCTCCTTCTACTGTGTGGGTTCTTCCTAGTTCTCCTCAAATCTTACGCAGCTGGGGCTGAAGGGTGGTTCATAGCACCAGAGGAACTGGCTTTGGGTCTCAGCACCAAAAATGGCAGCTTACAATTCTGGAACTCCAGTTCCAGGGCATCTCACATCTGATACCCTCTTCTGGTCTCTCCCTGCAGCAGGCATACATGTGGCAAAAACACCACACACATAAAAAACTGTAAATCTTAGGTTGCTTCTCACTCTTTAACAATATTGATATATATGCTTTTGGTAAGCATTTTAATGTTTCATATCATCAAGCTAAGATTTTTCTCAGATGCCTGCTACAGTTTGGAACTAAAATTAGTGAGAGTCATACTTCCCTTCCTTGTTCTTAATCAATACTGTTTACCATTGGAAAACACCTCAAGCCGAGTTAGTCAACTTTCTGGAACAAACACACACACCCTAAGGTTCAACGTGTTCCCAGGCTTTGGTGTTGTGTATATGTTTTTCAACCATGTTGTAACTTGTTAGCCTTAGGGTGTCAACCAGGTTAAGGTGTGTGAGCAAGGAGCAGGGTTGGTTATCAACAGCAAAAAACAGAATCTAATTGTGCTGAAGGCAAAATTTTTATACACGCAAAAGCTTTTTTTGCTTCTCCATTTTAAACTCAGGGCCATTGTCTTGATTTTCCAGCGCAAGGAACAAGGCGACAATCTCCTAATAAACTCTGCCCAAATATGGAAGGAGTCTAGGACTCAATGACAAGGGTGGGGTGTGGGGGTATCCCTCTTCTGCACACAAGGGTTTCTTAGCACGCTTGTTATTTCTCAGCTCCTGAGGCATCACAACAGGCTTAGGGATATGCATTTTGTTTGGTGAGTTTGAAGAGAGGATGAAGGAAAGAGAGAGACAGAGACAGAGACAGAGAGAGACAGAGACAGGAACTCACTCGGGAACAAAGTGAAAAGTAATGAATTTTTTTTTTTTTTTTTACCCACCTCTGTTTCCTGGAGAAGCAAGGATGGAGGGACAGATCTGTGTTAAGTTTAAGAGGTAAATGAGGGAACATATACAAAGTGTTCCCCAACTTCACAGGTACACTGAAGAGATGAGGGGATAAGCAACAGGATGTGGACACTCCCTTACTGCTTCCGTTCCAGAGAACCGAGACCAGAATACAGTGTCCTTGGGTTAGGAACAGTTGCAGCACAAAGGGGTATGAAAGGAAGGGGACACACCAGACCATTTACGGGCTGAAAGCACACTTAAAACATCTGATAAATTCTCCTCTGGAGAAACATACGCGTTTAATTCTTCAATAATTATTGACACTCAATAGAAGTGCAGTAAGAGGACAAGCGGGTGGGCTCTAACACATCTGTATCCTCGCCCTCCGCCCAGTCCTGAGGTATCCTTGGGGCAATGGGATTGTTTTTCACAGACTTGCGAACTTGTGAGCCAAGAATGAACAGTCACCTCGAAATGAATTGCGTTGGCTAAGACGAGACATGAAATCCTCTCCTAAGCACATTCTTCTTTCACCTAAAAAAAGAAAAAAAACCAAACAAACAACAAAACACACACCCAAACAACCCTGCTCCCAGGAGGCGTCTCTGGAAGAGGTTGAGGGTCGCGGGGCACCGGCCTCGGAGACCGGGGGGGGGGGGGGGGGGGGGGGGGGAGCCGTCCGCTGCCCCGGGCCCCGCCCCTCCTCCTGGCAAGGCAGCGCACCCGAACAACAACCATTTTCCCCGCTAGGAGCCACACCGTGTCCACGCGCCCCTGTGGCCTCGCTGATTGGTTGGAGGCCTGGTAAACAAGGACCAAACAGCCAATGGGAGAACTGTGCACGAGGGCTGCACGAGCCTCCGGACCTGCGCTCGCGTGGGGCTTCTAGCGGGGCGGCTATATAAAGCCGTTTCCGGCTCCTGATTGACACTCTTCCCCTGGTCTGCTGGACGAGCGGAGTCCCTCGAGCTGCAGGAGCGAAGACAGCTGTCGTTGCTCTCTCCCGAAAGCCTTTGGCACAACCAGCAGGCTAAAACTTTCAGGCTCCTTTTGGAGAAGTTGTTAGGGTTTGTTTGAAGGCTTCTCTGTTTGGGTCTTCAAGCTCTGTCCGCCCTACGGACAGTGAACTGTTAGTTCGCCGTGAAGGGTGTCTTAAGAGTTTTTCCTCTGAAGGCTTCCCGTCTATCTTGGACCCACTCTGCCCAATCATGGTGATGTTCAAGAAGGTCAAGGCTTTTGAGGTGGTCTTCAACGACCCGGAAAAGGTGTACGGCAGCGGGGAGAAGGTGGCCGGCCGGGTGGTAGTGGAAGTGTGCGAAGTTACTCGAGTCAAAGCCGTCAGGATCCTGGCTTGCGGTGTGGCCAAGGTCCTGTGGATGCAAGGGTCTCAGCAGTGCAAGCAGACCCTGGACTACCTGCGCTATGAAGACACGCTTCTCCTAGAGGACCAGCCAACAGGTACTGCTGACCCAGCTGTTCTTGGCAGGGCAGGTGGTGAGTGGGGGGTTATTGGGGGCTTTAAAGGGAGGTAGTAGACATCCCCCAAATGTTTCGAGTTGTTCGTTTGAATGGTTTGAACCCTGTTGGTCCCTATATTCTTAGGTTCTAATTCACAAGTATTTCGCTCCCTCCCTTCGCCCTCCCCCAAGGGTGATTTGAACAGTTTCTGAGGTGCTGTTTTCCTGAAGGTGTTCGTTGCCTTAGCTACTTAAACATTAATGTATTCACAAGTTTGTACTTGATTCCCCGGGGCAACTGTGCCGGATGAGCCTTTTAGTATTGTGGGCCTTGCAACTAACTTTCTGCCTAAACATAGTGCCCTGGAATCTTTTACTCCACAACTGTAAGAGATGGCAAGTGGAAGTAAAACAGCCTTGTCTGCTGGCTCAAGCTCTCCTCACAGATGCATTTGAAATGTAACAGGAAACTTAATGGCCCCTTGCCTCTGTTTCCCTGCAGGTGAGAACGAGATGGTGATCATGAGACCAGGAAACAAGTATGAATACAAGTTTGGCTTTGAGCTTCCTCAAGGGTAAGTAAGCATCAGGAACCTTGGGCTCTTATTCCTGACACCCCCCACCCCCCATTGATCTCTTCCGATTCTTAGAGAGCATTAAAAAATTTTCCCCATTGTTTTGACACAGCCCCCTGGGAACATCCTTCAAAGGAAAATACGGTTGTGTAGACTACTGGGTGAAGGCATTTCTTGATCGCCCCAGCCAGCCGACTCAGGAGGCAAAGAAACATTTTGAAGTTATGGATCTAGTGGACGTCAATACCCCTGACTTAATGGTGAGGTTTGTTTGAAGCTTTTATTCTCCTTGGTCAAGGATAATAAATTAGGTGTTGGAGTCATTGAAATACCTCCAAACATTGTGTCTTTCTACGCAGGCACCTGTGTCGGCCAAAAAGGAGAAGAAAGTTTCCTGCATGTTCATTCCTGATGGGCGCGTGTCAGTCTCTGCTCGAATTGACAGAAAAGGGTTCTGTGAAGGTAAAGATGCTAGACAGGACAGCCAGAACTGTGGGCATGGAGGCAGAGGAAATGCTGTTAATAGGATGGATATTCATACTCTTCCATCTTCTTTAATCCTAGGTGATGACATTTCCATCCATGCTGACTTTGAGAACACGTGTTCCCGAATTGTGGTCCCCAAAGCAGCTATTGTGGCCCGACACACTTACCTTGCCAATGGCCAGACCAAGGTGCTAACTCAGAAGTTGTCCTCGGTCAGAGGCAATCACATTATCTCGGGGACTTGTGCATCATGGCGGGGCAAGAGCCTCCGTGTACAGAAGATCAGACCGTCCATCCTGGGCTGTAACATCCTTCGAGTTGAATATTCCTTGCTGGTGAGTAAGGAGAGGCTTGGTTCTCGCAGAGAAATGGTTCTTCAGTTACAAATTCAGTGCTTTCTCTACTCTACCCATCTAACAAACTGCCACCTTCCTTTCTAGATCTATGTTAGTGTCCCTGGCTCCAAGAAAGTCATCCTTGACCTACCCCTAGTGATTGGTAGCAGGTCAGGTCTGAGCAGCCGGACATCCAGCATGGCCAGTCGGACAAGCTCTGAAATGAGCTGGATAGATCTAAACATCCCAGATACCCCAGAAGGTGAGCCATGCCTAATGCCTTTCTTTTGGCCTGCTTGAGTTTATGAAATTGGGGTGGTCTGACATTTCTTAGCTGGACTTCTGACCCCGTTTTCTCTTTGTAGCTCCTCCTTGCTATATGGACATCATTCCTGAAGATCATCGGCTGGAGAGCCCCACCACTCCCCTGTTAGATGACACAGACGGTTCTCAAGACAGCCCTATCTTCATGTATGCCCCTGAGTTCCAGTTCATGCCTCCACCCACATACACTGAGGTGAGAATTGCTATTCTTTTATTGGCAACATTTTGTCCTAGGCCTTCTGGCGTTTTCTGTTTACCTAAGAAAACTAAAATAGTCATTTTGCTCTATCCCCCAGGTGGATCCCTGTGTCCTTAACAACAACAACAACATGCAGTGAGCGTGTGGGAGAAAAGACATTTGTACTCTTACTTCTTTCTGCCTCTCTGCTTGGATGCCAATGTTTGGAGACTCAGTCTCTACAGTGGGGAATAATGGTTCCACCCCAGCCTCTGACCCCACAACATGTGTGGTAGTCAGCAGGCGGGTTTCCAGCTTCAAGTGGTGCAGACTCAGCCAGTGCCTGCACTGTGGTATAGGAGTGTTTGCTGGCTGGATATAAGAACACTCTAGAAAATTCAGACCCGGTCCACTTTCTCAGATCTTGGAAATGAAGACATTGTAGTTTTTGGGTCAGGATATAAATGACCTTTTGGCATGGTCCTTCCAAGTTTGTTTTTTGCTTTTTGAAGGGAATTATAGATGTTAAAATACCATCAAACTGTGAACTTTGTGCCATGGGAATAGTCAATTTCACATACTAGAAAAAGGCAAGCCATGGCCAAAGTGTTGGAAGAGGAGTGTTTTTGTTTTTTAAAATCAGTGTTCCCTTTTTTATATCCTTTCAAAGAAAAGAAACCTTCCCAGGCCTGTGCAGCCTGTGAATTATGGGCCCGGTTGACTTTAACCTGGGCTTACAGCGGTGGTGGTTGCGCCCACTGACTGCCATGAAAGCCATTTTACAGACAGTTGCACTGTTGTTCTCTTGTAAACTTAATCAGATGGGAGACTCTCTCATTTCTGTGTCAATCCTTGGAAATTAATTCTAAGGTGATGTTCTTAGCACTTTAGTTCCTGTCAGTTTTGTTTTAGTCTTCGATTACAGATGTAAGCTCTACTAGTCTGTATCTCTTAAGGGTTAAGCCCAATGACAGAGAAAGGGAGTTATTACTTTTTTGGGGGATGGGGTGGAGAGGAGACAAGAGTTTCTATCCCTGGCTGTCCTAGAACTCTACATGTACACCAGGCTGGCCTCAGAAATCCACCTGTCTCTGCCTCCTGAGCGCTGAGATTAAAGGCCCAGCTTGGTTATTACTTTTGAGACTTTGACCCAGTGTGCAGAAGTCTATACTTCTGACACTAGTCACATGAAGGGCCGCTGCTGACAGCCACGCCCTGGGTGACACTCTGCATTGAGATGCCCCAACACTGATCAAGGCCTCCAGACACTGCAGTGAGAATTGCAGAGTTTCACCAGAGCCCCCAGACCCATTTCCTGCCTGGTGGTAGGAGAAAGTACTTTAACTGCTTTTACTGTGGCCACTGTCGCGGGAAGAGCCAGCCACACTCAGCCATAGCACTTTGTTCGACGTCCTGGGTCAGAGCACTGAGAACTATGCAGCCAGAAAGTATGTGAGCTGATGGTTTCAATTGTTTTTGTATTTTGTGTATCTTTTTGTATGGTTAAAAAAAAAAACTATATTTTGTACTTATCCAAATATATTTTCACCCCAAGGTGGGGATATTCTTTGTAAAAAAAAAAAATAAAAGTTTTTTAATGGCAAAAAAATTTTGTGTGAGATGACATTAGAGAAGTTACTAGAAAGTAGGTGTATATAAAAGCTTTTCCCCTTGCTTCACAATGCTGAAAACCCTGAGGCGAGATCAGTCCCTGTAAACCCTAAGAGTGATGTCAGAATTGAAGAGGAACTGGTCCATCAGCTGGTTTGGTGTCAAGTCAGACTAAACAATCAGTAAAGTCTGGTTATGGAAGCTAATTAACCACATCCATAGTTAATCACCAAATTCCTTCAGGCTTGCTCCAGTAGTTAATAACAGATCATTCTGGCCCTGCCACTCAGGTGCTGGGGTTAAAGGAATGCAATACTTCACTCAGGTTTTTCTTTTAGTTCCCACCCCACCTCCCACCCCAGACAAGGTTTCTCTGAGTAACAGAGCCCTGGCTGTCCTGGATTCCCTTTGTAGACCAGGCTGGCCTTGAACTTACAGAGATCCACCTGCCTCTGCCTCCTGAGTGCTGGGATTACAGGCATGTGCCACTACACCTGGCTTTCTTTTAGTTTTTGTTACTTATATTGTATGTGTGTAAGTGCCGGCAGGAATGTGGAACTTAGAACCCACCTTGCAAGAGTCAGTTCCTCTATGTGGGACCCTGAGAGCAGGTCCTCGGGCTTCATGGAGAGCAACTGTAGCTGCTGAGTCATCTCTTCAGCTGGCTTGGTGTCTGTCAGGAATTCTAAAGAAAAAATAGCTTTTTGAGGGTATTTAGGAGGGAAAGAGTGAGCTTCCTCTTATTTTTTGATTCAAATGAGCAGCTTTTGTTTACCAAAAGGCAGGGAGGATCTGGGGGAGGAGGACTGGGAGAGCAGTGTGAGAGGGAGGCAGGAAAGCCATAATGGCGTTGGCCTGTGGATCTCTTGATGGCCCATGCTCAGCAGACAGTAAGTCCAAAGAGTGAGAACTGGTCAGGACCGGCAGAGGCCTCCTCAGTCCACCTACCCCAAGAACAGGATGGTGGGTGGGAATGGAGTTTTTGGTCTTTTGTTTGGGACAGGTTCTCTGTAGCTCAGGCTGGCCTCAGCCTTGCAGTAATCCTGTTTGAGTCTCTCGGGCACTGGACTTAGAAGTGTATAACACCATGGCCAACTGGCATTCTCTCTCATAACTTCGTTCTTATTGTAGAGATTTTCTGCAATATAACCCGGGTTTATAGTCTAAAAAGAATAACTATTCTGGACAGGTATTAGGTATTTGAATAGAAGCAGCTATAGTTTTCTATCTTTATAGTTTGTTTTAATCTTTTTTCAAGACAGGGTTTCTCTGTATAGCCCTGACTCTCCTGGAATTCGATCTGTAGACCAGGCTGGCCTTGAAATCAAATTTGCCTGCCTCTGTCTCCCAAGTGCAGGGATTAAATAAATTAAAGGCTCGAACATCCACCATTGCCTGACACTTTATGGTTCTTTTTTTTTTTTTTTTTTTTTTTGGTTTTTCAAGACAGGGTTTCTCTGTGTAGACCAGGCTGGCCTCGAACTCACAAAGATCCGCCTGCCTCTGCCTCCCAAGTGCTGGGATTAAAGGCGTGCGCCACCACTGCCCGGCTCACTTTATGGTTCTTAACATATAATTAGAACTCAGTGTTTGTTGACTATTTAGCCCCACCCTTATTCCTTGGGACCTGGTTTTGGCATTTTTCTTTTCTTTCTTTTTTTTTTTTTGTTTGTTTTTCGAGACAAGGTTTCTCTGTGTATCCTTGGCTGTCCTGGACTCACTTTGTAGACCAGGCTGGCCTCCAACTCACAAAGATGTACCTGCCTCTGCCTCCCAAGTGCTGGGATTAAAGACGTGCGCCCCCACCACCAGGCTGGCATTTTCTATTTCCTACAGGGTATTGATGACTGATAAACCATTTCACTGCTAACAATTTATTTTGTTCAGGAAGAAATCACACACGGGAGAGACAGACGGCAGAACACATCATACAGTTCTTCCTTGTTTCTGGTTCATCTACATATCTGCTCTTCAAAATGGGTTTTCCCGTTAGCTCTCCACATGCCAGTACACTCCCTGAAGCACTGCATTAGATGCCAAGTTGAAGTGTGCTGTGGTAGTGCGAAAACCTAAAACGCAGCATTTGAGAAGCAGAGACAGGAGGATTGTCAAGAATTCAAGGCAGCCTTGGCCACAAATACCACCCGGTCTGCTGAGGCTACAGAACAAAAGCTTGTGTCCCCCCAAAACAAACGGAAACCACAAAAAGCCCATCCACACTGAATTGAACATAAAGTGAAATTGAAAAGGGAAATCCTTTTCTACTCTAGTAATTGATCTTTATCATTCATTTTCATAGCACCTCTGCTTGCTTTCCTGCCTCACTTAAGAAATTATCATTTGTGTGTGTGTATTGATGTGTGGGTGTGTGCCACGGTGCATATGGAGGTCAGAGACAACTGTTGAACTGGTGCTCCCCTTCCACCTTTATATGATCTCAGGGATCGCTCAAACACAGCCGCCAAGCTCGCACAGCAAGCACCTTTACCCATTCCAGATGACCTTTTTCCTTTTGATACAGGGTTTTGTTTATGGGGCATCTTGAGAGCGACCTTGAATTTCTGATCATCTCGCCTCCACCTTCCTAGTACTGAGATTACAGGCACACGTGTGTTACTATGGCCAGTTTATACCCTACTGGGTGCTAGGCAAACACTGCCAACCAATCTACACCTCAGCCTGTTCCAGCTCCTTCTATTTACAACGTGCCAGTACCGAGCTTCCCGTATTGCTGTAAAGACTCTCACCTGAATTCCGTCCCTATTTCTCAACTGTTCAAACATTCAGTGGCTCCTCCCCTTTAATTCTGTGATCAGAAAACTAGATCAAAGATGGCGGAAAAGTTTTTTTATGCAGCTTGGTTTCCAGCACTTCGTGGGTAGAGCAGGGGCAAGAGCGAGAAAGAGGGCCAGGCTAAGGGATGGAGAGACCAGGAAAGCCTGAGCCTGGGATTTGTGTAGAAGAGGACAGATAACTACACCCGAGGTCACTTAAGAGACCTGATCCTGCAAGAGGTGGAACATGGGGAACATGAGGAAGGGGGCCTCTCCTGATACCCACCCTGGCCCCACTCCCCTGGCCCAACCCCCACCCCATCTAGCACTGTCTGCAAAATTTTATTTTTCTTTCTGAGACTCAGGCTAGCCTTGGATCACTAGGCGTGGGCCAGCAATCCTTCAGCCTCAGCCTCTGAACACTGGGCTTATGGGCCTGAGTCATCACAACCCGGCCAAAGGAGTTTTCTCTGATGATGGAAATGCCTTGTGCGCCTTGTTCTTTTTTTTTTTTTTTTTTTTTCCTTTATTTTTTATTTCTTCAAGTTACATCTCAATCGCAGGTGCGCCTTGTTCTTTTACAGCAGTCATGAGCCATGTGGAGCTGTCAGACTGTGATGGAGAAATGGAATTTTTAATTCTGTTCAATTAATTTAGACTTAAATAGCATCGTGACTTCGTCACCGCCATATCGTGCAGCACAGCTATCTCTGAGGAAGGAAGTCAACAGATCTGCTCCCCTAGAGGAAACCCATCCCTCTTGAGAGCACAGAAGGCTGAACTTCACTTCCTTTTGCCTCCTCTACACAATTTCTGCCTCACCCTGGGACATTTTCTGCCTGTGGGCTCCCTTAGCACACTTCCTCAGCACCATGCAGCTGTTTCCCTGCTTCACATCGGGTCCTCTTTTCCCAGGCTCTTCTCATATGCCTTTCAATTTTTAAAGAGCTACAAACTCCATGCATTGCTGTTAGCAGAGACCTAGTTCTGAGAGTTATTTATTCATTAGGTCCAATCTAGTATTGGAAGATCTGAGAAAGGCAAAAAGAAAGAGAGAGAGAGAGAGAGAGAGAGAGAGAGAGAGAGAGAGAGAGAAATACCCTAAAGAAAATAGCAGGGCCTGGTGGCACATGCCTATCCCTTGGGAGACTGAGGCAAATGGATCAAGAGTTCAAGCTAGGTTGGGCTACTTGGTCTACACAGCAAAACTTAAAAAAAAAAAAAAAAAAAAAGACTAGAGATGCAGCTGGGTGTGGTGGCCGACGCCTTTAATCGCAGTACGTGGGAGGCAGAAACAGGAAAATCACAGAAGTTGAAGTCAACTGTACAGCCAGTTTGAGGCCATCCTGGGCTACAAAACAACAGCTACAGGTAATTATTTTTAAAACCAAAACAGGGCTGGGCGTGGTGGTGCACGTCTTTAATCCCAGCACTTGGGAGGCAGAGGCAGGTAGATCTCTGAGAGTTTGAGGCCAGCCTGGTCTACAGAGTGAGTTCCAGGACAGCCAGGGCTGTTACACAGAGAAACCCTAAAACAAAACAACAAAAAAGGGCCTTCTCTGAACATAAGGAAAATTTGAAGATATAACTAGGCGTATGGTCAGCAAGAGACAATCACACACGAAGGCCTATGATTAGTATTCTGTGTGTGTGTGTAGAACCTAGAACACAATTTGGGGTGTAGTAACTTTGTCTGCTTGTTTTTTATTTTTTGGAGATAGGATGTCCCTCCCACGAGTTTGAAGTTCAATAAGCAGGCTACAATGGCTGGCCAGTGAGTGACCCCCCTCATCTGCACTTCTCCCCCAGTGAGATCATAAACATTAGCCACCATGCCCTGCTTTTTAACTAGGGGCTCTAACTCGGATCCTCATACTTGTGTGACAGACACATTACTGAGCCATTCTCCCCCGCCCACCTTTGGACTAACTCTTTGAGCAATCCACAGTGCTCTGCTAGGGCACTTTTTCTTGCATCACCTCTAGGTGACAGAAGGGAAATAAAGAAGTCGTTTAACTGGCCCTCATGTTCTGAGCACCCCGACAGGAAGCAGATCTTATCCCTTCTCCTTGCCGACTTGCTGTACACAGGGCTTCTGAGGTTGAAAACTTTCCCGGGATGGCTACAGATCTAGGGTTGCAGGCTTGACCCAGTAAGTGATGAGCCTAGAATCTGGAAACACTTCAATGCTTAGCTTCCTACCTAGTCTGTCTCAGTTTGTCTTCTATTGCTGTGATAAAACACCACAACCAAAAGCAACTCAGGGAGAAAAGGGCTTTATTTGGCTTTTACATGTCCAGATCACAGTCCAATATGGAAGGAAGCCAAGTGCAGGGAACCTGGAGGCAGGGACTGAAGAAGAGGCTGAGGCAGAGCTCTGCTTACTGGCTTGCTCCCTATGGGTGTTCTGCCTGCTTGCTTATACAGCTCAGGGCCACTTACCCAGAGATGGCACCACCCACCATGGGCTGGGTCCGCCCACATCAATTATTAATCGCAATGCCCCACAACCGGATGGAGGCATCTACTTAGGAGAAATAGTTGAGAATGTGGGCCCTGAAACCAAACTCCCTTCTCCTCCGGCATTGCCTCCTAGCCTGTGCCATCCGGCAGTTTGTTTAAACTCTCTAGGGCTGTTCATTCACTACTGCTTTGCCTTAGAGTTTCATGGTGTGTGTGTGTGTGTGTGTGTGTGTGTTTTGGAGAAAGAGTCTCACTAGATAGCCCACACTGACCTCACACCCGTGTGATAAATTAGATTTAGATAAATATATAGGGGTTTCTGATACTGTCTCTTAATTCGGGGCATGAAGAGCATTATCAGCATGTGGACTAAAAACAGAAAACAAACAGGAGACTTAATAGACTGAAAAACAAGGTTGAAGTCAGGAAAGACTCAATAGACTGAAAAACAAGGTTGAAGTCAGGAAAACAGGAAAGACTTAATGGACTTGAAGAAACAAAGTATCTGGCCTGATATTGTTTTCAGCTGCTAAGTGGGCGGAGCCCAAATTAAGCTGAAACAGAGTTCCTCCTATTTAAGGACAGTGCATGGAGCCCAGAAGGAGAAGAGGCCCCTCATGCTAGAGAGCTCCAAGAGTCCTGCTGAAAAAAGTGCTGGCCATCATTTGATGGCCAGATTTCCCTGAAGCAGAAAGAAGCTGGTGAGCAAAGAAAGCCTGAGCAAGACACCAAAAGGCCAAGGACTAAACCCTGTGGCTCAGCTTTTGCCTAGAGGGTTTTGATCTGTCCGAACAGTGGCCTAAAAGAAATTGTGCCTGGCTTTAAGGACTGAGGCAGAGCAGCTGAGTTCCTGATTCAAAGGAAGTAAGTTGGCCTGCAGACGGCTGGGGTCTCCCATAGAGAAGAAAGCATGAAGCCTTATTTAAGGTGAGACTGCAATAACCAACTTACCCTGACGAACCTGCATCTGAGAGATCCAGAAAAAGGACTGCTAAGTGCGTTAAAGAATCTACAACAAGCCGGGCAGTGGTGGCGCACGCCTTTAATCCCAGCACTTGGGAGGCAGAGGCAGGCGGATCTTTGCGAGTTCGAGGCCAGCCTGGTCTTCAAATTGAGTCCAGGACAGCCAGGGCTACACAGAGAAACCCTGTCTCGAAAACCCAAAAAAAAAAAAAAAAAGAATCTATGACAAAGACTGTGTTCCTGATGACTGAGGACCTGCCCCAGAGACTGTATCATTCTAAAAGGTTATGAAAGTAGTTGTTATAATTATCAATAGGTTTAGTGGATAGGTTAAAGGGGTTGTAGGATTTTATAGGATTAATAGTTAAGAAATTGTTGGTGTTTGTTATAAGTGAATTTAGTAATAAATAAATAAATGATAAATAATAATTTAAAAGTTCGGTTACACCCATGATCCTCTAGCCTCCCAAGTGCTGGGACTGCAGACATGTCCCACTACTTTAGTTCACACTGTTCTTTTGGAAAATGAAAGCCGATAACACCCCTGACCCCAGAGGTGTTTTGAAGATCACAAATATGTAGTGGGGCCAATGAGATAAAGGTATTTGCCACCAAGCCTGATGACCCCATGACTCACATGGAAGGAGAGAACCAACTCCCCAAAAGTTGTCTTCTGACTTCCACAGGCATCCCATAGTTCCTGGGCACATGTACACAAGAGCATGCACACACACACACACACACACACACACACACACACACACACACACTGATGCACTGGCTGGAGAAATGGCTCAACAGTTAAGAATTCTTGTGGCAGGACTGGAGAGATGGCTCAGCAGTTAAGAGCACTGTCTGCTCTTCCAGAGGTCCAGAATTCAATTCCCAGCAACCACATGGTGGCTCACAACCATCTATAATGAAATATTATACCCTCTGCTGGCATGCAGGGGTGTAGAGAGCTGCGATGTGCCGCGCCCTAAAGATGGCGCCGGTTTTCGCCTTCCACCAGCCCGACGGTGAGTGCTCTCGGTGGTAAACAAGTCCATATTTGGCTAAGACCGCTGATCTGGCTTGCTTCCGCATACGTGGGCCTCTAAGATAGCACTACGTGGCTTTACTTGATTGGCTGTTCATTTAGTATTTAGCCTGTGGGTTGGGTCTGCCCGGGCATTCGGAAGACTGTTTTCAAGGGACCTGAATAAACTGCTGGAGAAGAGCTTTTGTGAGTTGCGTCATCCTTGCTGGTCGAGGGGGACGCGACACAGGGGTACATGCAGATAGAGCTCTCATATATGTAAAAATAAATAAATAAATCTTTAAAAAAGAAAAAAGAAAAAGAATACTTATGGCTATTCAGAAGCCCTGACTTTGTTCCTAACACCTGTGGGTGTAAGTGGTCCATAAACTCCAGCTCCAAGGGATCTGAAGCCCTCTTCCGGGCAACTTGAGCACTACAGATGTGTGATGTGGTTCACTCACACAGCCACAGACACACAAACATAAAAAAATAATAGGAATAAATCTTTTAAAAAAGTGTAGCAAGGGAAGAATACATCTGGGCACTGTCAGAACAACAACAAAAAAGTGTTTGTTATTCAAAATAAGAGCAGGCTTGGCATGGTGGTGCACACCTATAATCCCAGAAGAGAACCTACTCCCGCAAGTTGTTCTCTCACCTCCATGAGTGTTCTGTAACGGATCTTCTAAATTCTTGAGTTTACACATTTAGGGGAAAGCTTTCTATCGTTTAGTGTCGTAAACTGAGGACCAGGCAGACATGCAGACATACAGCATAACACTAGAGATGTCTTTCATTCCTTTTTCTTTCTTCTTCTTTACATTTCTTTTTAATATTTTATGTGTAGGAGTGTTTCCCCGCATGCATGTATGTGCTCTACTTGTATGCCTGGGGCCTGCAGAGATCAAAAAGGACCTGGAACTGGAGTCCCAGGTGGCTGTGAGCCACCAAAAGTGTGCTGAGAACAGAACCTGGTCCTCTGTAGGACTAATAGGTGCTCTTAATCTCTGAGCCCTTGCTCCAGTCTTAGAATTGCCTTTCTAAGGTATTCTGATCTTTTCCAGAGATGGACAAGCTGGGTAGTGAGGGTCAGAGGCATTGAACCTACCCATGAGGCCCAGTTCAGCTCACCTGGATTGGTCCTGTCCTGATCTTTCAAAGGGCTTGATCCTTTACTATTCTTTCTATAGCATGTTAAGGAGAAAAGAGTGAACAGATTCAGTGTGCTGGGATGTTTCTGCATAGTGATTGCTTGGCCATCTCCAGGCAACAGAGCGATGGAAGGAAAGAGACAGAACGTGGGGACAGGATTGTGGATTCCACATGACCTGAGTCTGGGGATGTCAAGTGAGGTCCATTCTCTGTCTTTTTTTGGGTGATGGAACTGCTGAGTAGACATCTCCAAGTCAACTGAGCGCTCAATAAACAGGTTCTTGGAAATGTCTGGCTAGATGCTTGCCGTGGATATTTTTAACCTCCTGGACAGATGGACAGAGGAAGGGTTCCAGTTGCCAGGAGCTGTGAGGAAGTGAAGGGGTTCCCTTATATAGCTCTATGGATGAAAGTCCTCCAGCTGAGATCCAGCCACCAAGACTCACTGCCAGTGCCTTGTGTCCTGCTCTAACTCTCCGTGGTCTTTCACACCTGCCTTAGCTTCCAGATGCAAAGGCTTTATCCTCCAGTTTCAGACTCAGCGCTTTCTCCTCCAAACCTCCGTAGAGCTGTGAGCGCGGGATTGGGCAGGGTGTCCTTTTCTGCCCATGGAGGAAGAGTTAGGCCTACACCTGCACCTGTGTTCTCTCTGCTACCTCCCAACTGGCCTGCAGGACAGTTCCGAACTCTCCATGAGCCCTACTGTTCCTATTCTGTCCCTATTCCTGGGAACAGAATCTAAGACTGAGAAACCCAGGTTTGGGTTTTATACGCCTTGGGAAAGTACAAGAGATGCATGTGGAAGTCAGAGAGACTGCTACGTACAAAATTAAGACACAGGGGTGTAGGAAAAATGTCTAATTAAATTATTTACCCAGTATTTATATTGTATTTACTTGGTCGGCAGTGTTAATCCTTAGCCCGCCATTGTAAATGAATACACACAGACACCAAATGGATTTTAACAAGCCTTGGCCTGAATTATGCAATCCTAGCCTATCTAAGCTAGCTCATAATTCTATTACCCAAAAAGGATCCCATATATACATATGTCCCTTTGGACTATTATTCTCCATGCTATGGTGATGTCCCAGGCCATGTGGGATGACCTTCTTTAATCTACCCCATGGCATGTCCTCCTTGTTTGCTCCTCGCTTCTCCTCTGAGGCCTCTTCTTTCCAAGATGCTCTCACTCTCTGACCCCGTGCACCTTAGCCCTGCCTACCTCCATCTTTGCCCAATTTCCAGGCCTCAGCATTTATTTAACCAATAAGAGACAAGGTAGTAACAGACAGCAAGTAGGACCAATCAGCATTTAGAATGCTTAACACCACCCCATTACAGGGGAGTGGGAAGGGCTGGGTGAGCAGAGTCAATGACAAGCCTAGGAGATCGTGTTCACTATGGGGGTGTGCTGGAAATGGGGTATGGAGGTGAGAGGAGAGGAGAAAAATTAAATTATGAGAATTCTCAAATAGGCTTCATCTTATCTTGGCCTTGTGTGTGTGTGTGTGTGTGTGTGTGTGTGTGTGTGTGTGTGTGTGTTGAGGGTGGATTTCCATGTGTAGCCCTGGCTGTCCTGGAACTCACTCGGTAGACCAGGCTGGCTTTGACCTCAGAGACTCACCTGCCTCTGCCTCCCAAATGCTGAGATTAAAGGTGTGCGCCACCACTGCCCTGCATCTTGGCCTTTTTAAACCATACATTTCAGAAAGACTTCGCTGCCCCTCCCTTTGTTCCTTTCTGTCTCAGCATTTCTTCTGATACTTTCAATCCTGTTTCGTGGTAAAGGAAGGAATCCTCAACACAGATACTCCAAGGTTTCTGGGAAGTCTGCAGGGAGATGGAATTTCAGTGTGTGATAGAATCCCAACTCAAACACTCTGTGATTCGTATTTCTCTTCCTGTATCTTCATTTTAGCTGAAGTTGACAAAATGGAGCCCAAACGGAGATAACTTTAAGCCGGAGGCAGAACCCTGCCAAAGCAGCTGCAGGGTTCAGAACCTGTGCGATTTCTTCCTAAAAGTTTGAACTGGTGGTGAACATTTAGAAACTGTATTACTACATTTTAGGGGCCTGGAGCGTAGGGAACTACATTCAGGGCACCTCATTCCTGAAATCCCAGCATTTGGAAGCCTGAGGCAGAAGGATTAGCCGTTATAGGCCATAGTTGGCAATATAACAAGCTGCTCTGAGACACTGTAGAAATAAATAAAGATAGAAAGAAAGAAAGAAGCCGGGCGGTGGTGGCGCACGCCTTTAATCCCAGCACTTGGGAGGCAGAGGCAGGCAGATCTTTGTGAGTTCGAGGCCAGCCTGGTCTACAAAGCGAGTCCAGGACAGCCAGAGATATTCAGAGAAACCCTGTCTCGAAAAACCAAAAAAAAAAAAAAAAAAAGAAGGAAGGAAGGAAAGAAGGAAAGAAAGTCAGAGACAGAGAGAGAAAGAACAAGAAGGAGGCAGGGAAATGCTGAGATGGCTCAGGAGAAAATACTTGTGAGTCTGGTGACCTGAGTTTAATCCCTGGAACTCATGTAAAGAGAACAGAGTCCACAGAGTTGTCCCCCGAACTCCGTGCACACACTACAGCACAAATGCACCTACATTTACACACACACTGCAAAGTCCAAGGGGGAAAATCTCAGCACTAGGGAGGCAGAGGCAAGGAGGATCAGGAAGAGTTCAAGGCTGTTCTCAGCTGCATAGCAAGTTTCAGGTCAACCTAGGTTACATAAGACCCTGCCTGTCACATACATGTATACATACATACACACATATAAACAACAAGAGGTAAATTATTTGAAGCACCTGAGGACTTCAAGGATAAGTCTAAGTTCAGAGATCTCCTGGTCCATAGCCACCTCTCCTGGCCGGGACGGGGGTGGTAGATCTCCAAGGAGGTTGACATCAATGACATCTTTGGGCAGGTGTGAGAATGGTGGCTTGGGCTGGAAAGCAAGACTCAAAACAGGATCCAGGCCAAGTAAGGGAGAGGTGAGGAGATGAGAGCAGCCAGATCCAAGTATGGTCAGACAGGAAAAAGTTATCTGGGTGCCAGGAGAGAGAGGCCTGGAGGAAGGAAACAGATTTTGCGAAGCTCAGCTTCTCTCCCTCAGAGAGCGCCCATCTTTGCTTACTTCCTTTTGCCATGCTGCCTCACCAAAGCTTTAACTTGAGGAGGGAGTTTCCTCTCAAAATGGTTGCATCCCTGACCTGAGCAGAGCAAAAGGAAAATAAACATTGAAGCTTCTTTCCTGTCCAAGGGGACTCTGGCTGTCACCTCCAAGATAAGAAAGACCTCTGACATAGACAGGCTTCTTCCCTGCTTGATTTTTGTTTGTTTGTTTTTGTTTTCTGTTTTTTGAGACAGGGTCTCTTTATAGCCCAGGCTTACCTCAAACTCACTATATAGCCAAAGATGATCTTGAACTCCTGGCTGTCCTTTGTCCTGCCTCTACCTCAAAATGCCCTGCTCTTTCTTAAGACAAAGATAGGTTTTACTTGCTGAGTGTGGTGACACATGTTGTAATCCTAACCCCAGCACTCAGGAGCCAGAAGACTATCAAATTTGAGACCAACTAGAGATCCTGTCTCAAAAAAAAAAAAATTCATCAAGAAGGCTGTGGAGGTGGCTTAGTCAGGAAGGTTCATGCTGTGCAAATATGAGGGCCTGAGTATGGTGTCCATTCCCGGCAACCCCAGGGCTGGGGACGTGGACACAGCTGGATTGCTGAGGTCAGTATCTAGCCATCCAGGCCTACTTCAAAAGCTCAAAGCCAGAGAGAGACCATGTCTCAAAACACAAGGTAGACTGTACACGAGGAACAACACTTTAGGCTGCCTTCTGTCCTTCATATATATATGTGTATCACACACACACACACACACACACACACACACACATATACAGACATACATGAGCACACACATCTGCATGTATATGAATATGCACACAAACAAACAAACAAACAACTCACCACATCAAGATAGGAATAAGCCAAGTGTGGTGGTACACATCTATAATGTCAGCACTTTGACTTTTTGGTTTGGTTTTGTTTTTGGTTTGGTTGTTGGTTTTTTTTTTTTTTCCAATACAGGGTCCCACTATATAGCTCTAGCTGTCCTGAAGCTCACTCTGTAGACCAGGCTGAACTTGAACTCATGGAGATCCACCTGCCTCTGCCTCCCAAGTTCTGGGATTAAAGGTGTGTGCCACCACAGTCCAGGAATCCCAGCATTTTGGAAGCTGAGGAAGAAGGATTATTCCATGTCCGATATTAGCCTGTACTACACAATAATTCCCCAGACCTCCCTGTCTTAAATAAAATAACAAGCTGGAAGTAGTGGTATATCAGCACTTGGGAGATGGAGGCAGAAGTGTTACAAGATCAAGTTTAAGGTCGGCCTGAGCTACCCATGAGCCTGTCCGTAATGAGCAGAGCCATACACAAACATGGATTTAACTAAGCTCCTCCTGGCAGGTATTGTTAATGTTGCTGAGAGTAACAGGGTGCTGGGGACAAAACAGTGTTTGGTTATTGTTTGTTTGTTTGTTTCGTTTGTTTTTTCCCCCAAGACAGGGTTTCTCTGTGTAGCCTTGGCTGTCCTGGACTTACTTTGTAGACCAGGCTGGCCTCGAACTCACAAAGATCCACCTGCCTCTGCCTCCCAAGTGCTGGGATTAAAGGTGTGCGCCACCACATCTGGCTGCATTTGGATACTCCCTGCCCCCTTCTTTACTATAAACTCAGAGAGATAGAACCATAGGATTGTGTACACTCAAGGAGGGGAAGGAGTCTGAGCTGTAGGGAGCACAGTCCGTAGCTGATAATCCTGGGATAAGAGGACATTTGAGAATAGAAAGTAGTCATAGATTCTGATCGTGGAAATCTTAACCTCTCTGGTCCTGTAGTAGGGTTAGGTCAGTGTGTGCCTGCTAACTCCCACTAAGGTATCGATGGTTAGGCAGTTGACAGAATAGACACATTAAATCCTATTGGATTAGGCAAAGTGTTCTCAGGTATAGTACTAGAAACCAGAATTCTGCATTGGGCTTTCAAATTTCTATATTTTTATTTCCTTGGGGAAATATGGATCTCAGTAGGGGAAAAGTCAGTGGAGAAGAGGTCATCACTAGCCTGGCTAGATTACCTAACTGAACTGTTTCTGTCTAGCTCATTTATCTCTCAGCCTTCTGGCCAGGCATATGTGACGACAGATAGGAAGGACCTGTGTTTGCAGCCCCTTCTTTGGTCAGAAATCTCTGTGGTGTCCTTGAAGTAAGTCTTGACTTGCAGGTTGTAACCTTGAACTCTGTGTTGCAAGGCTTTTCTGTTTTCTTACAAGCTGTGGGAATTGCTGACCTCCAGCTGGCTGACACGGTTCTTGAAAAACAACTGGCCATGTGCCTGAGGTATCTTTAGCCTGCCCAGCCGAAAATAAGGTGAGGAGATCAAGGGGATTGAATGAGCTTGGCAAAACAGGGAAATGTCTTGCCATTTGGAGGACAAAGGTTGGAGTGACCACTTGGGATTGGTTGTACTGCCTCAAAGACAAAACGTCACAGAAATCAGGTCGGACTTGAACTCTGCCCTGCCTGGAGTCCTGCTTTTCCTGGCTGGTGACCTTGTTGGACAAAGCCAATCTCCTGTACTCCGGTTTGGCCTCAACTTTTCCATATAGCCAAGGGTTAGAGGCATATGCCACTATGCTTGTTTTATGTGGTGTTGGCGACAGACTGTGTGGGACTTTGTGCAAGCTAGGCAGGTGCTGTGTTTATCGAGCTACACCCCCCAACTCCCCATACTTTGCTTCATTCTTGACCAGCCTACACCCTTCTTTACTTTCAAAGTTCAGATAACCATAAAATTGAGTTGCAGAAACCAATTACCTTTCCCTTACCAAACCACAGGTGCCTAACCACTCTATCCACATGCCTTCTGGCATTCCAGTTTTATTTGTTCCTCACTCTCAACCTAACCTGTTGTTGCATCGGGATCTCTATTTGGGCTTCCCTCAAACCACGTGAGTCCTTATACCTGTTCACAGACTCCCGATTTCACACGTCCTGCCCAAGTAGGAGAGGCCTGGCAGGGTAGGGGTAGAACATGGGTCAGGGAGAGTAGGTTTCCTTCTGTGGGAGCAATTTAGACAATAACAACTGTCCCCGATGGTTATTATGTACATGGGTGACAAGCCCTGCCTGGGTCTGATGTAAATGTTTGTAGGTAGGGCCTCAACTGTGAAGGTGCCTGCCTTTCCAGGAAAAATAGCTTTGACCCTGTCTCCTGGACCTAGGCTCCAGACTCTGCCTGTTTGGTAGTGCTTATGGGAAGCTAGGGAAAGGTCAGTGGAAATAGTTTAGCTCATGGCTGGAACCACTGAGGAATCTGGGAAAGCTGCTGGGTCTCGTGTCATTGGCTTTGTCCAAGAAGGTCACCTGCCAGGAAAGGCAGGAGTCCAGGCAGGGCAGAGTCCAAGAATGGCCTGATCTTAATGACACTTTGTCTTTGAGGCAGTATGACCAGTCCCAAGTGGTCATTCCAACCTTTGTCCTCCTTTCTCCTGTGTCATCGGGAAAAGGGACGTGAGGGGACAAAAGTGTGAAGAGACAGGTGGAGATTAGTTTCCTGCCTTTCTTTATCACCTCTTGCTCGGGATCTTTGTTTCTATTGCTTTAAGGAGTTTCCAGGGACAGTGAGGTGGCTCAGAGGGTGTGTGTCTCCAAGCCTGGTGGCTTGAGTTTGAGTCCCCAGCCCCATAGGGCAGAAGGAGAGCACTGACTCCTGCAGGTTGCTCTCTGGCCTCCCCACACAAGTCATGCCATTTCGGCAGACACCTCCCACCATGTCCAAATAAATGAAGTGTAATAAAAATGGAGTTTCTAGAGGAGCTAGCAGGTGGGCTCCGGGTGGCAGTGTCTCCCAGCATAGCCCTGGATTTAAGTGATGAGGTTTAGGATGGGGTCTCCACTCCCCTGTTTGTGGGGGATGAGGCAGAGACAAAAGAAAAAGTTTCAGTTTCTCTTGTTTTCTGCTGTTCCTTCCCTAGCTACAGTCACTGGCTGTGTAACGCTGGGAAACCCCAGGGACAAGTTCGCTGGCCCCACCCTTCACTCATCTCGGAGAGCTAGAAAAGGAAACACACCAATCATCACAAATTGCTCAGTAACTCTGGAATGTTCGTTTCTATTCCTGTTCCCTTCTCCGTTTTCTTGGCTGGGCTTCTATCTTAACACTTGCTACCACATTTAAATGAGGCCTTTAAGGTGCTTTCCTCCCATGGAGTCTATGCCCCTCTTCGCTGTGTACAATGGGGTCAGAAATATCTGACCTTGGATTTCGGGTCTCTAGCCCCTGACGCTGTAGGAAATTCGATCGAGCTGCCTAAACGCAATTGAGGAATTTATGGACGCTCCTCTCAAGTTCCATCTTTCGACTTCTAAATGCTCAGTGGGGCCTCCTGTGGTAGAACCCCAGATGTCTACGCAGGTCTCCTTACTCTGTTCCTACACTGGACACGCAACTCACTCGTGGCTGTGGCATGTCAAGTGCATGCAACCAATCAGCTCGAGGAAGGCTTCCCGAGAAGCCAATCAGAGCCCAGGGAAGTGATCTCACCCAAGGGAGTGCTGTGTGGGCGAGGAAGCCTGTGTTAAGAGTGGTGAATGTCCCTAAAGCACTCCCTTCCTCCCCACTCTCCACACTTCCTGGAAGATAACACCGCCTACCCCCTCCCCAAAGTAGAGTGAGAAAGGCTAAGTTCCACAAAGAAGGCACCAAAAGAGAAACTGCAAGGGACACACAGGCTGTCAGTGGAGAACGGTTTATTTAGGGAGTTTCCTAAATATGTCTTTCAAAGTGGGCTCTCCGGGTCCTGGAACAGACCTGTGTAAAATCTGAAAACAGTGAGTCACTCCTCCGACCTGGCCCCTGGCTTTCTTGACTCTCTGCACAAAAATAGCGGCAATCATTCTTTGTAAATAAGGACACGATCAAGGTCAAGTGTGAGAAAGAGAGGACCTGTGTCTTTGTGAACATGCCTGAATATACAGGCTCATGTCCCCATGCAGGAGGCTGAAGGCCCAGGTCAGCCTGTGCTTCCCCAACAATGCTTTCAGAGGGCATTGCAGATGGGTTCCTGGATGGGTAAGGGTGAAAGGGAAAGGACAAGGGACAAGGCAGTGACCCTCTAGTGTCACACTGGACAAGCAGAGGGTTGGCACTGGCGGCACAGGCCTGGGACCCCAGCTTGGGAGACAGTTTAAGGCCTGTTTGGGCTACAGTTAGTTCAAGGACAACGTAGGCAACTTATCCAAACACTGCCTCAAAATTTAAACTAAATATATAAAAAGAGCTGGGGGTATGACTTAGTGCTTGCTTAGCATTTGAGAGGCTCTAAAGCCAATCCTCAGTAAGGGGGTGGGGTAAGAATGGCACTGGACACCCCCTTCAGCCTTCCCTCCAGCCCCTTCCCAGTAGATGCCACTCTGGGTAGACGGACAGATACAAACATTTTATTTGAATATACAAAACAGGCCCACCCCAAGTATGCCCGTGAAGGCTTATAAGAACCGAGCAGAGGCATGTACACCGCTGTCTCTGCTCTAACAACCCAGGTACACTTCAACCTTTCCTTCAAACTAAGACATCAGTCCCTTCCCCCAAATGTGAGAGGTGACATGGATTTCAGAGAGAGGAAAGACTGCTGTTGCTGTTCATCATCCCAAGCCCCAGGAACCACACAGTATCCTGGGTTTCACTAAAAGATTCTCCCTCACAAAAGTAAGTAATAGGAAGTCTGGTGTGGTGGTCCACTCTGTAATCTCAAGACTTTGGAGGTGGGGGTATGAGGATCACGAGTTCAAGGCCAGCCACAGCTATGTACTGAGTTCTAGGGCAGCCTGAGCTACATAAGATCCTTTTTTTTTTTTTTTTTTTTTTTTTGGTTTTTCAAGACAGGGTTTCTCTGTTTAACAGCTCTGGCTGTCCTGGACTCACTTTGTAGACCAGGCTGGCCTCGAACTCGCAAAGATCCGCCTGCCTCTGCCTCCCAAGTGCTGGGATTAAAGGCGTGCGCCACCACCGCCCGGCTATAAGATCCTTTCTTAGAAACAATAACAGAAACAGGGAAACCCTAAATAATAGGGGTATTTACTCCCTATATCTCAAATCAAGAATGATCTATGGGCCCAGGTTTTCAGTATATAGCCTCATCCATGTTGTCATCGCTGTCACCTCCAAAGTCCTCTCCATTGTCAAAATATGACATGATGTAATCGGTTTCCTGAAATGTAAAAAGAAGCAAAGATCAGGAATGATTTCAGAGATTGTCTAGACTCTTTCCCTCCCAAACATGCTTTTCTAAGTCTGAGACACCCGTACAAGCTGTTGTAAATTTATCTTCATGTGTATAGGTGTTTTGACTTGCATGTATATGCATGTATATGTACACTGCTTGCATGCCTGGAGTCCTCAGAGGCCAGAATATGGCATCAGATGCCCTGGAACTGGAGTTACAGAAGGCTGTGAGCCACCATGTGGATGCTGGGAATGGAACTTGTGTCCTCTGAAGCAGCAGCAAAAAGCGCTTTTCACTACTGAGCCATCACTCCAGCCCCATGTCATCAGTTTTTAAATTACATCTATTTGTTTGTAGTTGTGTGTATGTGTGTATAGGTGCATGAGTGCCCTGGTGCACATGTGGAGGGCAGAGGGCAACTTGCAGAAGTCAGTTCTCTCATTCCACTATGTGGGTTCTGGGCATTGAGCTCAGCTCAGCAGGCTTGATTGCGCTCTCCTTTGGCTTCTGAGCTGTCTCATCTGGCACAGAACCAACTCCCACAAGTTGTCTTCTGTTCTCCACATTTGCCATGACACATGCAAGCATTCATGCACCCACAGGCACACGCACACACGCACACACACACGTCTCTGACGTTAAGAGCACTCACTGGCTCTTCCAGAGGACCCAAGTTCAGATTCCAGCACCTAAGTCAGACAGCTCACAACTGCTTGTAACTTGCAGCTTCAGGAGGTCAGAGACCCTTTTCTGGCCTTGTCAGGCACCTGAACACACTTGGTAGACAATCAGGCATACACATTAAAAACAAATCCAAAAACTTTTGTGTGCTAAGCCTGGTGGTATACTCATATAATCCCAACTCTAGGAAGTGGAAGCAAGAGGATTTCTGTGGAGCTCAAGGTCAGCTAAGTTTACATAGTTAGACTGTCTGAAGGCCAAAACAACAATAACAACAACAAAAAGAGCTGAGAGCCCAGAGCTTGTGAGGGGGAAAGAAGGGGGTGCGAGGGGAGGGAAGGAATAGAAGTCTCTTCACCTCTTCATGCTCTTCTTCGTCATATTCCTCTTCTTCTCCTTCTTCTTTTTCTTCTTCTTCTTCTTTCTCTTCCTCTTCCTCTGAAGTCACTTCCTCCTCCTTCTTCTCTAGAGTCTCATGTGAGGATGAACAGGAAGAGAGACTCATATTCAGCAAACACAGGGAGAATCGAGGCTCTAAGGGATCTGGAGTCCGGCTGTCTATCATACTTCCTCCTCACCTCTAGCTTCTGTATTGCATCCTCTTTATCTTCTGTGGTCTTGGGGGGCCTCTTGGGGAGTAGAATGTTGGTTCCTGTTTGGAGGATCAAAAAGTGAACCTTTAGGAAGCACACATTTTAATTGGCTTTCTTTTCAGTTTTAAAATGTGATATTTGTGTGTGTGTGTGTGTGTGTGTGTGTGTGTGTGAGACATGTGGAAGTTACAGTGGGTTCTTCCTTCCACCATGTGGGTCCTAGGGATTTGTGTCTTTATCAGCTGAGCCAGCTCTCTCTGTCCTAGCTTTCTACCCAACCCTCTGGCAGCAAACATGGCACTCTGCTGCCCTCATGTGGTCCCTGTGGCACTGGCTGATGAGCTCTCACCCTTTTCCAGATTCACTTACGCTCCTTCTGTAGTTTCCTCACTCGAATCTTGAGCTCTCTGGGTAGACGCCGCCAATCTGGGAACAGTGAGAGTGTAGGTCAGCAGGACCATGTCTAGGGGCGTCTCTGAGTGATGCCCAGTACTAAAGGGAAGGGGAGGGTTTAAAGGAAGGGGCTGCTTTGAAGTTTTTCAGAGCAAAACTATAGGCTGGCCGCCTCTGGAGAGGTGGGCACTGTTAAAATACATTTTTCAAGTAGAACTCGAGAGTGCTACAGAACACATCTAAGATTCTAGCTGTTAGATGCTGTACAGGAAAGGGAGGGTGGGGATTTGAGGCACCTCAAGCATCTGAAAGAAGGGCATTTGATGAGGGTCATCACCTACCAGGGTTCCAATCGATGGCATTGTCAACTGGCCCTGACATTTGATACTTGTCTGAGTAACGTTCCACATCTAAGGAGTCAGAGACCACGAGTCAGAGTTTTGCCCTCAGAACATTTGTTCCTAAGGGTTTTACCTCTCTTATCTACCAACTGCCTCATTCCAAACCCAGAGCCCAGTGGTTCCAGCTTTGGTGAAGGCCTTGTCCCTTCTCCAAGCCGCCTTTTTGTTACTCTTCTCTCTTTGTCCAAAGGCTCACTCTTCTGAGAAACAGTGTGCACCACTAGACAGGATACACTGGGATAAAAAGCAGGGTATTCTGTCTCCCTCTTACTAATGGGTTAGCTTGGTAAGTCGTCCTCCACCCCTGTAAGCCCTCAGCTCCCAGGGCCTCAGCAGAAAAGCACTGATTGTCAACAGTAAGCCTGCCTTGCCGTAGCACTGCCTTCTCCAGATCCCTGCTCTAACAAACGAACAGTGAAAGCTCTGCATAGGTAGGGCTTTTAGAGATATAGCATCAAGGTTAAGAGTCTGTTGAGTTGTGTTAAAATGTGTACAGCAGACTCCCACTTATACATATGAACTAGGATGCTGACGCTTTAATGTCCTACCAGTCCCAAGACTAAGATTCAATTCAAATCTCCAATAAGGTGATATACATTTCAGACACAGAAGGGCATTTGAATGCTGTCCCCATTAGACAGCAAACTTCCTAAGCCTCTCTGGCCCCCAAGGGTGCTGATGTGGGGAGTGCCTATATTGCCTACAGAGGGACCTAAACACATGCTAGCCTCTCTACTGACCTCTCTTGGGGACAGCTGGCCGGATGAAGTAGGGAAGCTGCCTCATGGCCCCACGCAGCTCTTGCTTCAGTGCCAGAACATACTCCCCCTCCTCTCCTGCGGGCAGTGGCACCGGGTGGAACTCCAGGGGCTGAAGAAGCACCATGGTTAGTCAGGACAGAAATGCTACAGTGAAAACTTTAAAAGCCCTTTTCCCTAAGTTGGATCCAATGTTCCCAGTGAACTGAGGGTGAGAAAGAACTGGAGGGCGATACAGCATTTTGAAAGCTGGGGAGTGGGGTGTATGAAGAGTAAAGATAAACACTTCTTTGCCTGGAAAACATCTCCTGTGGGAATAGAGTCAGAGGGTCAGGATGAAGATGGCATATGATGGGCCAGGAGGATTTGGTCGTCACTTGGTAAGTGACTTGGTAAGTGGAGTCAATGAGAGGCACATGGAAGTCTTAGGAAAGGAAGGGAGACACTCACAGGGAAGAGTGGAGAAGGCTGTAGAGTGGGTGGGGGCAAAGCATCGCCCTTCCCAATGCCCACAGCCTCCATGTTGAAGGTCAACTGGCCTCGGCCACGACCCCGGCCCCCACCCCGGCTGGCCATGGTGGAGGGGGCCTGGATACTCAGAGATCCAGTGAGAAAAACCTAATAAAGACAAAACAAAGAGATAAAGAAGTACAATAGAATAGACAGGAAGCCAAGGAACTACATTACACTCGTGTTCTATGGCAGGTGACTTTCCCCTCCATGTTGAGGTTCAAACCCAGGGTTTTTCAAATGCTAGGTAAGTACTCTACCTTTGAGCTATATTCCAAATCCTTTTTCTGTGACACTTAAAAAAAGCCAATGGTGCTGGGCAGTGGTGGTGCACGACTTTGGTGTCAGTATTTGGGGAGCAGAAACAGGTAGATAGATCTCTGAATTCCAGGCCAGTCTGATTTATAGATTACAGGACAGTCAGGACTATGCAGAAAAACCCTGTCAAAAAAAGCAAAATAAATAAAATACAAGATATAATTAATTAATTAGTTAATTAAAAAAATAAATAAAACATAAAGTTAGGAGTAATACCACAAACATACAATCCCAGCCCTGCACTTGGAAGGCTAAGGCAGGAGGATTGCAAATTTGAGTCTAGCTTGGTCTACATAGAGTTCCAGTTGCCAATCAGCAAGCTTGAATAGCAAGATCATGTCTCAAAAATAAACAAATATTGAGGAGAGATTGTTTGACGGTTAATATGTGCATTTCAGTGGGCAGTGGTGGCGCATGTTTTTAATCCCATCACTTGGGAGGCAGAGGCAGGCAGATCTCTATGAGTTCAAGGCCAGCCTGGTCTACAGAGCGAGTTCCAGAACAACCAGAGCTACACCGAGAAACCTTGACTCGAAAAACCTGTGCATTTCTTTTTTTGCAGAGGAATGGAGTTTAGTTCCCAGTACTTGTGTCTGGTGGCTCACAACTGTTTGTAAACCTAGCTCCAGGGAATCTAACACCCTCCACTGGCCTCTATGGGTACCATATGCAAACACACACATGTGCACACATGCAATTTAAAAGCATTTGAAAAAATATTTTTTAAAGAGGGTTTGGACAGCTGGCTTGGTGGCTACAAGTATATAGTGCTCTTGCAGAGGACTGGGGTTTGGTTCCCACCACTCACCAACAGGCAATTCCCCACCTGTAACTCTAGTTTCAGAAGATCCAATGCCCATTTACAGCCTCCATAAACGTTTCACATAAGTGGTGCACATATATATAAGTGAAAATAAATAATATTGTAAAGCACTGAAAATTTTAAATTTGGCTAGAGAGATGTCTCAGCAGTTAAGTGTGGGCACTGCTCTTCCAGGTGACTTGCACGGATTGTCAGGTTCCCAGCACTCACATTGGGTGGCTTACTCCAACCCTAGATCCAGGGGGTCCAATGCCTTTGGCACTCATGGGAACCAAATTCATGTATATACAGAGACACACACAGACCCATAATTAAAAATAAGATAAATCTTTTTATTTTTGAGATTTTAATTTATTTTTATTTTATGTGTCTGGGTATTTTGCACGCATGTGGGTAGTATACCATTTGAGTACAGTGCCCAAGAAGGCCAGAAGAAGGCATTGTTTCTCTTGAGACTTTGAACTATAGAGGGTTGTTAGTGGCCTGATGTGGATTTGGGGATCCGAACCTGGGTCCTCTGGAAGAGCAATCAGTGCTCTCAATCACTGAACCATCTCTTCAGCCCCCAAGAAAAATAAATCAATATTAGATTATAATCCCAAAGTACAAAGTAAATGTCCATGAGTCCACAGTGCTATAAATGACTGGGAAAAGACAAATGTCTCATGCAGAATTCCAAATAAACCGTGTACAGAGTCCAAGCTAAAAAATAAAGCATGTAGATAGTCCATGCTAACAAGCAGAGGAGCACCATTCCTGATTCAAAAGAGTGTGTTGTATAGGAAATTTTGTCCCACATGCTTTTGGCAAGTTGGAGGGTTCCTTTCTAACAGACTTCACTCTAGCCACGTGACCAAGATCAACATCAACCCACTCTGGGGCTCAGAGGACTCCACAGAAGGAGGGAGGAAAGGGTGCAGTGTGAGGAACACCAATTTCCAGACATGGCATGGCTGTTGAACCCTTGAACTCACAGCCCCTGTGATTAACTACCCAAGATCTGCAAAAAACTGGGCCTGTTCATATGCTCTCACAGGAGGAGGGGATCACAGGGGCCTACCTACCCCTCCCTGAGAATTTATAAGATGTTAATAACTGATGGGAAAGGGAGAGACATTTTCTTCAATGGTATAGCCACTAGTAAGGTTCTCATTTTCCTAAAAAGAAACCCTTCCTGAGCCGGGCTTGGTGGGACACACGTTTAATTCCAGCACTCAGGAGGCAGAGGCAGGTGAGCTTGAGGCCAGCTTGGTCTAAACAGGAATCTCCAAACCAGCCAAAGCTACATAGTGAGACCTTATCTGGGGGTGGGGGAATAAAGGAAGGAAGGAAGAAAGAAAAGAAATAATTTCTTATGCTGCTATAAACAACCCTAGTGAAAGTATGTAGACACACATACCAAAAATACACAAAAGCCTCTAATTGGGAAAAAGAAGGTTAGCAGGAATGGGAGAGGGATAAGAGAGAGTAAGACCTGAGAGATGGGGGGAGTATATGATTGACATACACACAAGTGGTGGTGTATGCCTTTAATTCCAGCACTCGGGAGGCAGAGGCAGGAGGATCTCTCCGAGTTCAAGGCCAGCCTGGTCTACAGAACTAGGACATACAAAGAAACCGTGTCTTGAAAAACAAACAAACAAGAAAAGGAAATACACTGTACACAGATGATTGAAGTACTTCTGTGAAAATTTCATAATGGAACTCATGTTATGTAACTAACATACTCTACTAAAAACATTAAGAAGAGATTCCTGAGGCCATTTAAAGTCTGCTGTAATGTGATGCAGATGTACTCCTGTCCACATCAGCCCTCCTGGGCTCTGGTGCACTGTGCTTTACACACAGACTCAGGCCCCATTCGGCACGCCTTATTGTACTGTAGTAGAAGTTACTAAAGAACATATTTCAACAAAACATAGAAAACAAACAAACAAAAAACCCTGACAAGCATGGTGGTGCACACCTTTAATCCCAGCACTTGGGAGGCAAGGGGTAGGCAGATCTCTATGAGTTCAAGGCTAGCCTGGTCTACAAATCGAGTCCAGGACAGCTAGAGATACACAAGAAACCATGTCTCAAAAAACAAACAATAACAACAACATCAAACCCCAACACATTCATAGAGTTTAAGGAAGGCAGAGCTGGGAGTGAGAGTACATGCCTGTCATCCCCGAATTTGAGAGGTGAAGGCAGGTGCCCTGGAGTTCAAGGTCATCCTAGCCTACAAAGTGAGTTCCAGTCTCAAAACACCAAAACCAACCAACCAAACAAACAAACCAAAAAAGTCCAGTCCTGTCATTTCCAGGCTACATAAACAGTGGTTCTTTTTGGTCTGTAAAATAGGAATAATAGTAACAAACCCACTGTCTTAGTGACTTTTAAATTGCTTTGAAGAGACACCATGACCAAGGCAACTCACAGAAGAGACTTTATTGGGGGCTTACAGTTTCACAGGGTGAGTCTATGACCATCATGGCAGGGATGGCAGCAGGCAGGCAGGCATGGCAGTAGCTGAGAACTCACATCTCATCCACAAGCATGAGGCAGAGAGAGAGACAGAGTGAGTGAGTGAGAGAGAGAGAGAGAGAGAGAGAGAGAGAGAGCACTAACTGGGAACAATGAGGGCTTTTGAAAGCCAGGGCCCAGTGACCCACCTCTTCCAACAAGACCACACTTCCTAATCCTTCCCAAATATTTCCACCAACTGGGGACCAAGCATCCAAATATATGAACCTCTGGGGTCCATCCTCACTCAAGCCACCACACCTACTATGTGCCACATATTTCTCAATATTGTTGCTAAAGCAGAGAGTAAAACTAACAAAATGAAACAATTATACAACTCCTGTGCACCCCTGGTGCCTCCTACATGGAGTTTATATTCTAGTGGACTCACCAGCTTACAAGTAAGAGTTGAAGCCACAAGAGTAGATAAGGTCCCTAAAGGAGATAATGTAGTGACTAGTAGGGGGACATTCTAATTCTATTTTTCTAACAAACAAGGTAAGAAGTCAATACTGTGTTAAAGTTTTTGGAGATCAAAATGGAAAAACAGTCCCCTTCCCCAGAAGAAATGATTCCTGGAGACTCCATGATAGATAGGGTCCTTGCTGAGAAGGTGCCAAGGCCCCAGGATCAATCCCAGTACTAGAGAGGAAAAACAGCAAGTAAGTTGGGCATGTGGTACATGCCTGTAATCCCAGCACTAGACAAGCGGAGGCGGGGGAGCGGGGGGGGGGGGGGCCGGCAACCCTTGGGCAACCCAAGGAAACACAGAAAGATTTTTTCCCCCCAAAACCCAAAAACAAAACAAATAGAAAAAAAAAAAAAAAAACGGTCAAAGGCTGGATGTGAAGGCGCACGACTTTAATCCCAACACTTGAGGAGAGGCAGGTGGATCTCTGTGAGTTCAAGGCCAGCCTGTTCTGCATAAGAGTTTCAGGCCAGCCAAAGCTACATAGTAAGACCCTGATTCAAAACAAAAAACAAGAACAACAAAGAATGACAAAGAATATAGAACAGAAACTTCACAAAAGAACGGTCAATAAAGCCACTTTAAAATGTTTGTTTGTGTATTTGTTTATTTGAGACAGGCTCTCTACACAGAGCTGGTTATCTTAGAACTGACTATAGAGACGAGGCTGGCCTCAAACTCAGAAATCTGCTGCCTCTGCCTCCCCAGTGCTGGAGTTAAAACCCTGGATTCATATTTAATTTTAGGATCCACTTTTTTTTTAAAGATTTATTTATTATGTATACAGTGTTCTATCTGCATGTATCCCTACAGGTCTGAAGAGGGCACCAGATCTAATGATAGATGGTTATGAGCCACCATGTGGTTGCTGAGAATTGAACTCAGGACCTCTGGAGGAGCAGCCGGTGCTCTTAACCTCTGAGCCATCTTTCCAGCTCATATTTATTTTTAATTTTGAATTATGTGTGTTGTGTGTTTGGGTATGTGTATGTTAGTGTTGGTGCCCATGGAGGCCTGAGGGGTCAGATTCCCCTGTGGCTGGAGTTGCAGATGGGTGCTGGGAGATAAACATAGGTCCTCTGTGAGAGCAGAATACCCTCTTAATCACTGAGCTGTCTTTCTAGCCTCTGCTTTAAAAAATATATTTGTATGTATATGTGTGTGTATGACGCATGCATGTGCATGTGTTTGACGTGTATGAGGTCAGAGGACAGCTGTGGGTGTTGTTCTTCAACCCCTGCTCTGTTTTACAGGTGAGGTCTTTCCCGTTTGCCACCGTTGGCCTCAGAGAGTCTATGGTATTCTCTGATCTCCACCTCCCAACTCACCACAGGAGCCCTGGCATTACAGTGAAGCACTACATGTGTCCTGCCTTTATGTAGGTTCCAGGGATTCGAACCCGGGTTTTCAAGCTTGAGTGGAAAGTGGATTTTTGGGTTTGTTTGTTTTGTTTTTTTTACAGATTGAGCCATCTCCCTGGCTTGATAAAACTATTTTCTACCTAATAAGGAACTAGCAAAAATGTAATAATAATCAGGCTGTGGTGAGAGTTCCTCAGATGGACTTTGGCTGTGGTAGTTAGTTTTCTGTCAAATTCACACAAGCTAGGGCCACCTGGGAAGAAGGAACCTTAATTGGGAAAATGACTCCTCCAGATGACCCCAAATGTCTGTGGGGTATTTTCTTGATTGATGATTGACGTGGGAGGGTCCAGTGCTGAGCAGGCAGTCTCGGGTTGCATAGAGGAGCAGCTGAGAAAGCTACAGAGAGCAAGCCAGTCAGCAGAGCTCCTCCAAGACCTGCTTCAGTTCCTCCCTCTGCTTCCTTCATGAGAGACTGTGACTGGGAAGTGTAAACCAAATAAACACTTCCTCCCCAAGTTACTGTTCGTCATGGTGTTTTATCACAGCAATAGAAAACAAGCTAAGACATCAGCACACCTCCATGGGAAGACTAAACAATCTCTTGGGTTTTTTTTTTCTAATGTTTTTATTCTTACTCTAAAAATCCTGTTAAAATCCATCCTAAATAATCACAAATTCTGCATTAGAAGTATCAGAATGTTTGTTAAAGAGCTATTTATGGCAGGGAAAGTTCTAAAATAAACTAGGCATGGTGACTCATACCTAGCCCTCAGGTTAAGGCAGGAAGTGGTCATATATATATAGTGAGACATATAGGGAGTTCCAGGCCCGTCTGGGCTATATATAGAGACCTTGTTTCAAACAATAACAAATCTGAAATGACATGCGTGGTCTAATAATAGATGATTAAAAAACAAACTAGCTGAACGGCGGTGGCGCTCGCCTTTAATCCCAGCACTCAGGAGGCAGAGACAGGTGGGTCTCTGTGAGTTTGCAAAACAAACAAACCATTTCAGAGTATTATCAACTATCATATGTCCTGACTTCAAACTCCACACAGGCAAGAGGTTGGTTGTTTGGGTAGTGTTAAGCATTCTAAATGTTATTTGGTCCTGCTTGCTATCTGTTACTTACATTGACTCTGATTAGTTAAATAGTTTAATTAGCCATATTTCTTTTTTTTTTTTTTTTTGGTTTTTCGAGACAGGGTTTCTCTGTTTAACAGCTCTGGCTGTCCTGGACTCGCTTTGTAGACCAGGCTGGCCTCGAACTCGCAAAGATCCGCCTGCCTCTGCCTCCCAAGTGCTGGGATTAAAGGCGTGCGCCACCACCGCCCGGCTCATATTTCTTTTTACATATGGCGCCCAACTAGGGCAATGAGAATCCATGCTTACAGCCTGAGAAGGCCCAGGTGAAAGGCAGTTTCCTAGCCAAAGAGCGGGGAACCAAACTCAAATGCATTTTAAAGGTGCAGCTACCTTAACAAAAGCTGTTGCCTTGCAGCAAAGTCAGAGAGCTAAGGCTTAGCTCTCCTTACATACTAAAAAACTGGCGGCCTTCTAAACAGAGCTTGAGAACAGAATTAACAGCCTAGATTAAAAATGGAGGAATTCAAAATGCTTCAATACTTTTGTATTCCAATTGAGTTTGTTCCTCTTAGCATGCAAATGATTTTTACCCTGACAATTGTGGTTCTGTGTATCTTTTTTGAGAAAGTTCAGACTAGGATAGTCTTAAAGGAAAGAATTTACAGATGGAATGCTAAATTGTCAACAATGATAATGAAGCAAGGAGGGAGGCCTTTCCTGATAAATAAGACAATACTGATGGCAGCTGGAGCTAAGAGCTCCCTGGCTATGAGGTACTTCTCAGGGCTTTCTGGGAAGGGTCCACCAATGAAATACAGTCAGAACTAGATTTCAAGGAATAATGAACAAAACTTTAATTGCAGCATGGGATGGCATGGTTAGAAATGCCAAGGCTTTTGGAATGTTGCTGTTTCTTTGCTTGATTTTTGTTTAGATGTCTTTGATTTTCCTATATTGTGAGGTTAGAAAGGATATTTTTCTGGTTTGACATTGTTAAAACATAAGAGAATTTTGAAGATTTTGGGCAGATTTCGAATTGTCACTACAGCTTAAAGTTGCTCTTTGTGTTAGAGTTACTTAAATCTGGGATTTAAGTGAAATATTTGAGCAGGGTGGTACTAGCACGTGCCCTTAATCCCTTAATCCCATCATAGAAGAGGAAGAAACAGGCAGATCTCTGGATTCTAGACCAGCCTGGTTTAAACAATGAAGGCAGGGTGGGAACCCTGCTGATAAGACAAGGCTGCTTACTAAAGACAGTCTAAAATTCAAAAATGACACATTTTTCCTTGATGTTAAGTTTAATAACGTCCTTACTGATCTAGTGGATAAATGCACATGATCTTAAATTTATATAAAGAGAAAGGGGTCACAAGCCAGTCTCATTAGTTGTGGGAGAACTGGAGAACTGGTTTCAAGAGGCATTTTGCCTCTAAAAGAGATATGTTAATCTCTGGGTGTGAAGATGCACGCCTTTAATCCCAGAATTTTGGAGGTAGAAGCAGGCTAATATCTGTGAGTTCAAGGCTAGCCTGGTGCAAAGTGAGTTCAGGACAAGGCTACACAGATAAATCCTGTCTCAAAAAAAAAAAAAAAAAAAAAAAGGAGAGAGAAAGAGATCTATTCTGTTACTCAATGAAAGGGCCCAGAGTTAGGCTGGGGAAGATTGCAAACTGCATGCCTCCCACAGCCAACAGTTAAGAAAAGCTAACATAAGTTAGCATATCATGCTATTCTACACCAATCTCCTAAGAATGGGGTTTCCATGGGAGAACTGGAACTCAAACTAATACAAAATGGTTTAATTAATGTTATTGTTTAATAAGGGTAATTCAATTATTTAAATTTATACCTTGATCCCAAAACTTGGGAGACAAGGAAAAAACAGGTTCCTTCCTTGTGTGTTCGAGGCCAATCTAATCTACAGAGCTCTACAGAGCAAATCAAGACAGCCCAAGCTACAAAGAGAAACCTTGTCTCAATAAGGACAGATATATCCACATAGAAATTAAATCTCCAAAGAAGCCGGGCAGTGGTGGCGCATGCCTTTAATCCCAGCACTTGGGAGGCAGAGGCAGGTGGATCTTTGTGAGTTCGAGGCCAGCCTGGTCTATAAAGTGAGTCCAGGACAGCCAGGGCTACACAGAGAAACCTTGTCTTGAAAAAAAAAAAAAAGAAATTAAATCTCCAAAGAAAGGAGAAAAGGAAAGAAAAAATATATAAATGCATACCTTTGATCCCAAAACATGGGAGACAAAGAGACAGATTGGTTCCTTTTGAGTTTGAGGCCAACCTAATCTACAAAAAGCCAGAGCAGGAAAGAATAAACCTGTTTTAATCAGTTAATAAATTTATGTCAACTGTAGAGGAGAATACTTAAACTCCATACAGTCTTATACTGTATTTTCAATTTAAAATAGATTATATATAGCATATATATGTAATACTATTACATGCCATCTTTTTATATGGTATGAATAGAGACTTACAAATGTCTTTCTTCTGTTCAAAGAACAGAAAATATTCCTTAATTGATTTGTGCATCCTGCACATCCAAGGCATTTTGGTAATTGCAGAACTATATGTTACTTGTGGGAAATTATATGTTTTCAGAACCGGACCAGAGTCCAAAGAAGACAAGACAAGTAACCCAGATGATCCAGCCTCAAAGACTGCCTCAATAGCTGTTTCCTCAAAAATCTTCATCCAGAAGAACTTCAAACAGCTTGCTGAGATGGCCTAGTCTCAAAGACTGTTCCACACAAGATATCAATAAAGCTCTGAACTTTCCTACCCAAAGTCCAAACTACAAACTGCTCAGGACATTCAAATTGCTGAGCACATAGAGACTGGACAACAAATGTTACAATTAACTTTCTTAACAATTTTTCCATTTTTGGGTCCCTAAACAGGTTTTCTGCAACCCAATTCAGCAGGAAGCAGTTTTAAGAGAGCGATGTCCCATTCCCAAAAAGTGGGGTGGATGATTCTTTGGTTATTTGATTGGTTATAGATGTGTTTAGGGGGAATGGTTATTTGTTAAATGGTCTTGTTAAGCAAGATATAGGAGATTAGATTCAAGGACTTTTCTATTTCTTTTTCTTTTATCTATCCTTTCTCTCTTATATAGGGGGAAAGACTTGAAAAGTAAAAGAGGGGGATATATGTATATAATATAGAAATGATAAGATATAAGGATAGATTATTGAATCTGCTCTGAAACTCAAAACTATTGTTATTCTTTAAATAAGGTTATCTTTTTTTTTTTTTTTTTTTTTGGTTTTTCGAGACAGGATTTCTCTGTTTAACAGCTCTGGCTGTCCTGGACTCGCTTTGTAGACCAGGCTGGCCTCGAACTCACAGAGATCCGCCTGCCTCTGCCTCCCAAGTGCTGGGATTAAAGGCGTGCGCCACCACCGCCCGGCTAAATAAGGTTATCTTTTGATACACTGGAATAGAATTTTGTATATTGATACAAAAATAAGATTAAGTTTGATTCATTAATATAGAATTTTATATTTCGACACATAATTTGTGTATTTCAACTCTTATATAAGGTATTGTGCCTATATAACTCATCTAAAAGTACAGGTTTACTTCCAATCCTTTCATGGGTTGCTATTGCAATCTATTTAGGAGTCTGGATAATACAAGTTGACTGGCCAGTCAAGCTTCTGGTCATGTCAAATACTAGTCTTAATTTATCACGAAATAGACTTACTAGGTTAAACAGATAATAAATGGATAAAAATATACAGTTTGTTCAAAGATAGATAGAAGATGATAGATTTATAAATAAAATAGTAGATGTCTTCAAAACCCTCAGAAGCATACAGAAAATGGCATTTAAAGATGTTTTTATTTTTTTAAGAATTGTCTGACTTAAGACAGTCAGCTCCTGACAGCTCCCATTTGACTTGGAAGAAGACAATGAGCATCAAAAAGAAATCTCCCATCAGGAGATATTTCCTCAAAAAGAAATCTCCCATCAGGAGATATTTCCTCAAAAAGAAATCTCCCATTAGGAGATAATTCCTATTGGTCGAAAATGCCCTGCTCTCTCAACAGACTATATACAGTCCAAAGATGGACCAGAGCTTAAATGCAGGTAAGTCGATGTCCTGATTCTGCAGAGACAGAATGGGAAAATCCTTATTTCCTGCTGCACAATTTAGTCTGTGAAAAATGCTTGGCCAGAAGCTGAAGATGATGCTCCAACGATATCAAGAAATATTTCCGACTGTCTAGGTAGCAAACTGTCATTTTTTTTTTCCTTTTTGGAAGCTGCTCTCCTATGCTTCCTACTCACTCAATAACTTTATCCCTTCTTATGTCTTTGATGGGGTTGAAGGCATAATAGTTATAAAATTTCAATTGAATCTGAACTGTTTAGAATTTAAAAGGATATTTTAAAGTCTAAATAAAATCTTTAGGTTTATAAATATAGGATATGATAGAAATTATTTAGGTTCAGAATTTTAGACACAACAAGATAGACAGATGATTTTTTTCTTCTTCAAGATTGCCTGATACAAATAGGCTAAATATTATGTGTGTAACTTTTATATATGGTTTTCTTGATTGTTTCATGTTTCTTCTTATTGTTTTTACTATATGAGTTTAAAAATTTAGCCTTTTTTTAGACAAAAGGAGGGAATTGTTGGGGTAATGTTAAGCATTCTAAATGTTAATTGGTTCTGCTTGCTGTCTGTTACTTACATTGATTCTGATTGGTTAAATAGTTTAATTAGCCATATTTCATTTTACAGTTGGTAGTATGGAGTGCGAGGGGTGAGGAGAACACAAAATATAGTCATTTCTATCTGCTATTTTCTTTTATGTTTTCATTCTCCAAATAAAGTTGAATTTATTGTGTGGCCCTATTTACTTATGAAACACAAATCTATGCATACACACAGAATAAACTGAGAGACTATATGTCCAGATTCCAGCAACAGGGGCAGGCGAGATGGCACAGCAGGTAAAGGCACTCCCCGTGTGACAATGCGAGTCTGAGGACCTGAGTTCCATCCCTGGAGCCACATAAAGGTGACATGGAGACACAACCTTACAAAGTTGTGCTCTGATCTCAACATGCCTGCTGTAGCAAGTGTGTGTACACGTACATATAATAATAACACAGTTTAACATTGTAAAATACTAATTACAGTATTACATTAGGGCTATGAAATAATGCACATTTCTATATTACTATGTGTTTGAAAACTGTACGGAATAGATGTATATCCTGCAATTAACAAGTAAAAGGGATGCTCTGTTTTCAAGAATGCCGGGGAGTGCTGGAGAGATGGCTCCGTGGTTAAGAGCACTGCTGCTCTTCCACAGGACCTGGGTTCGATTCCCAGCACCCACATGGTGGCTCATGCCTGTCTATAACCCCAGTCCTAGGGAATCCAACACCCTTTTCTGCCCTCTAAGGGCTTCAGGTACACAAGTGGTGCAAAGACATATGTGCAGACAAAACACCTACACACGTAAAATAAGAAAAACTCAGAGGGCTGGTGCTACCGCTCAGTGGCATAGCCCTTAGCATGAGGTCCTCAATTCAATCCTTAGCAAAAAATTAAAAAAAAAACAAACAAGCCCCTACAAAAACAAAAATAAAAAATCATTTGGCACAAAGCCTTGGGCCAAATCTGTCATTCAGAAGTTTGAGTTCATCTTTGGCTCCATAGTGAGTTTGGGGCCAGCCTGTAGAATACACTGTATTCCTCAGAACTCTAAATATGTGCCATAGTACACACTCCACCAAGCCCCACTAATAACAAATGAACTGAAGTTGAACAAATATAAAGAAAACATTCATAGTGGAGGGACCTGAGAAGAGCTAGTGAGTTCTCTTACTAAAGATGCTGGCACAGGGGTAGAGGTGGAGCTGGGCAGAGCTAATGCTTAGCATTTTTAAGGCCAGATTCATGCGTCTCAGTTTAAAAAAAAAAAAGTTTATTTGGGGGTGTAGTGGTGCAAGTCTGTTATCCCAGCCTTTCAGGAAGGCCGAGGCAGGAGGATCATAAGTTGGAGGCCAGCCTGCTTGCTCTGCATAGCAAGAATCTGTCTCAAAATTTTTTTCCACATAGTCACTAAGTAACAATTTATTGAATAGGTTTTGTCAGAGGGCTCTCTGTGATCCCCATTGTCGAGCATTGGATCTGGCATGTAGTAGGTGCTCAGTAAATAATCTGTCGTTTAAACAAATAAGTACATGAATCTATAGACCTTCCACACTTGAGACCTTGTGAGTCATAAAGGCTCCCTTCCAGTTCTCTTTGCTGTTTTCCTTTTCTGGTCTGAGAGTAATTATAAAACGTTAATGCAATAAACCACCAATTTAAAGGTCCTTAATTATATGTTATGTTTTCTTTTATTGTTCCCTAATTATATTAGGAGTTTAAATTCGTCTTCCTTGACAAGAGCGCTGGTTCCTACAAATCAATTCCATTCAGTTAACGCTTATTGAGAACAATGTAATAAGTACCACAATCTGTCCCACCAAACCTTCCGTTCAAATAATAGAAACATCTCAAGAGAACGTGTAATCCTAGCTATCCTGGAAAGGCTGTGGCAGGAGGAACGCAACTTGGAGGCCAGTAGGGTTTACATAGCAAGAGTCTGCCCATAAAAAGAATGGGAGGAATGGAGGGGGAGCCTCAAGAGACGGTAAATATTCGTGCTGCCAAGTGGCCAGGAAAAAAGGCTCGCTCAAATTGTCCTCTGACCACCTTGCGCAAGCCATGTCGCCTCCCCGCCCAGTAATACATGTGATTTTAAAATTAAAGAAATTCCAAAAGTGATAAACAATGCTAGGCAGGGGATCAATAAATTCTTCAAGAAAGGCGGTCCAGAAAAGCGGTGGGTAGGAGGTAGGGTTTCCGTTGACCTGATAGGTAACAGGAGTCTGCCAGGCTCTTGACAGGGGGGCTAACGTTAACAGATGGGGAAGAAGCCGACACCAGAGCATAGTCTGAACTACAAGAATGAGCTTTCCTCTCCTGCTTTAATATCCGTCCCCGGGTACGACAGCAAGCCCTGTCTCCTCGGGTGTACAGTCAATACAGCAACGAGAGCTCGGGGAGAAACGGTAGGGATTCAGAGGGGGCTGATCCAACAGGCTGACCGAAAGCGTTGTCTACTTTGCTGTCGGCGCCGGGGGACTAATTCTGGAAGTACCGTCCCAAACCCAGTCAGAGGCACCAGGTCCAAGCCTTACCTGCTGTCCCTCCCCCACTCGGGGCCCACGCAGCCGCCAACTTGAAATTTGCTGTTCTTCTATCAGCCCGCGTTCTAGGCCCGCCTCCCCGAGCTTCCCATTGGTGGGTTTCCCGGGTCAATCCAGGAGAGCGGAGGCGGGCGGGGCGGGGAGGCGGAGGGAGTGAGCCTAACCGGAACTGAGACTTGGGAAGGGAGGCGCGCGCGCTGAGACCGGGGGATGCAGAATTCACCTCAGCCCAGGCGGAACCGACTCTGGATGGCAGGGGTCGGCTAAGATGACCAGGGCTTCTCCGAGCTCATCCAGGCTCGTGACTGACCCAGAAGAGGAGAGCTGCTGCTAGGAAATATACCACTGGGTTGGAGAGAGCAGACTACTTGCTCACCGGTTAACAGCTTTGCCTCAGACGAATGGAGTTCATTCCTAGCCCCGGCTGGGAAGCTCCCCAAACGCCAACCGCAGGACTCCAGCTCCGGCGCCCTCTTCTGGCTACACACACACACACACACACACACACACACACACACACACACACACACGCTACTCTTTGTGTGTCAGTCTTTTGGTGATTTACCGACCCTCTCTTTAATCTTATGCAGTCTCCAACTACCAATAAATACTTATTTTTAAAAGACAGGGCCTGGTTACTACCCAAGTCTAGGCTGACATTGAACTCAGGATTCTCTTGCCTCTGCTGATACTGGGTGTGAGCTACCAAGCTCAGCCCGGAAATGTTTTTCCCCTTGTGGATTGTTGCTGTGTCTGAGAAGAGGGACAGGGAGGGGCTTTGGGATCAGAGAAGTCATTGGGGAGAGAAGGCAGGGACCTGGTTCGGTTTTTTCTTTCTGCACTTTCCACTTCAAGCCCTTCGGTGTAAGAGTTGTGGGGCTGGGGTTGTAGAAGTCATTCTTTCACAGAGTAGAAATAGAGGGAAATACTTAAGGATGGAGATAAAACTAGGAGTCAAGAATATGCCAGATGTCAGAGAAAATGGCCTCTAGACTGGGAAGTCGCATGCTCCCAGTTTTTGGAATAATACAAAACAAAGCTGTGAAACTTTAGGGGAACTTAACCTCATTACCATTTGTTGCAAGAAGACAATAGTTCCCACCTTATAGAGTTGTGAGGGTTGGAGATGATGTATGCAGAGCACTGGACGCACACCAATAGCGGGTAAAAGTGGATGTTTTCCCTACAAACATTTCTCCTCCTTCCCCAGTAACATTACTTTTTGCATCTGTACATGGTGGCCTCTGCCACTTGGATCGTTTAGGATCCTTGGTGACCTTTCCAAACCCTTAGTACCCATCCGATGCCTCCACTCCCCTTGGTACCTTCCAGCTGGACCGCAAACTCATCCCTAAAATATGCAGATGGAAGCCTTGGTAACCATGGAGACAGGGCAGGTGGTACGGAAAGGCAGAGGCAGTGAGAGCAGCAGATAGGAAGAGACAAGAAGTGATTCAGGCAGGGATCTCCAGGCGAGATGGAAAAATGAATCTAATGGAGTAAAGAGATCTAATGAGAGCGGTTGGGTAACAGGGTTCGGTCATTGCTCTGCCCCTTTCTTATCTCCTATGGAGACCCCTTAAAATAAGGGGACAAGGTTGTCTGAGAATGCTCTTTGCCCTGAAAATGTTCTGGGAGAGCACCTTCCTCACATTCCTAAGGAACCCAAGGGAACTGGGATCCAAGTATCTCTGTGGTGTCTGATGCTTGAGAGGGGTGCAGCGGAAATAGACTGCTGTCTGGTTCCAGGATATACTTTCCCTGATAGTTAAACTGCAGGAAGAGAGCCACATCTCCTGCCTCTCCGCACTGTGTAGACGCCGCTGCAGATCTCAACCGCCCTCCTTCACCCCTCTGCACAGTGTGCCGTGCCATATGCCATGCCGCCTGTGGCAGTCAAGTCTGGCATACCGGAGCTCACGGAGATCCGGATGGCTCCTGAATAGGTTCGCAGGAGAGTCCCCTAAGGAGCGCTTAGGTTTGTTAGGGCTGGGGGAGGTGGGTTAAAGGGAAGTGAAGATTGAAGGCGCTGGGTGTCCACCACCCCCATTTAGGGTTTATGTGTGCGCGCATGGGGGTGAGGAGCGGCTTGGTGCCGGACGCCCCCACCCGTAGAGACTGGGCTATAAATAGCACAGAAGAGCTCCGCCTCCCCATCCCCCCTTCTTCTCTCCTCCGGAGCCGGCGCTGTGCCCGGGGCGCACCGGGAGGAGGGACCAGGATCCAGCGCTGGGGCGCAGATACTGACACCAAGAGAATCCGGGTGCCCCCCCCCCACGCCATGTGGGCCCCCAGGTACCCGGCTTCTCCACCCCGGAGGCCTCCGTGGCCCCGGCCTCAATCCTGGCCAGGCAGAGATTATGCGGACATTCAGGTATCTATTTGGGGGTACAGCCTGGTAGGGGGAAGAAAAAGGAACAACGGGGAACATACCGGAGGCAAAAGAAATCCTAATCCTTCCTCCACTCCTTTAGGTCCCAATGCAAGCTGCTTCCTCCCCTCCACTCAATTTTTGGGGATGTGGCAATCTAAAAGAGGTTAGGAATAGAAATATGTGTATGACTGTACGGGTGCTTGTGTGTGGGTGGGTGGCGTTCAGTATCCTAGAGAGGGGGATTCCAAGTGTGGATAAGAAAAGGGGGATGTTGGAAAGGTCTGATAAGCCGTGGGGTGCGAATGGTGGGGGTGCGAATATCTCTGCGCGTGCACGTACGTATTTGCACGAATTCTCCTCTTCCGTGCACCCTTCCCACCTCCTCTGGCATGCTCTGAGGGGGGTGGGGCGGCTCAAAGGCAGGAATCCAGAGGAAAGACTGCATTGGAGCCCCCTCCCTCGGTCATACACCTGTAGGCGCCTTCACCGGTGCCTCAGTTTCCCTGCTGGGCCTGTCAGTGAGCTCTCCCCCTCTCTCTCTTTCACAGGGATAGGCTTCACTGCCGAAACCTCAGGCCTCTCCCAACCACAACCCCCACACTCCTAGCCATCTTCGGCAGGTCCCAAGTCCCGGTTCCATCGGTGCTTTCGCCCGAGCCGCAGCTATGCTGCACACCGAGGGCCACGCTCTTCTTCGGGCGGTGGGTCAGGGCAAGCTACGCTTGGCCCGTTTGCTTCTGGAGGGAGGAGCCTACGTGAATGAGGGTGATGCCCAGGGGGAGACTGCGCTCATGGCGGCCTGTAGGGCCCGCTACGACGACCCTCAGAACAAGGCACGCATGGTACGATACCTCCTGGAGCAAGGAGCGGACCCCAACATCGCAGACCGTTTAGGACGCACCGCGCTCATGCACGCTTGTGCCGGGGGTGGGGGAGCCGCAGTGGCCTCTCTGCTCCTCGCCCACGGCGCAGACCCCTCTGTCCGAGACCACGCTGGCGCCTCGGCGCTTGTCCACGCCCTGGACCGCGGGGACCGCGAGACCCTTGCCACGCTGCTGGACGCCTGCAAGGCCAAGGGCACGGAGGTCATCATCATAACCACGGATACCTCGCCCTCGGGCACCAAGAAGACCAGGCAGTATCTCAATTCTCCACCGTCCCCGGGGGTAGAGGACCCTACACCCGCTCCTCCTAGTCCAGGGGTCTGCACGTCTCCTTCGGAAGTCCAGCTGCAGACTGCAGGAGGAGGACGCGGGTTGTTATCCCCTCGCGCCCAGGAAGAAGAGGAGAAAAGAGACATATTTGAATTCCCTCTTCCTAAGCCCCCCTGATGACCCTTCCCCTTCCGAGCCTCTCCCCAAGCCGCCTCGACATCCTCCAAAACCACTCAAAAGGCTCAACTCCGAGCCGTGGGGCCTTGTGGCTCCCCAGCCGGTCCCTCCTGCGGAAGGGCGGCCGGGGATGGAGCGCCTGGCCGCTGAATTCAACGGCTTGACCCTGACGGGTAGACCGCGTCTTTCTCGGCGTCACAGCACCGAAGGTCCGGAGGACCCGCCCCCATGGGCGGAGAAAGTGACGGGCGGGGGTCCTCTCTCGCGCCGAAACACAGCTCCCGAGGCTCAGGAGTCTGGTCTTCCTTCAGGGCTAAGGCAAAAACTGAGCCGCATGGAGCCGGTGGAGCTGGACACCCCTGGACATTTTTGCCCTGACTCGCCTGAGTCCAGCCGCTTAAGCCTGGAGCGCCGGCGATACAGCGCCTCTCCGCTGACCCTCCCTCCAGCGGGCTCAGTTTCCTCCCCACGCCAGTCCCAGGAGAGTCTGCCTGGGGCTGTATCCCCGCTGAGCGGACGGAGGCGGAGTCCAGGGCTGCTCGAGCGGAGGGGCTCCGGGACTTTGCTCCTGGACCACATCTCGCAAACGCGACCGGGTTTCTTGCCCCCTCTGAACGTCAGCCCCCACCCTCCCATCCCCGACATTCGCCCCCAACCCGGAGGTCGGGCACCCTCACTGCCTGCCCCTCCTCACTCTGGGGCACCAGGGTCTCCCAGGACCAAGCGCAAGTTGGTGAGACGCCACTCTATGCAGACTGAGCAGATTCGCCTGCTAGGGGGTTTCCAGAGTCTAGGCGGGCCAGGGGAACCAGGGCGCTGAAAAAAAGTGAATGGCGCTAAGGAGGGGGAGGGTCAGGACCCTGATGGCGGGAGAACCAGCTGATACCTCGGACGCGGGATCTCTTGCATGTGCTCACGGGGCACTGTGCACGCACACATGGGTAAGCATGTGTCCACAAGCACAGTACACTTACTACCGAGGAAGGATAAATACTGTGTTTACTGGGCGTATAGACCCACGCACTCATGCCCTGGTCATTTCACAAGTACATGGGACTACTTGGGTACCCATAGGCACAGCACACCGACAAATAGAGGACCACTTGTGCCAGGGTCCCAGACTCACTTGCATTTGTTCAGAAGCAACAGGGAGCCCCCCACTTATGACTGGTCTCCTATATCTTTGCCCTCCTGAAGAAGCAATCCCTTGCTTTTCATGTGTGCCCGGCAACGTGGCCTATCCTACCTTCGCACACTCTACTTTCTCTTCATGAATCTCTCACCCCTTTCTGCAGGCCTTGCTTCTCCATGCTTGGCTCCTCGCTCACACCCTGCCTCCATCTGCTTTTCAGGATGTCTTCCTCACTTTTCTTGGGGTTCCTGCAGCAACTCCCAATCTCGGTTTCCGTTGCTGCCTTTCATGCTCCCCACTTCTCAACTTCCTGCTTCTTATTCCCATCCTGCGCCCCACTGCCCCAACACACACCATTACCCCGGAGGGTGGGTCATGGGCTCTAAGTTGCTCTTCTGTGTGTCTGAGCTTATGAACACCCCCCACAAGAAGAAGTGGGGAGCAAGCCTAAGTCCTCTTACCACTTGACATGTCAAATAAATGTGTTCAGAAGTCTCTGTTTTGTCGCTGCTGCCTGAAGGTGTGGGCTGGGGGTAAAGAGGAGAGGGGACAGGAGGGTGATGCTTACAGTTACAACTGCCCAGGGAGGCTATCTAGAGGTTACAGCTACCTTCTTTCCAGGAGACCAACTGACCAGTAGTGGTTGTAGAAGAAAAAGTTCTGTGTTCTGAGGTTTTAAAGCATTTGCTAGGCCCTATCTCCTGTCTCTCCATGCCTGGTCTTTAGTAATTTAAGATTCTGACAGAGGGTCCCCCTTCTCCAAAAGCAGATATGACTTCCTATTTCTTGACCACATGCAGTTTAAAAAAAAAAAACATAGGATTTAATTTCATTTCACCAAGTGTGCCTCATTCATTTTCTTCTCACCTCTATAGCCCCATGTTTAATCTCTGAGCCACCCTAGGAGAGAGGGTGGGGCTAGTAATGTCACCTAAGGGATAAAAGGAATGATAACCAACCAACGAAGCGGGGGGGGGGGGGTAGTGTGTGTGCATGGGCGTCTGGGTGGGGACAATTGTGGGAACCCAGCCTGGCCAGTTCTATGGGCAGAGTTACCCTTTCCAATCTGTGTCTTGAATTTCTCAGTTTGATGGGTTTCTGTATGTATTTAGCTCTTTCTTTCTGTGCAGTGATAAACACATTACTTTCTCTCACCCCCTTAGTGAATAGCTGCAATCAGAAAACCATCCCTAAATGGAGCACAGTGAAAAGATGAAAACTTTTGGATCAGAACACTTATGTCTGAACCCCCCTTGCCGTCCAGCCGTTTGGTTTGGAGCAGCGTATCTAACCTCCCTGAGCATCACTTTTCTTGTCCGTAAAATAATAAAATCTGGTTTGTGGCTGCGGTTATTAAATCATTGCACTAAAACAGACTACATAGCATGTTCTCATTAAAGTCAGCATCATGCTCCGTTTTAGCTCCACCACCAGTTGTAAATGAACTTAGAGTCACATCACTTCTCTGAACCGCATCTGCATCTAGAAAGTAAAGTGATCAGACAAATGGTCAAGAATCCTCTACAAGCTGCTACCCAGCCTTGCATCCAGGCCTATTTTCCCTTCAAGCCCCGCCGCCCCAGGGGTCTGGCCGGATTTCTAGCGTTTACCACAGGATTCCCAAAGATGCTCCGAAGCTCTCCTTCCTAGATGATTTAGCCTTTTCTCCTTACAATTGGTTCCCGGAGCCTCCGCCTTCCTCAATCATTTGCCTAAGGTAACTCAGGGGCCCACCCCTTCTCTCCCTCTCCACCAGTGATTGGCATGGCATCTAGCTCGTCCCCGCCCGCTCTTGACTGACAGCTGGATCCCGGCACCGCCCTCAGTCGCCTGGCTCTTGCTCACTGGGGTAGCTGGGACCGTTAGCTCGCCAGGCTGGCAGGCTCGGGGGCCCAGCTCCGCCGGCGGCCGGGATGGAGACCATGCGAGCGCAGCGGCTGCAGCCCGGTGTAGGTGTCGGGGGGAGAGGCACTCTTCGAGCGCTGCGGCCGGGGGTGACCGGGGCCCCGACCAGCGCCGCCACACCCCCCGCAGGCCCGCCGCCCGCCCCGCCGCCCCCCGCCCCGCCCCCGCCGCCGTTGCTCCTGGCTGGAGCTCCGGGGCTGTCCCTGCCCCCCGGCGCCACGGGGAGCCCTGCGGTGCTTCGCGAGGCGGTGGAGGCGGTGGTGAGGAGCTTCGCCAAGCACACGCAGGGGTACGGCCGAGGTGAGTGTGGGGGGGCTGGCCTCCTGCGGGACACCCTCTAGGCAGGAGCCTGGCTCCCACTGTCCCCCCTGGTGGCTCCGTTTGGCGTCCAGCCCTCGCATGCATTTCCTTTTGGGGAGTTTCCTTCTGGACACACACACACACACACACACACACACACACACACACACACACAGAGAGAGAGAGAGAGAGAGAGAGAGAGAGAGAGAGATTCCTTTTCTTTTCAAATGCAATCCTTTTTTCTTCCCAACTTTTTCTCTATCAGGAGCAAAATTCCTTTAGGCTTAAGGTTTTAACGTCCTTCTCCCTTTGAGAACTGGCCCCTATTGTGTGGGATCCTGTCCTTTATCTCAGAGCCAGGGCATTTCTCGTCCCTACTCTTCTCTTTCCTCCGATTTCAGCAATTCCTGTACATGGTCCATCTCCTTAACTTTTTAATTCTTCACGTACTTACCTACCCCACCCCCGCCGTGAAATTCCCATCACCACTTCAGATCTGCTGGAGAATTAGGTAGTCCTTTAAAAGGTCACTCACAATAGTTATCCCTTTGAATCTGGACCCACACCACTGAGGCCGCGCCAGCTTCCTGTGACTTGGTGCCTCATTTTAGTGTCTTAGTTTGGAGCCTCAGAACTCAGGCCTCTGTCTGGCTGGCCCTGTGTTCCTGGCCCCTGACCAGGAACTGAGGATAAAGCTCAGGCCTTGGCTCTCTCAATGCTGAATTCTGTGGAAACAAGCCAGGCAGCCATCCTATTTTGCTTAGAAATCTCCAGCTTAAAGATCCCTAATTTCTGGGTGGAGGGATGTTAGGATTTTCTTTGTTGTTTTTGTTTAGGCAGTGTTAACCAATTTCCTTTCAGAATCCTGGTTCCAAAGTCATAGTTTAAGCAACAAGGAACACACAGTGAAGGGTGCGTGACTCAGACTTTAAGTCTGGAATTTCAAACACATCACTTCTGTTTGCTTGATCAGGTCCTCCTTGGTCTAAAACCAACCATATCCTTTTTATTTTAACAGGAGAAAAGTTGCAGGTTTTTTTTTTCTTTCTTGGCTATTTCCCTCCCTCCCTCTCTCCCTCCCTCCTTCTTTGCTTCCTTGAGGAAGCTGCAGTGAACAGAGCAAGGTCAGGAAGAGCCTGTCCCTCCCAGCCTTGTCATTAGGGGAAGGGACTGGTAAGTTCACTGATAACAGTTTCTTCAAGGGTTGTGCTATGGAATAATTAAGATTCTGCAGGTGATAACATAACAGGCACTGAAAATGGTTGCTAGCTCAGATTTTCTGGTTAGCTCTTCCTTAAGAACGCGTTTCACTTTTCTTCTACTCTTAAATGTCTGTATCTTTGGAAAACCAAAGATTTCAATGAAGACAGATGATGGGATCCCCTTTGCTGCATGTCTGATGGCCCGTTTACTATTAACTTCCCTTTACTCTTTTCCCACTTTGAACAGCAGCCACGGCTAGGACTCTGTAGGGCACTGGGGACACAAGTGGGTATACGTCTGAAACTCATAAGCCAGTGTAGTGCCTTTCCAGATCAGTCGCTTGTTTTAACAAGGCTGTGCGATGGAACTGCCCAGGTGTTTATGTCAATTCCAAGGGAAACATTTTGCCTTGGGGACTAGTAGTAGCCAGAAGTAGCTACCCTAAGTCTGAAGAGTTCCTCTTGGAGACTTACAGGCATTTATCAACATTATAGAGAAATGTACCCCCTTTTCTTAACTTACATTTCTCTGTCCTGAAGAGCCTTTGGTTTGGCTTTTAAACAGGTTGTTCTGGAAACCTTTTTAGTTTCTCTAGGAAGGATGAAGGAACAAAGGAATTGTGCTGACAAACAATAATGAGGCTCCAGTGTGTGGTGAGTCTCCCCTGCAGACTCCCCGCTCCCAGCACACTCTTGCTATTCTTGAGTCTCTCATTTCCAGTCTGGGTGTCCAGCTAGTGCTGCAGGAGAATTTGGCTCTGTTGATTTGGCTCAAAGTCCTTCACCACATGGAACCACTTATTCTGCTTCAATTAATAGGCAAAGCTGCCATTGGCATGTACCCATATACCCTTGTGACTGATGGCATGATATTCAAGGGATGGCTCTATTGTCCTGAATACAATTTACTTTGGTCTCTGTCCAGATCCCTCTTTCATCTGGCATTATTTTACACACATCTTCAAGCCACATCCTTCATCTTCTTCCTGACTCTTAGTCACCATTTCCAGAGCTGACTTTTTACTTATCTTCACCAGTGTTTATCCCAGCACACACACACACACACACACACACACACACACACACACACACACTCATACGCACACACACACACATATACACCACACAGACACACATATATACACACATAAAGACACACACATGAACACACATATACAGACACACACTCATACACACAGATATACACACACATGTATACACACACATGTATACACACACAAAGACACACATGAACACATATACAGACACACACTCATACACACATATACACACATATATACACACACAGACACAGACAGATACACACATATACATAAATACAGACACACACATACACACTGATACACACACATATACACACACAGACACACATATACATACACACAGACACATACACTCATACACACACATATACACACATGCATACACACACAGACACATACACACACATATACACACAGACACACATACATGCACACACATATATACACACAGACACATACAGGCACACACATACATACACAGACACACACATACATAAACACACACACAGCACATACATATAAAGACATACATACACACACACACACACACACATACACACACACACACACACACACACACACGCTTTCCTCTTCTGCTGTTTCCCTCATCTAATTTAGTTCCCACTGTCATCACTTTACCCCACACCTGCTCAGAAGCCACACACACTATCGTGCTGGCTGTTTTGTTTTGTTTGAGGTAAAGTCTTGGTATGTGTAACACAGACTGCCATGGAACTCATTCTGTGGTTCAGGCTTTTGAATTCATCATGGTGATTCCTCTGCCTCAGCTTCCCAACTGCTGGGACTCCAGGCATGTACCATCGTGCCTGGCTTGGTGTTGGATCTCAAATCACCTCACAGTGTATAGAATTTGGACTGGGGCCCTGGCCCCAGCCATACAGTGGCTGTGTGATCTTGGTGATACTGCTTGCTCTTTCTATGCCTTATCTGTTCCATTTACTCATTTAACAAATCACTGCTCAGCAGATGTGATGGTAGACAAGGCACATATTTAGTCTCTATCATGATGGCGCCCAGGCTGCTTTGGAGCATGCGTGAGTATCGATGATGCAGTAAAGCGAGACAGTGCAGCGTCAAAGAGGGCTCGTCCTGGAGCCAAATAAATTATGACTTCTGAATCCTGGGTCTTTTACTTCTGCTCTGTTCCTTAAGTTGTGTAATCTTTGCAAAATGGGTATTATAGTACTTGTCTTGATTTTTAAATTTTGTATGTGTTTTGCCTGCATGCATGCCTGTGTACCATGTGCATGCCTAGTGACCACAAAGGCTAAAAGAGGGTGATGGATCCCCAGGGAGTGGAGTTAAAGGTGGTTCTGAGCCGCTGTGTATGTGGGTGCTAGGAACTGAACCTAGGTCCTCTGGAAGAGTAGCAAGTGCTTTAAGTCAATGAACCATCTCTCCAGCCCAACAATAAATGGATTTTGTATAATATGTTCTGCTCAGTTCCTCTTTGCCATTATAATCATAAACAATTTTCTTTTTCCTAAATGTCACTGGAGCTAAGCTGGCATGAGCATTTATAATTTTTGGAAATGTTGGATCATCCCCCCTATTAATTTCTTGTTGCTGTCATAAGAAAGTGACACAAATTGTGCTGCTTAAAACAGCAGAAATGAGCCGGGCAGTGGTGGCGCACGCCTTTAATCCCAGCACTTGGGAGGCAGAGGCAGGCGGATCTTTGAGAGTTCGAGGCCAGCCTGGTCTACAAATTGAGTCCAGGACAGCCAGGGCTACACAGAGAAACCCTGTCTCGAAAAACCAAAAAAAAAAAAATAAAAAATAAAAAAAAAAAAACAGCAGAAATGGTGTGTCTGGTGGTGTGCATCTGTATTCTCATGTGGGAGATGGAGGCGGAAGGACCAATGGGAATTCGTGGCCATCCTGGCTACACGGGGAATTTGAGGTCAACCTGGGCTATGTGAGCCCTTGTTGAAAAAACTAAAACTAAACTGAAACAACAGTAACAACAAAATAGTGTGTGTTCTTCTACAGTTGTTACACAGGCCATCTGTCAGCATCAGTATCAGTGGTCAAGTGGGTGTTTGCAGGATGCTGCCAGAAAGTCTAGTGTCCTTTACACTCACCAGCTTCTGGTGGCATCCACATTCTTGAACCCTGATCATGACCACATCGCTCCAGTCTCTGCCTCAATGCTTTCTTGTCTTCTTTGTTTTGTCAACTCTGAGTTTCACTCACAGTTTTGTTGTTTCTCTTTGTTTTCAGAGACAGGCTCTTACCTGTGAAGCTCTAGCTGGCCTGGATCTCATAGTATAGATCAGGCTAGCCTTGAACTCACAGAGATCCGCTTGTCTCTGCCTCCCTGTGCCACCATTTGATCTACGATTCCCTCCCTGAGTTGGATTTCCTAAACACAGCTGCAAAGTCCTGGTCACATAAGGTGACATTCACACTGGTCCAAGGATTAAGTAAGCACATTTTGGGAGGACGCTTTATTAACTTTAGTATAGTCTCTACCAAAGTCGCTGTGCTGCCCTTCAAAAGCTTCTGTGCACCCTAGGCTGCTTATGGTCTTCTAAAAACTGAAAAAGGGAATATTAGATAAAATATCGTTAAGCAGGTTCCCTATTTCCCATAATCTCTTGGGTGAACCCCTGCCAGCCTATTCTTACAAACCTGTATGATCTCAGTGTCATTATCTAGCTATCATCTGTTAATCCCTTCATCCTTACCTCAGTACTGTCTTTATTATTATTTTATTTTATTTCATTTTTTTGGGTTTTTCTTTTTTTTTTGGTTTTTCGAGACAGGGTTTCTCTGTTTAACAGCTCTGGCTGTCCTGGAATCGCTTTGTAGACCAGGCTGGCCTTGAACTCGCAAAGATCCGCCTGCCTCTGCCTCCCAAGTGCTGGGATTAAAGGCGTGCGCCACCACCGCCCGGCTTTTTTTGGGTTTTTCAAGACAGGGTTTTTTCTGTATCTCTGGCTGTCCTGGACTCACTTTGTGGACTAGGCTGACCTTGAACTCATAGAGATCCGCTTGCCTCTGCCTCCCGAGTGCTGGGATTAAAGGCATGTATCACCACGCTTGGCTTATTCTTTTTTCCTACCTTTGTGCTTATTTGGGGTTTTGTTCTGTTTTGTTTTTTTGAGGAAAGATCTCGGTATAGTCCTGGCTGACCTCAAACTTTCAATCCTTTTGTCTCAACCTCCTCAGGGCTGGGATTATAGATGTGTGCTACTGCCTCTGGCCCTGGAATTACTCTTTTATTATTATTCATGTTCCTGTGTTACTCCTCTCATCCTCCACAGTGCTTGGAAATTAAACCCAGAGTTAGAGCTTTGTGCATGTTAGGCGAGTACTCTACTACTGAACTACATCCTCAGTCCCTCTATTTATTCTCTTTTTTAGATCTGTTTTATTAAGCATGTATTTGTCTTCATGTGTGTGTGTGTGTGTGTGTGTGTGTGTGTGTGTGTGTGTGTGTGTCTGTCTGTCTGCTTGGGTCTATGTGCAGGTGTATGTATACCTCAGCTCTCGAGGAGGCCAGAAGGTGACTGGATCCCTCAGAGCTGAAGCTACATGTGGGTGCTGAGATCCAAACTTCAGTCCTCTTGATTACTCAGCAAGTGATCTTCTTACAGCTGAGCAGTCTTTCCAGTCCCTCTTTTTATTCTCATGACATAAAATTCTATGTAGTTTCCTGGTTTCCTTGAGGAGCTAAAGGAAGGAGAAATTAAAGCTGAGGCTTGAACCAAGTATTTAAAGAAGCTAAGCACATGCTCTTAGTAACTGAAATACAATTCCAGACACGATGTGTATTGTTGTTGTTGTTTGTTTGTTTGTTTTCTTTCAAAATAAGCTTTCTCTGTGTAGCCCTGGCTGTCCTGGAATTCATTCTGTAAACCAGGCTGGCCTCTGCCTGATGTATTGTTTTAATGTGTTTATCCTTGTGTATAAATGATTTGTCACTAACATTTCATTTAGACAGTCATTTAATGTTGTATTTCCTACAGGTTAAAAACAACAACAACAAAAACCTAAAACATTCCCTTTTGTGTTTGTAGCATCATGGTATAAACATTTAAACATTCTTCACTACTTTATCCCAACCCAATCTCTCAGTAACTTCCACAAAGTATTGCATCTGTCAAATATATATTCTCTTCATACTACTGCCTCAAGTGTCTTATATAAACCATTATATCCATGATTCCTCATTGAAAGCCTAATTTTAAAAAACAAAACCAAAAACTGCTGGCCAATGGTGGTGCACACCTTTAACCCAGCACTTGGGAGGCAGAGGCAGGCGGATCTCTGAGTTCGAGGCCAGCCTGGTCTACAGAGGGAGTTCCAGGACAGCCAGGGCTGCACAGAGAAACTCTGTCTCGAAAAACAAAAACAACGAACCAAACAACAACATCAACAAAACAAACAAACCCTATGGCCTGCCTACTCACTTATCCGTGTACAAACTCACACAATGCACACACACAGAACTGTTTGTGAGTTTTAGGGGACTCATGAGCCCCTTTGAAGCTCATACATAGATTGGATCTTGGGTTAGGTTTCCCAGGCTGGAAAGAACATTGGCCTTAGGATATCTGGATTCATGCTGCAACTCTGTCACAGGCCTTGAGCTCTGGAGTGGTTGTTCGTCTTTCCTTAGTCCTAGCTGAGCCAATCAGGCTGCAGCTCGCTCCACTCACAGCATCACGTATGAGCACCACTCTATGAGCATTTTCAAATGTAGATCACAATTGTTCATTTAAAAAAAACCCACAAAGAGAATCCTGACACAAACCAAAACCCAAAACCCTTTTCCTCAGTGTCTCATGTCATACTCAGTATTACTAGAATTAACTCCCATTTTCTGACTTTGAGTGGTCATTGAAAAAAAAAAAAAAAAAAAGTCCTGTACTAGATGCCTGTGTCTGGCTTAGCGGGGGGTAGGATAGACATAAGCTTTTGAACAGGCCCTTCCCCAGGGTGGCCTCCCTTTCTCTTCCACTCCACTGTTTGCCCTGTTGTCTGCATGTTAGGGGAGTGATCACTGTCTCAAAGGGGGGGCTGAAAAGATCTCAGTGGAAAGAACAAAGACAGTGAAGCTCTCTGGGCAAGAGTAACTTTTGAAGAGCCTCGCCAGCCCAAGGATGGGAAAGAGCCTTTCCTTTTCATGCAGTCTTTCTGGTAGAAGAATGAACTCTATCATGTCAGTTATGTAGAGGGTATGAGAAGAGAGCTTACACTGCTTTCCATCCTGGCTGCTGTATGGGGCTTTGTTTCAGTTTGCAGAGCAGGTAAGAGCTGACTTACTGGCTACCTGGTTTTGATCATCTTGCTGGCCAAAGCTGCATGCTATTCTTTCCATCCTTAAAGACTGAGTTTTACTTAATGAAAATGATGGGATCAGATCCCCTCTTCAGAAGCAGAACTGGCTCATTGCGTAGGCCCTGCCCCCTCTTGATCCATCACCACATCTGCACACACACCATGATTCCTGTCTGTCCCAGCCAATGGCTGAGTACAACAGGGATGTTAAAGCAGACGCATGGGATGAGATGTGGGTTCCTTTCCCCTAAAGAATTCTTAGTGTGGCCAAACCTTTCTTGGAACTACATTGCAGCCCAAGACTCTCAGATTCAAGCCTCTTTCCTTCCCTCTCTTCCACATGTCAGACCTTCACTGTGCCCTGAAGGCTGTACCTTCCTCCTCCTCCCTCTCCAATAAGTCTCTTGTATGTTTATCTCAGCATCTTCCTTTTTTTTTTTTTAAAGGTTTTTTGAGACAGGGTTTCTCTGTGTAGCCCTGGCTATCCTGGACTCACTTTGTAGACCAGGCTGGCCTCGAACTCACAGAGATCCGCCTGCCTCTGCCTCCCAAGTGCTGGGATTAAAGACGTGCGCCACCACACCCAGATCTCAGTATCTTCTTGACAGACTCAAACTAACACAATATGAAGAAATGGATGAGTTGTGTGGCAATCCGGAGTGGGAGAGTGGCCATGTTGTAAGATACTGGAAGGTATTTACTTATGTGGTTGTGGGGCTCCAATTAAAAGCCTTTTGAAATGCTTGGAAACCTGGAGTCAAAGGGACCCATTCCACAGCTCAACTGGCCAGATCCCCCTTTCTCTGTAAAATGCATTCATTGCTTTGAATCTTGCCCTCAACAGAGCCTACTCAGTCTGGTCTCTATCTCCTTTTGCAACTACATCCTGCATGTCACACCCCTTCACATTCCTGTGGTCACAGTGGTCTCTTCCCTTCTTCCTCTCGTTTGCTATGCCTCTTGCTCTCACAACCTTTCTACCCACTGTTCCTCATGCCCGGCGCTATTCTCTCACCTTAGCCTAGTCATCACCCACTCAACGTAGCTTTTTTGATCTTCTTAAAACTAGATAAGAGCTGGTTGTGGTGCTGCACAGCATTAATCCCAGCACATGGGAGACATGCAGGTGGGTCTGTGAGTTTGAGTTCAGCCAGGACAACACAGTGAGATCCTGTCTCCAAAAAACAACAACAACAAAAACAAACAAAAATCAAAACAACAACAAAAAAAAACCCAAAACCAATCAACTAACTAATCAACCAACCAACCAACCAAAACCCCCTCAAAAATACTCTAATGCTTATCAGAGTTGCAGCTGTGTAAACACTTGAGGTTATCCAGCGAATGTCTCTCCCCTTCTTTACAATGTAGCCCAAAAGAAAAAGAGCCATTATCTCAGGATAAAGTCCAGCCCGCAGTCAGTCACAGAGCAGACACCCGGTAAGATATTTGTGGAATAACTGAGCCCAAGCACCAAGGGGTAGGCAGGAAGGCTCTACTATAGTACTGTGTCATGTCTGGAGTTTGATCTTACCCTGCTTACAGCTAATAAGTTACCCAGTTTCTATGTAATAAATGCTAGAAGTCACAGGATTTCTGAATCAGAGATGATGGACTTGGTGACTCATAGCACAGCCAGAAGTGTGAGCATCATAGATGACAGTCTTCTTGCTCCCTGTTGGATGCAAACGGCCCAGGTGGGTGCTTGCACAGGCTGTGGGTTGTATTACAAGAGAGGAACACTGAGCTTGGAGAACCTTCCATTTTAAACTAAGCACTAAGCAAGCTTGTTCCTTTTATTTTTATTTATTTTTTGTCATCATCATCACTAATCATGTGAGACAAGGTATCACTCTGGGTAGCCCAGGCTTGGTTGGAATTTACTATGTCTAATGTGTCCCATGCTGGCTTTGATATTGAGGCAGTCCTGTTGCCTCAGCCTTGTGAATTCTGGGAATATAGGTCTGAGTCCCGATGCTGGCAGCAAGCTTGGTCTTTCTTCTGGGAATCATTGCATCCTTCTTCCTGCAAACACAGTCCTGAGAAGTGGCCCACAGAAAAAGCAGCAAGGGCATTTCAGTGTTGCCACAAATCCATCAAGGTGTGAAGGAGCAGATGAGACCACAGGGAGTGGTGCCCAGTAGAGGGTTCCTCAAAAAACCATTCATACTCGGGTGAAGCCTCAGAAGAGAATCTGTACCCTCCATTCTCTCTCATAATACACTCATAGCATTCTAAACAGAAAGAAACTCTAACCATTGGTTTACTCACTTGAAGCTTACATTTGAGTATCATATTTCCCTGAATTGCAGTGTTGCCTACAGTTTTAAGAACACTGGGACTGTAGTCTAGGTTGGCTGTGCCTGTAATTCCAGAATTTAGGAGGCCGAAACAGAAATAGCTCAAGCTCTGGGCCAACTTGGGTTTCGTAGCAAGATGTTTTCTCTAAAACTAAGAGGCTAGAGAGATGGCTCAGAGGTTAAGAGCACCACCTACTCTTCCAGAGGAGCTGGGTTCTGTCCTCTCACAACCATCTGGAACTTCAGCTTCATGGGATCCAATGCCCTTCTGGCCTCCCAGGGCACCGGGGATGTAAGTAGTACATATACACACATGCAGGCAAAACACCCATATACATTTTAAAACTACGTTTTTAGGAAGATTTTAAAAAAACTCTAAAGACCACTAGTGACATAGCTCAGTGTAGTGTCCTTGCCTAGCTGCAGTTGTAAGACCTGTGATCAAGCAAAACAAATTAAGAACAAAATGATTTCACTGTGGAACCAAGACCAATAGACTTTTGTTCTTGCATTTATTAGTGTGTGAGCGCATGCACACACGATCACTGTGTGCACTGGTGCACTCCCCATGTGTGTGCCCACGAGGCCAGGCACTGACTTCAGTATCTTCCCTGTCATTCTCCACCCTTCTTGTTCTTGAGATAGGATCTCTCGCTGAACCTAGAGCTCCCCTTTTCACCTAGGCTGGTTGGCCAGTGAGCCCAGGGACCTGTTTCCATCCCAACTCCCCACTTCCCCAGCCACCAGGGTTACATATCTTAGCATCATCTTAGCAGCTTTTACATGGTTCCTAGGGATCCAAAGTCAGGACCTCATGATTGCTTAGCAAGCATTTTGCCCACAAGAACCATCCTCCTAGCCCCTCCCCATTTTGAAAGGTGGCCTTTTAGTGGAAAAAGGGTTTCCATTGCTGTCATAAAACATCATGATCGAAAGCAACAAGGAGAGGAAAGGGTTTATTTCAGCTTACAGCTCCACATTACAGTCTATCACTGAGGGAAGTCATGGCATGCATTAGTCAGGGTTCTCTAGAGTAACAGCTTATAGAATGAATCTCCCTCTCTCTCTCTCTTTCTCTCTCTCTCTCTCTCTCTATATATATATATATATATATATTCTCCTATCTGTCTGTCTGTCTGTCTATCTATCTATCTATCTATAAATGAATGAGATTTATTAGAATGATTTGTAGGCTGAGGTTCAGCTAATTCAACAATGACTGCCTATGAATGGAAAGTCTAAGAATCCAGAAGTTGCTCAGTCCACGAGGCTGGATGTCTCAGCTGGTCTTGAATAGATGCTGGGAGTACAAGTGTGTGCCACTCTACCCACCTGAATTTGTTTTTCATCCCATAGCTTTTTTAAAAATTTAATTATTTGTATTTTATGTGTATGGGTGTTTTGCCTGTGAGTATATCTGTGTGTCCTGGCATTGGATTCCCAGGGACTGTTACTACAGACTACTGTGAGCCAGCACATAGGCACTAGAAATTGAAACCTAGTCCTGTGGAAGTGGAGCCAGTGCCCTTAGCCCCCGAGCCATCTCTCCAGTCCTATCACAGTTATTTAGCTCTCTGTGTCTTCCAACTCATCTGTAAAATGGTAATGATGAGAGGATTTGCCTCATAAGGTTGTTATTAGTGGGTAAAGCACCTATGGAAATGCCTGATACTTGGTAAGTACTCAGTAAATGTGATGAACTACTTACTTTGTGACGGTTGTCACTGTCCCCGGCCAGTTATCCAACTGTGGAATAACTGACTATTACTTTACCACACAGGAATAATTGTTAGTTGACCTTGGACACTCTGCCTGCAGTATCTAGGTTAGGGGGCTTCGGTCTCCAGCACCAACCAAATGTAAGATAAAGGAGGGGTTCTTAGACTTTTTCCATTGGCCACCCACTTTTGTTCTGTGATCTTTGGGAATATAGGTATATAAAATAGATATACGAACCAAACATTTCCTGATAACAAATAAATGTTATAAATAAATAAAATAAATGTTAAAACCAGAAATAAATGTTAAAACAATTCTTTAGGGTTAGGGAGATGATTCAATGGATAAAGTACTTATCATACAACTGTGAGGACCAGAGTTTAATTCGAAGAACTCATGGGAAGGTGGATGCAGTACAACACTTTGCAATCCCAGTGTGCCTATGGCAAGATGAGTGATGGAGACAGTGTCCCAGGAAGCTGGAAGATCAGCTAGCCTGACCTAACAGTGATGAACAAGAAGAAGTCTTGCCTCAAACAAGGCAGACAATAGGAGGACTGATAATCCAAGATTGTCTTTTGACCACACGTGTTGTAGCAAGTACACCCTCACTCACACACAGACACACATGCACAAAGCCATACACACAAATACAAAATAAAACAGTTCTTTAGTATACATATAACTTTATCATTTACTAAAGATTAAAACAAATATGCATACTAATGAGATGTACTTGTATGTATGTATGTATCTGCCTTTCTATTTTAATCGAACTTAAGCCAGCAACTACTAAAAGCAAACACTGCAGGGCTAGGGAGGTGAGTCAACAGACCAGGATTCGGTTCCCAGCACCTACATGGTGGCTCTCAACCATCCAAACTCCAGTTGCAGGGGATCTGACACATGGTTCTGACCTTCCACCGGCACCTCACATGTGTGGTGCTCAGACATGCACGTAGGCAAAACACTCATATACATAAAAGGATACTAATAAATCTAAAATGTAATCCTCTAAAGGCCGAGCCATCTTTTTAGCCCCACAAAACAAATTTTAAATTAAACATTGTAACACAATACAATCCAAAAATGTATTAATTTGATACTTACATGCTGGGGAATTATGGTGGGGACATACCCAGTCTTTGTTTGCCATAATTAAACTATTATGTTTCTGTAAGACCTGAAAACTTTCTGTTAGAGACACTGCAGTTCATGACACTCAACAGTCTCCAATCGGAGCAGAAGTGTTTCAGCCATCTTTGTGGCTTCATGAGGAACCAAGGCCACAGCGTCACTGCAAGATACTCACCAGCAGCATTGTCTGAAACACCTTGGGTTCATTTCACATTTGATTTGGATTAATTTTCGGTTACAGCACACCCAGAAGCCTCTTACTGTTCCCAGTTCTCCACTGTCATTACCTACCTGACTCCATATAAGAACACAACCCCATAGTTTAAGGAACTAGGGAACTGGGGAGGAGGGAAGCCCAACTTTGGCATGCTGATTTCTCCTCTATGTTACTAATTTAAATGTTTGAAAGTGACCAGGAGCAAGGGACGTGGTGCCGGCACCTAAAACCCAGTGGCCCTTAGAGCTGTTCTCCACGCTGAACTATCTGCTTCTCCTCTTGCAGTGAATGTGGTGGAGGCCCTTCAGGAGTTCTGGCAGATGAAGCAGTCTCGGGGTGCTGACTTGAAGAACGGGGCTCTGGTGGTGTATGAGATGGTTCCTTCCAACAGCCCTCCCTATGTCTGCTATGTCACTCTGCCTGGGGGGAGTTGCTTTGGGAGTTTCCAGGTAAGAGTTATGAGGCAGCATCCGTAAGGATGAGTGTGTAAGTGCTGCTAGTAAGGGCTGTGTTACCTGGCCGTCAGTCTCTGCCTGAGGTTACATATTTGAGGACTAGCTAACTCTGGGCAAACCCTTCTGGCAGCCATCTGAGAGGCTCATGAGGTCACAGAGGAGCCTGAATCAGCACACATGTTTTTAATCCCACAAGTCAAACCCATTTCAAATTTGAGGAGTTATGATCATGTTCTTTCTTACTGATTCAAACCCCCCAGTACCCAACCTTTGCATTAAGCTGGCTTCCATTATTGCACTCCAACTTCCTGCCATTTCTTCGATTTAAAATATCTTTGGGTGTTTTGCCAGCTTATCCTTCTGTGTACCACGTTTGTGGAGTGCCCAGATAACCCTGGAACCAAAGTTCCAGACAGCTTTTTTTTTTTTTTTAAGAGACAAGGTTTCTTCTGTGTATCCCTGGCTGTCCTGGACTCACTTTGTAGACAAGGCTAGCCTTGAACTCACAGAGATCTGCCTGCCTCTGCCTCCCAAGTGCTAGGATTAAAGGTGTGAGCCACCCTGCCTGGCCCCAGACAGTTTTGAACTGCCATGTGGGTGCTGGGAATCAAATCTGAGTCCTCTGGAAGAGCAGCCAGCGCTCAAAACCACTGAAACATCACTCCATCTCTGATTTAATTTAATTTAATAATATTATTATTTGGTGTTTTGAGATAGAGTTTCTCTTTGTGACCACCCTGGCTGTCCTGGAAATCACTTTGTAGACTAGGCTGTCCTCGAACCCAGAAATCTGCCTGCCTCTGCCTCCCAAGTGCTGGGATTAAAGGCGTGAGCTGCCACTACTACTCGGCTCTGATTTTATTTTTAATTACGTGTATATGTATGTGTCTGTGTTGGGGGAATGTGTGAGTGAGTGCAGGTACCTGAAGCTGATAGTAGATCCCCGGGGGCTGGAGTTACAGGTGATTGTTAATCTTATGATACGGCTTCTGAGAACTGAACTCAGATTCTCTGGAAGAACAAGAAATGCTCCATTCCCACTTCCTTCCTCCTTTTTTTTTTAAAGACAGACTATCATGCAACCCAGCCTGGCTTCAAACTAGCTAAAAATGATCATGCTGAACTATTGATCCCCCTGCCTCCTCCGCCCCAGTGCTGGGATTATTGGCACAGCACTATCAGGCCCATTTATGTAGGGCTTGGGGCTGATTTCAGGGCCTCCTGCATACTAAGCCAACATTCTACAAGTGAGCAACAGCCCAGCCCCCAGGTTACATTGTTTCTAAGGTTTTCCAATGGCTAAGTTTCTATACAGATATGAAAGACTTACAAGGGTTGAAAAGAATAAACGGCTTTTACAGGATGGTGAGAAGGTATAGGGGCTGAAGGGATGGTTCAGTCATTATGAGAACTGGCTGCTCTTTCAGAGGACTAAGTTCAGATCCCAGCCCCCAGACAGCTTAGGACCACTGGTAACTCCAGCTAAGGGAGATTAGGAGTACTCAATAAAGACAGTTAAGTGACTCTCCCCCTCTCCCTGTGAGAACTCAAACATCAAGGCAATGTGGCGCAGCATGCCTTTGATCCCAGCACTTGGGGGCAGAAGGATCTCTGTGAGTTCCAGGACAGCCAGGGCTGCAGAGAGAGACCCTGTCTCAGAAAAGCAAAAAGCTCCATCACTCCTCTTAATCGTGAATGACAGAGGTAGAGAGGCTTCTGCAACACCTGATAAAGACCAGTTCCAGCAGAATACCAGGAAGGCCGGGGATCTGAAGTTGGCATGATTTGACTTCTAAACACCAGATTTGCCCAGATACCGTCCTGGTCACTGTTTAAAGACAAGTTGTTGTTTCTCTTGCTTTCCTCCGTCAGCGTTCCTTCCCTCAGTGACCCATCTTTCTTGCAGCTACTGTGGGTGAAAAAGACGAATTAGCTCCTTTGGCCTGCTGCAGAAAATGCCTGTTTACAGCTGAGAGCAGAGTACAAGAATCCCAGATGGGCACTTCCAACAGGGCAGAGCCTTGTTTTAACCTTGGGCTACTAGAATTGAGACCCATTGAGACCCTTGCTCGCCAGGCTGGCCAGGATCTGGCTTTTGAGTAATTAGTCTGTTGACAGTTTACATAGGGGCATTTTCTAGGTCTATTGGCTCTCTGCTGACTTCAGCAGCCTCTTAGCTCTGCGCTCAATTTGGTATGAGCTAGTCATCTCCAATTCTTTAATGACTTCAGGATGTTGAGTCAAAATTATGTTTCCAAACGCCCCAGCCATTTTTCAGCAAAGCCTCGGAAAGTGTGATGAACGCAAGTGATTTATCCATGGTGTCCAAATGTCTTCCTCCTCAGTGGCGTCTTTCCTGCTGTCTCTTTGTGTGTGTGTGTGAATATATATATATATATATAT
>CAJQZJ010016855.1:5403112-5461031 GCA_907164525.1 Lophiomys imhausi | reverse complement strand
ATATATATATATATATATATTGGTCACTCTACCCTGCCTAGTTTTGCCCCACTAAAGCTGAGGCCCGGCGAAGCGCTGCAAAGATTGCACTAATGAACTCCGTGTTTAATGAACATCCGTCCCGAAGAATTACTGATGACTTCATCGAGAAGAGCGTCTCAGAGGCCCTGGCATCTTTCAATGTAAGGAACATGAAAACAGAAGGAGGGTGGGGGATGGGAGAGGCAGGGAACCCATGCATTTTTGTTCTTTTCCACCCGAATTTTTTTCTTTTTAAATTTTTATTATTTATTTTATGTACATTGGTGTTCTGTATGTGTGCATGTGGGTGTGCCAGATCCCCTGGAGCTGGAGTCACAGACAGTGTTCCTAATCGCTGAGCCATCTTTCCAGGCCCTTCTTTCTTTCTTTTTTTTTTTTTTTGGTTTTTTCGAGACAGGGTTTCTCTGAATATCTCTGGCTGTCCTGGACTCGCTTTGTAGACCAGGCTGGCCTCGAACTCACAAAGATCCGCCTGCCTCTACCTCCCAAGTGCTGGGATTAAAGGCGTGCGCCACCACCACCCGGCTCTTTCTTTTTTTTGAAAAAAGTATTTTATTATTTTGTGTATATGGGTGTTTTTGCCTACATGTTTGTCTGCCCACCATATGCATGCAGTGTCCAGAAGCCAGATAACCATCAGATACCCTGGCGCTGAATTTGTAGATGGTTCTGAGTTATGTGGGTGCTGGGGATCAAACCCTGGTCGTCTGGGAGGGTAGATACTGCTTTTAACCACTGAGCCATGACTCCAACCCTTCTGTCTGCATTTCCATTCTTTTTATTCTATCAATTTTTTGTGTGTGGCATATGCTCCATGTCTGTCTTTAATTCTATATCTGTGTTTTTATGTTTATTGATTTATCTCTCTGTGTTTCTTTGGTATCTAGATACTTTTAATTCAAGCTTTGTGGAGTTCAACAATTTTTATAATGACAGTCATGTGAGTTCCAGGATAACCAGGGCCATAGAGAGAACCTATCTCAAAAAAAAACCCCAAAATAATAATAATAATTTTTATCATTTGAGCAGTAGTGGCACACATCTTTAATCCCAGCACTCAGGAGGCAGAGGCAGGTGGATCTCTGAGTTTGAGGCCAGTTTGGTCTACAGAGTGAGTTCCAGGACAGCCAGAGATACACAGAAAAACCCTGTCTTGAAAAACCAAAACAACAAAAAAATTGGGACGGAGGGGGGCCCACAATCAATCTCTGGTCTCCACACTAGTGGGCACACACAGAATATACTCTTAAATTATTTATTTTCATTTCAGTGTGGCAACTGGAAAACTTAACATTGAAACATGCTGCTCTTGAAGAGCTAGGGGAAGAGTTAGGAGGTGAAGCATTGGCCTTGCAAGGAGGACCTTAGTTTGATCCCCAAAGCTCATTTAAAATGATGAGTGCTGTAGCTCACATGTGGAGTCCCAGGGCTGGGGATCCCTGGGGCTCTTTGGCCAGCCAGTCTAGCCTGTTGTTGAGCCTCAGGCCAACAACACTCTCCTCTCAAAGGAGCCGGTCAGTGTTCCTGAAGAGTAACACGTGGCGTCCAGATGAGTACACACATATAAACATGCATAAAAATGGGACTGATATCTATTGGATAGTGCTGGTCAAAAGAATTCTGATTGAAAATCTATTTGTGTCTTTCTTTCCCCTGTTACCAGGGTAACAGAGAGGAAGCTGACAACCCAAATACGGGGATTGGTGCTTTCCGATTCATGCTGGAATCGAATAAGGGCAAGTCAATGTTGGAGTTCCAGGTACTGTCCCACTTACTTCCCTGGCTCTAATAACACAGGTCAGCCTGGCACAGAAAGATTAAATCCACCTACTAAGCTTTACCTCCTTATTCAGAAAAAACACACGGAGAGAAGGTGGTTAGATTTTCAAAGTACGGTTACCTTTCTTCCTCCAAGGACAGCGCACTGGAGTTGGTGATTAGGTGTTCCACAAATACGATTTCTAAAAAGTGTCCCTTGTGATTCTGATGCAGTATCCTAACTTAAAATCACTATCCTGGTTGGATTTGTCAGGGTTCTCTAAAGAAACAGAGGGATAGAATGCATTTGCACACGCAACACCCACCCACTCGCACAATTTACTAGAGTGGCTTATAGGCGGTGGTCTGACTTTTCCAACAATGGCTGTCTCCTAGAATCCAGTAGTTGTTCAGTCCAGGAGGTTGAATGTCTCAGTTGGGCTTCAGTACACAGCAGAATCCCAAAGAAGTAGACTGTAATCCAGTGAAGGAATGGACTTGCTAGCAAGAGTAAGAGCAAGCAGGCAAAGAGAGCAAGCTTCCTCCTTGTATAGGCTGCCACAAGGTGTGGCCAGATTTAAGGGGATGGGTGTGTGTGTGTCTTCCCACCGCAAATGGTTTGATCAAGCAAAATCCCTCCCAGGTGTACCCAGCTGCCTGGGTTTTAGCTAATTGTCGAAGTTGTCAAGTCAACAGCCAGAAACAGCTTTCACACTGGCATTTCATATCTTCTTCTCTCAGGAGCTAATGACAGTTTTTCAGCTGCTGCACTGGAATGGCAGTCTTAAGGCCATGAGGGAAAGACAGTGCTCTCGGCAGGTAAGAAGCAGCTGAGGGAAAAGCGCTCTGCTAAATAAACGGTGACCACTCTGTGACGATGGAAGGCCTTATTCCAGCGTCCTCTTTGCTCTTCTGTTCTTTTGAGGTTTTGTTTTTTTGTTTGTTTTTGTTTTCCAAGACAGGGTTTCTGTGTGTCCTGGAACTCGCTCTGTAGACCAGGCTGGCCTTGAACTCAGAGATTTGCCTGTCTGTGCCTCCTGAAGGCATCCAGCATGCTCTTGTGTTCTTTGCTGTTTGCATGTCACTCTGTCCTTGCCTCCCCATTATAAAGTTTCCCTTAAGAAGCTCTTTGGCTGAGCTGGGCTAGATAGCTCACACCTTTTTTTTTCTTCGAGACAGGGTTTCTCTGTTTAACAGCTCTGGTTGTCCTGGACTCGCTTTGTAGACCAGGCTGGCCTCGAACTCGCAAAGATCCGCCTGCCTCTGCCTCCCAAGTGCTGGGATTAAAGGCGTGCGCCACCACCGCCCGGCTCGATAGCTCACACCTTTAATACCATCACTTAGGAGGCAGAGGCAGGCGTACCTCTGAGTTCTAGCTAGTTCCCTGCCAGCTAGTGCTACATGGTAAGACTGTCTCAAAACAAAACCTACCTTCTTAGCCTCTCTGTGTCCTAGCTGCCATGACATGAACATGGTGGAGTCTGCTCCACCATGCGTCCCCTCCAATATGGGCTAACAACTCTGAAACTATCACCTTCTGAGTGTCTTTGTAAGAACTCAGAAAGGACAGAGTCTATCACAATAAATTGTGGGTCAGTCTAGTGTTTCATGGAGCCCTTCCATTCCTTCTACAACAAGGAGCTGGCTGGAGCAGATGAGCTAAAATAATCATTGTATTTGTAACATCATTTTGCCAAGTTATGGGCATTCCTATGGACCCTTGAGCAAGTGTCTGTAGTGACTTGAGACAGTGTGCTGTGGTCTACAGAGTGAGTTCTAGTATGGCCAGGGCTACACAGAGAAACTCTGTCTCACAAACAAACAAACACACACCAAGGAGACATTTTGCTGAGGTTTTCACACATCTAGGAGATTTTGTTGTTTTAAAAGATGACCACACACAAGATGTAGGAGTGCAGGCCTTTAATCCTAGCACTCGAGAGGCAGAGGCAGGTGGATCTCTGAGTTCAAGGCTAGCCTGGTCCTGGTGAGTCCAGGACACCCAGGTACACACAAAAACCCTGTATCCAAAAAAAAAAAAAAAAAAAAGATGACCATGCCAGGTGTGGTGATGCACGCTTTATTTCCAACACTTGGGAGGAAGAGGCAGGCGGGATCCTTGTGAGTTCAAGGCTAGCCTGGTGGTCTACAGAGTGAATCCAGGACAGCTAGAGATACACAGAGAAACTCTCTCAAAAAACCAAAAAATAAATAAATAAAAGACCACATTTTCCATCTAAGTCAGACACCTTCTGCATACTGTTGGGAGGTGTGTGACCTGTCCCTGAGCTCAGAGCTTTGGCTGCTCTCAACTTCAGTGTACTCCCTGTGCCTCCCTGATCTGTGCACATATTCAACCCCCTTCTCCAGCCATTTCTGATTCACTTAAACTCTTATAAGACAGGAGTAACCAAATCTCCATAGGACATACGTACATCGAGGCTAAGTTCCATGAGGGTCACTGTGCTATATGATGTATATAATATGTTTTTACCTGTGCTATATGATGTGTATAATATGTTTTTATCTGTGCTATATGATGTGTATAATATGTTTTTACCTTCTCAGTGGTCTTTGCATTCCTCTCCCCAACCAGGAGGTGTTGGCTCATTATTCACATCGGGCCCTGGATGATGATATTCGACACCAAATGGCTTTGGACTGGGTGAGCCGGGAGCAGAGTGTGCCAGGGTCACTGTCAAGAGAGCTGGCTTCCACTGAACGGGAGCTAGATGAAGCCCGGCTGGCAGGCAAGGAGCTGCGCTTCCACAAGGAGAAGAAAGATATTCTCATGCTGGCTGCTGGGCAGTTGGGCAATATGCATCCTTCCAGCTGCTGAGCTTCCTCCTCTACTCACGGTGCTCTTCAGGCCCCTTTTATATGTCTCCTTTCTAAGACGTAGGACGATTTCTGTATATACTTTCCCAGTTTTATACTTTAAAATATAGATATATATGTATAAATTCTACACCTGGATTCCTACTTGCTAAGAGACCCCTTTTCTAACTTCTCATTTGGGGATGTAGTTACCTTTGAAATTTCACTGTTCACTTTAGGGCTTTGATGGGTCTTAACCCTTCAGGTAAACTAAGTAATTAACATGAACTAATGAAGTCAGTCATTTCAGTAGTACAGTACAATTTGCTCAGTGTTTGTGTCCCTTTCTTTAAAAACAGTAGACAAGTGTGCTGACTCATAAATATAACCTCCGCACTTGGGGGGGGGAGTCTGAGGCAGCGTTGCTGTCAGTATGAGGCCAGCCTGGGCTACGTAGTGAGTTCCAGGTCAGCATGGGCTACAGTGTGTAAGATCCTGTCTCAGACCCCTATTCTCTCACAGATAAAAGATTTGTCAGAATAAGGAGTATGTGCTCCACCCCACTAATATTTGTGCTTTCTCCTGAAATAAATTAGAGTGGGAACATCAGTTTTGGGTTGAGGTGGGCCTTCTTGCTCACTCTCCTCCTTCCTTGTCTCTAGATGCTCCTTCGTTTGGGGGCTTCCCTACCCTATCCAGAAGGAATAGGAGATCTGGCTTCTTTTTGTTTTGTGAGACATCTTACTATGGCCTAGAACTCGTTCTGTAGACTGGGGGCGGGGGGGGGGCTTCATCCTTGTGGTAGCATTCCTGCTGAGATCATATATATGGGTCACCGTGCCTGACCTGATTTTTATTTTGAAGTCACCCCTGAGATACTGCCTAAGAACAAAAGAGTTATAAACCAATTCGTATGGGGGGGGCACCAACTTCTGGGCTCATGTTTATCCTTCCTGTGTCACTTCTCGACTACTCACCATACTTTGTAAAGATGCACACACACACACACACACACACACACACACACACAGAGAGAGAGAGAGAGAGAGAGAGAACTTTTCCTTCATTTTGTTTATGTAGCCCAGGCTGGCCTGAAACTCTCCTTGTAGCTGGAATAGCCTTGAACTCCTGAGCCTCCTGTGTCTACCTCCCACACACAGGGTTCAGTGGAACAACACCAACACCACACCTGCCGTAGTCCCTCCATCAGAGATCCCAAGCGTTCTGTTCTTTGGAGGCTATGTTTATCTCTTCTGTTTACTGAGAACCATGTTGCTCTCTGGTCCCCTGAGTGGTGCTGTTTACTCTGAAATGTACACACTTCAGGCTCTCGTTTCCTGCTTCTTCCCTCTTTTCCTCTGTTGACCGTGAGAACCTGAGTAGGTGAGACTTAGATGAGAATGTGGCTCTTCCTAAGCCTGCAGGAGAGGAAGGAGAACTAGTTACTTGGGTGTGAGGAGAGAACTGGAGGATAGGCAGAGCTTTGTTCTGCAGAATCTTGCATAGTGAGCTCTATTCCCTTCTCCCTGCCATCTCTGATGTACTATAGTGCTGTTTGGTGCACTTTCTATCAATTTGGGACATTTAATGCTACTATAATTCAATTTTCCATTTAACAGTTGTAGTTTGCTTTTAGATTAGGAGCTGGGCCTGGTGGTGCAGGTCTGTAATGCCAGCTACTCTGGAGGCTAAGGCAAGAAGATCAGACATTCAAGGTCCACCCCAGCTAGAGTTAGTTCGGGGCCAACCTGGGTAACTCAGAAAGACTCTGTCTCAAAAATCTGAAGACTGAGTTGGGGACACAGCTTAGTGGCAGAGATTTGACTGGCACATGAGGGCCGAGTTTAATCTCTGCTGCAGAAAGGGTGGGGGAAGGGAGTGGGAAACTTGGAAGGGGGGGAGGAAGGGAGTAGATTAGACCCCAGTTAGCTCACTAGGGAGGAGCAAGGTGAAAAGTAGCCTTCTTGCTTTTGAAATCATCTTGTGACAAGGACACATGGGATCAGGGTAGAGAGTCTGGTTATAACAGCATCACTGGTTGCAAAGGGTTCTTTGATTCCTTTAGTTAACCTTGTGTCTTTATTTCATAAAACACACTGGGTTGGAACTGGGTCTCCATGTTACATGCTGGGTGTACCTGTTTTAAATTGATATTTATAACCCAGAACCACGAATCCTCCAGTTTCTCCTGTGCTCCTTTCTCTGTGTAAGATGTGTTAAGCGTTATGAGTCTTGGGAAGAATTGTCCTCGTACCTCCTGGATTTATTTTTTCTTAAAACCCCAAGACTCCAAAGAACATGAGAAAAATTGTTCTGTTCACTTTTGATGTTGAAGATTTTAGTTGTCTTTTTGGTACTTCCTATGTATTTTATATGTAAAATTTTACACAATTAAAAATGTTTTTTTGTCTAGTAAGCCAGAATGATTTTCTTTTCCTGTGACAGGATCCTGTGTAGCCAAGGTTGACTTCTAACTTGTTATGTATCTGAAACTAGCCTTGAATACTTCATCCTTCTACCTCCATTTCTCAAGTACTGAGATCAGGGCAATGTGCCATTAAGCCTGATTGGTTTTTTGTTTGTTTGTTTTTGTTTTTCTGTTTGTTTTTTTTTTTTGAGACTGGGTCTTACTATGTATAGAGTTGGAGATTGCCTAGAACTTGCTATGTAGACCAGACAGCCTCAAACTTGCTACAGCCCTTCTGCCTCTGCTGCCAGAATCTGGAATTGCAAGCATGTGTCACATCTTGCCAGAATGACTGAGCCAATTATCAGAGGGACCACACATACAATGAAAAAGGATTTGAGGCTGCAAGAAGGCAGCCTGTCTCCCTTCTCCAAATTGTTAAGGAGCCTGGATTTTGTCCATGGCCCTTTCTCAAGCCCATTCTCACTACAGCGATTTAAACTAAATCTATACATGATTCTCAAGTGCCTTTCTTCCACTTCCTTTTGTCCATATTTCTCCGTACTGGCCATCACATCCAGACATGACAGAAACACTGTGAACTCACATATCAATTATGAAACTCCTTTCTTTTTTTGTTTTTGTTTGTTTTTCCAGGAGATGTGGTCTGCTGTGTGTATCCCCTGGCTGTCCTGGACTCTCTTTGTACACCAGGTTGGCCTTGAACTCACGGAGATCCACCTGTCTCTGCATCCTGAGTGCTGGGATTAAAGGCGTGCACCACCATGCATGGCTGTAAAACTCCTTTCTCCACACTTGCTCCTTCTTGAAATTCCAGCTCTATTATGGAATTATTATTCAGCTAGTTATTTAGGGCAGAAATCGTAGGTCCACTCTCAACTCTTCTCCATCATCATCCAGTCACTCACTGCCTGTTGAGTTTGCATTCTGTGTGAACACCAGTCTGTGTTGGGCCATCTTCTGCTTTACTCAGTCCTCCCTCAGCATCTGACTGGACCACTGCAATATCTTCCCAACTGATCTTTGCGTTCATTCCTGTTATTCTCTCCAGACTGTCACTTACTATGTTTACTTGTAACAGCATTCCCCAAATTTATATGTGATCCTGATATAGAATAACATAGAAAAGACCAATTATTGGACGCTGGTTTATTAGTGATTTACTGAAACCACTGCCCATGCTGCCTGTTTCCCAAACATGACTTAATTTGCTAAAAACAGAATGACCTGAAGAGATAGCCCAAACAATGGGTTGTTCCCCTTAACAACCTGACTTCCTGTACATGCCTGTAAAACCTTGCTTGCCTGCCCCATATGTGGTTTTAGTGTATAAAAGGAGAGTACAAATTGGACCTGGGATGGAAGCCCAGGAGCTATCCTGGCTTCAATCTACTGCTGACATGTCCTCTCTCCCCCTCTCATTGGTGTTGAATTGCTTATTCCATAAAGATTCAACAAGCTCTTGGTGTCAGCTGAAATGATTTTAGGTGGTAGATGGACCAACACATTAAAAAAACATCCCACAAGAAACCACATTCTCAACTGTTCCAAACTGGCCTTGAACACTTTGTGTAGCTAACAATGACCTTGAACTTCTGAGCCTCCTGCCTCTCAGTGCTAGGAATGAATCGCCATACTTGGTTTATGTGGCCCTGCGGACCAGCACAAGGCCTTGTAAATGATGGCAAAGCACTTTTTTTTTTTTCTTTAGGTTTTTTGAGACAGGGTTTCTCTATGTAACAGCCCTGGCTGTCCTGGACTCACTTTGTAGACCAGGCTGGCCTTGAACTCAGAGATCCACCTGCCTCTGCCTCCCTAGTGGTGGGATTAAAGGCGTGCCCAGACACAAGAAATTTCTTATTTTAAGACTAAACTGAAAAATCCTTACCATGGCAATATGGTCGCAAACTGCCATTTGCAGATTTATTTCCTAGTCACATAACTTTAAACAAACAGAATCCTTTTTAATTCTGATATTCATTAACTTCTTCTTTACCATGGGACAACTGCCAGGCACAAGTTTTGGAGATAATTAAAAAGAAACATCTTTAAAGGAGGCTGGAGAGATAGCTCAGCAGTTAAGAACACAGAGGATGCGAGTTCAAATCTCAGCACCAACTGGCACCTCACAGCTGTCTGTAATTCCAGGATCCAACACTCTCACACAGACATACATGCAGGGAAAACACCAATCCACATTTTAAAAATATGTGTGTGTGTGTTTAAAAAGCATCTTTACTGCCGGGCATGGTGGTGCACGCCTTTAATCCCAGCACTTGGGAGGTAGAGACAGGCGGATCTCTGTGAGTTCAAGACTAGCCTAGTCTACAAAGTGAGTCCAGGACAGTCAAGGATATACAGAGAAACCCAGTCTTTAAAAAACAAAAACAAACAAACAAAAGCATCTTTAAGGATTACAAGCCAGGCATGGTGGCACATACCTTAAATCCCAGCACTCAGGAGGCAGAGGCAGGTGGATCTTGTTCTGCCTGGTTCTCAAGACCCCTAAGACCACCCAGGAGCCAACTCTGATGTAAATGCATGAGGGTTGTTTATTCAAGCCGAGCTTAGACTCTCAATGTTCGCTGACTCAGCGGTTTGAGTTAGAGGCCCCAGCCCAGAAAGCCCAGGGTTTATAAAGAGACTCAGACAAAGAAACAGGTTTTCTATCATAGGATTGGATGATATTTGGGTAGCTAGTAATGTCCATTTCTGATTGGCTGTTGTGACTGACTAACCAGCTGTGGTCAGTTTGACCATTAGAAGGTCTAATTTGACGTTTATTATTTTTCTTTGGCAGTTAGAGGATTTTCCAGTAGCATAAACAACAGATGGAATGGTCACCATAACCTGTCCCAAATGAAAACAATGTTAGTTTTGGTTATGGACTTTTAGAAAAATCATAACAGAACATAAATAACGTCAAGATGAGGTTATCTTGAGCAGACTGAAGGTCTTTTTCCTTTCTCAGCACAGCAACAGTTTCCCAGAAATACATTCCTGGGGACACAGCTTTAGGACATGAGCTTAACTTTTACCTTACAGTTGACAGGAAGTCTAGAAAAATGGCTGCTTCAATAATAATAAGTGCTTATCTGTGCACATCTGTGTTAACACGTAGGATAACACAGATTTCCCTTGCAGCAAGGATTTCTTAGATTCCACATTCCCTCCTTCTCATGTGTCTAAAGAGGCCCAGTCATGGGTCCTCTAATATGCCAGTAGATACAGGCATATATTGTGATCTAAGAAGCATTAGTTGGACCACAATGATTCTACTTCTGACAAAGGTAATTAACTTATTAACAATACAGGGTCCAAATGTTAGTAAAAGAAATAGTATGAGCAGAGGCCCCGCTATGGAAGACACCAAAGTTATTAATAAAAGGGACCAGTTGAACAAAAACTCAAACCATTTCTAGGATTGTTTAGACTTTTTGGGTTCTTTCTCAGAATGAGCTGTCCGGTTATAATGAGGAAACACCCATCGAATACAAGGTCGGGTACATTTTGTTATTTTTCTATAACTGGAAATCAGTTCTGAGTCAAATATAATACAAATAGAATCTTTTTTCAAGATGGAGTTCAGTCAGGTTCCACAATCTGTGAGTTCAAGGCTAGCCTGCTCTACAAATTGAGTCCAGGAGAGCCAAAGATGAAGAGAAACCCAGTCTCGATTAAAAACAAAAAACAAACAAACAAACTAGGCTGGAGTGATGGCTCAGATTGAGAACGCTGGCTGCTCTTCCAGAGGTCTTGAGTTCAATTCCCAGCAACTACATGGTGGCTCACAACCATCTATAATGAGATCTGGTGCTCTCCTCTGGCCTGCTGGCATGTACGTATACAGGCATTAACACTGTATACATAATAAATACTTTTTAAAAGCGTCTTTACTATAAGGATTACAGGCCGGGTATGGTGGCACATGCCTTTAATCCCAGCACTCGGGAGGTAGAGGCAGGCAGATCTATGAGTTCCAGGCCAGCCTGGTCTACAGAGTGAGTCCAGGACAGCAAATACTGTTAAACAGAGAAACCTTGTCTTGAAAAAACAAAACAAAACAAAAAGACTACTATAAGGATTACATCATAATGGGGGGAAACAGTCAATAAACAAGTTGGAAACAAGGTAATTTGACATCCTTTAAATTCTAAGAAGGAAACAGGAAAGGAGGACAGTAAAAATGCTTCCAGGTGACAGTAGTATTGTAAACTAAATGATGAAGCTGAGCCGTCCACGCCAAAGTGCTGGACAAACAGCATCAGGAAGCAAGCTGGCCAAGCAAGTGCTCTACCACTGCTACGTTCCTGTCCCTGAGAACCAAAAATTGCAAAATTCCTGAGATGAGAAGAGGACACCACAAGTAAGAGCAAGTGTAGAGAGGACTCAATAAGACAGTCTTGTCTACATAGGGAGCTCCAGGGTAGCCATGGCTACATAGTGAGACCCTCCCTCAAAAACAAAACAGAAAACCCACATGTGCTGGCTATTCTTGGTTGTCAACTTAATTATGTCTGGAATGAACTCCAAATCCAGAAATGGAGGGCATGCCTGTGAGAGATTTTCTGCTTGGTTTGAAGTGGGTGAATACAGTTCTAGTCCAAAACACACCTCTGGTCCAGATCTTGAGGCAGGAAGACAAGATTTTAATCAAAATCTTGAGGTGGGGAGACACACCTTTAACCAGGGCCACACCTTCTCCTGGAGCCCATATAAGGACAGTGGAAGGAGGAAGCTTTTGCTCTTTGCCTACTTGCCCTTGCCTTGCCAGCTCATCCATCCCTTCACTGGCATTGGAACCTACTTCTCTGGAGATTCCAGAATATACAGACAACCAGCTGAGACATCCAGCCTTGTGGGACTGAGCAACTACTAGATTCTCGGACTTTCTGTTCACAGCCCTGATGAACTGCAGTCTGTGAGTCATTTCCATAAATTCCATATACACATATATGTATGTATATATAGAGAAAGGAGAGATTCATTCCTTAAGTTCTGTGACTCTAGAGAACCCTGAATAACACACCATATTACCTTCAAGGATGTTAAACTGCTATTTTTAAGGCTTGGAGCCTCCTTCCCTTCTTTCATGTCTATCTCTGATTTGTGCCATGCTAGGGATGTAACCTGGGCTTCATGTATACCACAGCAAATGCTCTTATCCTATGGCTACATTCTCAGCTCCAGATTTACCTTAAGCAAAAAATAAATGAAGCCAAATATAGTAGGACAGACCTTTAATCCCGCCACTCCAGAGACCAAAGTAGATAGATCTCTGTCAGTTTGAGGCCTGTCTACAGTGATACTATCTCAAAACAACAAAAAAATTACCATCTGCCTGGCCTGAAATTTCAACTAGCCCTACTAGTTTTCTTAAGAGATTCTGTGCCAGGGGCAGCTTTTGAACTGGTAGTGTGTGTGTGTGTGTGTGTGTGTGTGTGTGTGTGTGTGTGTGTGTATAAATTTTTTGGTGTTTCAAGATAGGGTTTCTTTGTGTAGCTTTCATTGTCCTGGAGTTTGCTCTCTAGACCAGGCTGGCCTCGAATTCTCAGAGATCTGTCTGCTTCTGCCTCCCAAGTGCTGGGATTAAAGACGCTGGTCACTTAACTCATGCTTTTGGGTTTTTTTTTTTTGGTTTTTTTCTAGACAAGGTTTCTCTGTGTATCCTTGGCTGTTCTGGAGTCACTTTGTAGACCAGGCTGGCCTTGAACTCACAGATCCACCTGCCTTTGCCTCCTGAGTGCTGGGATTAAAAGCGTGGGCCACCACACCCGGCTTAACTCATGTTTCTTAATGCTTCTTAAAAAGGTTAGATTGCGCTGGGCGTGGTGGCGCACGCCTTTAATCCCAGCACTTGGGAGGCAGAGGCAGGCGGATCTCTGTGAGTTCGAGGCCAGCCTGGTCTACAAAGCGAGTCCAGGACAGCCAGAGCTGTTACACAGAGAAACCCTGTCTTGAAAAACCAAAAAAAAAAAAAAAAGGTTAGATTGCTTCTTCAGAGTATATATACTTTAAAGTAGTTTTTAATCCTGCTTATTTGTATATGTGTGTTTTCATCATGTATGATGGTAAACATTTAGATGTCAGAGGGCATCTTGCAAAAGTCGTTTCTTTCCTCCATGTGGGTGCCAGGATGGAACTCAGGGTGTCAGACTTGGCAGCAACAGCCTTTACCTGCTGAGCCATCTCATCAGTACCAACTCTGGTTGTTTGAGATTAAAAGCAACAATAAAATTTAATTCAACTTCCATTTCCTAGTACGGAGAGAAGGAAAACAAACCTCTAAGAAGGAAATTGACACAGCTTTATTAGGATTCCTTGTTAGTTGACGGTTTTAAGAGAAAGCCACTGACTTCACTCACCCTTTGGATTTGTCCCAACGTGGCTGCGCTGGCAACCTGGTTCAAGATGACTGTAGAAGGCTGGGCGTAGTGGTGCACACCTTTAATCCCAGCACTCCTGAGATAGAGGCACATGGATCTCTATGAGTTCAACGCCTAGTCTACAGAGTGAGTTCTAGGATAGCCAGGGCTACATAAAGAAACCTGTCTCGGGCTGGAGAGATGGCTCAGCGGTTAAGAGCACTGGCTGCTCTTCCAGAGGTCATGAGTTCAATTCCCAGCAACCACATGGTGGCTCACAACCATCCATAATGAAATCTGGTGCCCTCTTCTGGCCTGCAGATATACCTGCAGACAGAACACTGTATACATAATAAATACATCTTTAAGAAAAAAAAAAAAAGAAACCTGTCTCCAAAAAAACAAAAACAAAACAAAAAAGATGGCTGTAGGAGCACTTCGGCAACATTTTATTTTACCGTATTTTTATTTTTTCGGTTTTTCGAGATAGAGTTTCTATGTGTATCTCTGGCTGTCCTGGACTCAGATTGTGGACCAGGCTAGCTTTGAAGTCACAGAGATCGTCCTGCTGAGTGTTGAGATTAAAGGCGTGTACTACCACGACCGACTATTTTTTGAGACAGGTTTCTCACTCTGTAACCTCAGAATCGGACGTGGTGGCACACGCTTTTAATTCCAGCACGTGGAAGGTAGATACAGGTGGATATCTGCGACTTCGATTCGAGGCCACCCAGGGCTACATAGAGAGAACCCACCCGTCTTAAACAAAACAAGAGGCTCTGTGCCTCGGTCTGTAAAATATCAGCGCTGAGTCCAGAGGCCTCAGTTTCAAATCAAACACAATGGCCGGGCGTGTAGTGTTGATGCACGCCTTTAATCCCAGCACTCAGGAGGTAGAGGCAGGAGGATCTCGTGAGTGCGAGCCCAGCCTGTCTACAGAGTGAATCCAGGACAGCCAGGACTACACAGAGAAACCCTGTCTCGAAAAACCAAAACCAAAACAAAACAAAACGCAACGACAAACTAGGTAGCTTTGGCTGGCCTGGAACTCACTAAAGTGATCCACCAAAGCTTCCGTGCGGGGATTAAAAGTGTTTAAGACACGCCCTGTTTCCAGCTCCACTTCAAGTCAGGCTGACTGTGTTTGCTAATTTTCACCGCGCCGAGGGTGGGACTTGGAGTCAACTGGTAATTGGTCAGTCTGACTGGTGACGTCTCCCCTGTGCGACAGTTTCCCGAGGTTCCTAGCTCCTACCGGCGCAGACCAGAACGTCGAGAGAAGCAAGATGGCAGATGTCCTGGATCTTCACGAGGCCGGGGGCGAGGATTTCGCCATGGATGAGGATGGGGACGGTGAGGAGAGTGGAGGTGGCTGCGGGAAGAGGGGAAGTTGCGACAGGAGAGTGCAGTAGGAGAAATTTTCCTGGGATGCGGGCCCACGAACTGGGTCTTGAATGGATAGGCTCCTCCCCCTTGGGAAGGAATTAGGGGCGGAGCCGGGAAGGGACTGAAGCTGGAGTCCGCGTTGAGTGCTTCCAGATAGTCTGCGGAGCGAGACAGTTTTTTTGAAAAAATGACTCTTATTTTTGCTGCTTCTTATTTTCTCATCTGGATCTCTAGAAAGCATCCACAAACTAAAAGAAAAAGCGAAGAAACGGAAGGGCCGCGGCTTTGGCTCCGGTGAGTGTGGAAAACGATATAGAGTGGTCTAATAGGGAGAGAAGTCCGTGAATTTTGGGGTCCGATGGGAACACATTTGGAGGACAGTTTTCGGTGATCTGGTATGTGTTCTTTTAGAAGAGGGGTCCCGAGCGCGGATGAGAGAGGATTACGACAGTGTGGAGCAGGATGGTGATGAACCTGGACCCCAGCGCTGTAAGTAATAGGACCTGTGGGGAGTATGTATGCTTAAATTGAAATAGCAAGATTGTTTGACCAATCTCAGGAGTCTAGTCATTGCCCACTGCAGTTCTGCTTGGGACTTTTCTTTTTTAGGTTTTTGTTTGTTTTTTGTTTTGTTTTGAGACAGGATTTCCCAGTGTAACAGCCCTGGCTGTCCTGAAACTTTTTATAGACCAGGCTGGCCTCGAACTCATGGAGAACCTTCTGCCTCTGCCTTTCTAATGCTGAGATTAAAGGCCTACTACACTAGGCGTGGCCCTTTTTACTTTTTTTGATACAGAGTCAGTCTCACTATGTGACTCTGGCTGGCTTGGAACTCACAGATCTTCCTTCCTCTGCCTCCTGAGTGTTGGGCTTTTTATCTTATGAGCTCATACAACACCCTCTTATTCAACAGCTGTTGAAGGTTGGATTCTCTTTGTCACTGGAGTCCACGAAGAAGCCACCGAAGAAGATATCCATGACAAATTTGCCGAATATGGGGAAATAAAAAACATCCACCTTAATTTGGACAGGCGTACAGGGTACTTGAAGGTAGATTCTCTTGCTTTTCCTTCACTCCCAATTTTTAGATACATTGGTGGTTATTTTGCTTTTGCTGTGGTTGGACAAGAATAGGGAGTAAGTGAAATGGCATTGGAAATCAGTTTAGTTACCCACAAGAAAGAGATAGAAACAGAATGGTCATGCTGTGTGTATAGTGTGGATTTGTGATACACCTTTCACACTGTAGAGCTGGTAAATTTTTCTGGTAAGTATGCAGTTTGGGTTTTTTGTTTTTTTTTTTTGTTTTTTTTTTTGTTTTTTTTTGGTTTTTCGAGACAGGGTTTCTCCGTATAACAGCTCTGGCTGTCCTGGACTCGCTTTGTAGACCAGGCTGGCCTTGAACTCACAGAGATCCGCCTGCCTCTGCCTCCCAAGTGCTGGGATTAAAGGCGTGCACCACCACCGCCCGGCTGCAGTTTGGGTTTAAAGAAGAGGGTATTTGATGGTCGGTGAAGTAAAGTCTTGACACTTGTACATTTCCCCCCAGGGGTATACTCTAGTTGAGTATGAAACATACAAAGAGGCTCAGGCTGCCATGGAAGGACTCAATGGTCAAGATTTGATGGGACAGCCAATCAGTGTTGATTGGTGTTTTGTCCGTGGTCCACCAAAAGGCAAGAGAAGAGGTGGCCGAAGACGAAGCAGGAGTCCAGACCGGAGACGCCGTTGATGTACTCTCTGTGGACCAGGTGGTCTCTCTGTGAGCCCATTTGGTTATGCTGCCTTGGGTAAACAGGGCTAGGTTAGAACTTGTGTTTATATTTAGTGTCTTACCCTGTGTACTTAGTATTGCTTTTGAGTTTAAACAAAATAAATGTTCCATTTTGTTTTCTACATTTAAAATTATTTTCCTATTCTGAAAACTAAACAGCTATTTACAGTAAGTCATTATGAGTCATTGTGAAGATACTTCTGTCTGGAGTAGAATTCTGAGTTTCTAAAAAGGCTCAAGGAGATTCTGCTCAGTATTTCTTTTAAAGAGAGCAGGTAGTGAGATTCTCTTATGGCATTAGGAGTGGTCCTTACATACTCTTGTGAGCAGATATTATATTAGTGTCTCTTGCTTCTCTTGCACAATTTCTGTAGCACCAGTTGGTCCTGAACTCATTGAATGACCTTGAGCTTTGGATGCTTGCCTCTTGTCTCCCAGGTGCTAAGATTCCAGATGTGGGTCACCATATGCAATATGTCCCTAGAATTAACATGGGACATTTGAGATGCTCAGCTAACTGTACCTTGAATATGATGCTGAACATGAAGTTGGGTCCTACAACACAAAAGAAACCCAGCTTGAGTACTATGTAACAATATGCACCCCTTTAACCCCAGCACTCTGGAGGCAGAGGCAGGCGAATCTCGGAGTTCAAGGTCAGCCTGATCTACAGAGATAGTTCCAGGATCATTGGGTTTATACAGAGAAACCCTGTCTTAAAAAAGAAAAAAGACATTGTTAATCCCTTTATCATAGCTTTTAGCTGAAATGATTTTTCTGGCATATCAGTAGTAGCTTTGTGTGATTTTTGTTTTGAAATCTAGGTCACTGTGGCACACACTGACATCAATCAGACTTGATATGCTCCTGTCTGTTCCCCCAGTGGTTAATTGCAAATATTAAACTTAACAGTTTTTCAGATGCTATTGGTTGCCCTTCCCTTCCTTTTGGTAAATTGCTGGGGGTTTTGGATTGAATTGGTTAAGAATATATTTTAGGGACTAGAGAGATGGCTTAGTGGTTAAGAGTACTGGTTGTGCTTCCGAAGGACCCAGGTTCAAATCCCAGCACCCACATGGCAGTTCAAAACTGTAATAGTAGGGCCTGGTGGATCATGCCTTTAATCCTAACACTTGGGAGGCAGAGGCAGGTTGATGATCTCTAATTTCAAGGCCAGCCTGGTCTACAGAGTGAGTTCCAGGATAGCCAGGGCTACACAAAGAAACCCTGTCTCAAAAAGACAAAACAAAAAAATTTAAAGGCTGATGTGGTGGTGCATGCTTTTAATCCCAGCACTCAGGAGGCAGAGGCAGGAGGATCTGTGAGTTCCAGGCCAACCTGGTCTACAAAGCATGGCTATATATATATTTGTTTAGATTTGCAAGGTTAGGTTGCCTTGGTTTTTTCCTGGTATGTCAAATGTCAGTTGAATAACTTGATTTGGTATAAGATAAGCCTGGTTCTCAGATTTCTAGATATTGTAAGGTATTTTGGAAGAGTGAGTTGAACAAGCCTGAGGGACTGTAGGACTGACTAGTGAGTAGGATCAGCCAGAGAGACATTAGATGAACTGCTTGGATATGACCTGACTATTCTGGATGAGTTGGGAAGATCCTCTTTTATGTCCTTATATTTCTGGATGGTGCTTTGAGAAGTATAAAAATAGCTCATAAGGGGCTAGGGATGTGGTTCAGTGTTAAAATGCCTGCCCAGTATGCATAAGCCCTGCATTTTTTTTCACCACATCACCAAAATGGACATAGTGGCTTCTGCCTGAACTCCTAACATTTACTTGGGAGGTGAAGACTAAAGGGTCATAAGTTCAGGTTATCGTCAGCTCCATAGCCAGTTGGAGGTTCCTGAGTCATATGAGATCTTGGGGGGAGTTGGAAAGGGGAAATTCATTGATGTATTGGGTGGCCTTCTGATTTCCCACAGAGCTTAACCATGTACAGTACAAACCCTCCTGTTAACTGCTATGGCTTTGAAACTTGACCTTACAGAAATAACCAATTTCATGCTATTCCTAATGTCTTTTTTTTTTTTGAGACAGGGTTTCTTTGTATAACCGCTCTGGCTGTCCTGGATTCACTCTGTAGACCAGGCTGTCCTCAACAGAGATCCGCCTGCCTCTGCCTCCCGAGTGCTGGGATTAAAGGCGGGGCCGAGTGCTGGGATTAAAGGCGTGCGCCACCACCGCCCGGCCCTAATGTCATTCTTTACACCATAAAAAATTAATTTTTATTTATGTGTTTGAGTGTATGCCAGGTGTTCCAATAGTTTTTTTTAACTTATATACTTTTATGTGCATTGGTGTTTTGCCTGCATGTATTTCTGTATGAGAGTAACTCATACAGATTTTGGAGTTACAGTTGTGAGCTGCCATGTGGTTGCTGGGATTTGAACCTGGGACCTCTGGAAGAACAGTCAGTGCCCTTAGCCGCTTCTCCAGCACCCCTTTCCCCCTTTTTGAGACATTGTTTCTCTGAGTAGCTGTGGCTGTTCTGAAACCTGCCCTGTAGACCAGGCTAGCCTCAAATGCAGAGATCTGCTTCTGCCTCCTAAGTGCTGGGATTAAAGTCACTATCCCAGCTGACTTCTTCCCTCCTCACATCCCCAGGGTTTCTCTTTGTAGTCCTGGCTCTCCCGGACCCACTTTGTAGACCAGGCTAGCCTTGAACTCACAGAGATCCTGCTTCTGCCTCCCTAGTGCTGGGATTAAAGGAGTGTGCCACCAGGCCCAGCTCATTTTTTTGAATCCATTTATACTTTTTTTTTCTTTTACATCCTGATTTCAGTTTCCCCTCCCTCCTCTTCTCCCAGTCCCTCCCTGCCTCGCCACCCCATCCCCATCTACTCCTCCAGTTTCTCTTTAGAAAAGGAGAGGCCTCCTATACATATCATCCAACCACAGCATATCAAGTTGGAGTAAGACTAGGCACCTCCTCTCCTGTTAAGGCTAGACAAGGCAACCCAGTAGGGGGAAAGGGTCCCAAAGGTGGGCAACAGAGTCAGAGACAGCCCCTGCTCCTCATGTTAGGAGTTCCAGAAGAAGACCAAGTTACACAACTATTACATATGTGCAGAGGACCTAGGTCAATCCCATGCAAGCTCCCTTGTTGGTGGTTCAGTCTCTGTGAGCCCCTGTGAACCCAGGTTAGTTGATTCTGTGGGTTTTCTTATGGTTGTCTTGAGCCTTCTGGTTCCTACAATTCTTTCTCCCATTCTTCTGAAAGATTCTCCAAGCTCCACCTAAGGTTTGGTTGTGGGTCTCTATGCATTTCTATCAGTTGCTAGGTGAAGCCTCTGATGACAATTGGGCTAGGCACCAATCTGTGAGCATAGCAGAATTTTCATTGACTTTTTTTTTTCCTTTCCTGTTTGGCTCTATCCCTAGGTCTCTGGGCAATCCAACCTCTGCTTCTTGGCCCTCCTGGCAGTGTGGGGTGGACTCCCTCTCAAGGCATGGGTCTCAAGCTGCACCAATGATTGGTTAGCCACTCCCACAATTTCTGTGCCACTTTTAGCACATCTCAAAGACATGACAAATTGTAGGTTGGTGCTGGGTGTGGTGTGGCGCACCCCTTTAATCCCAGCACTCTGGAGGCAGAGGCAGGTGGATCTCTGAGTTCAAGGCCAGCCTGGTCTACAGAGTGAGTTTCAGGACAGCCAGGGCTGTTACACAGAGAAATCCTGTCTCAACCCCCCCCCACCCCTCCAAAAAAAAAGAAAAAAAATTGGTTTTGTGACTGGCTTGGTGTCCCAATCCCCCCACTGGAAGTTTTGCCTGGTTACAGGAGATGGCCAGTTCAGGCTCAGTAACCCCTATTGCTAGGAGTATTAACTAATTTCTCCCTCATAGAGTCCTGGGCTGTAAAATGTCTTTCCCTGCTCTGGAGCTTTTCTGTACCGATATCCTAGAGGAGGTGGGACAGGAGGGATGAAAAGAGGTGGAAGTCCAGCAAAGCTCTCCTGAGGGAAGAAATGCGGATGTGAATATTGGGCACTGCTTAAAAAATATTTTACATGTATGAATGTCAGCCTGTTATGTACATACATGCACCACGTGAGTGCCTGGTGTCCCTGGAGGCCAGAAAAGAACATCTAACCCCGGAACTGGGTTAGAGACAGTGGCGTGGTGCCATTCACATGCTGGGAATTGAACCTCGTCCATGGCAAGAGCAGTAAGCACTCTTAACCTGCAAGCCAATGTTCCTTCACTAAAGTCGGTCTCAGTATGTAGCTCTGGCTGGACTGAATGGAACTCTGGGTAAATTAAGATGGCTTTAAACTTTCAGCAGTCTCCTGCTACTTCCTCATAAGTGTTGGAATTTCAGGTATGTGCCATCACCCAGCAAAAATGTAGGCGTCTGGCATGTAAATATCCTAACCTAGAGGGAGATGGTAGCCTCCCTCCCAGAGGACTCAAGGCTGGCAGCAGCAAAGCAGTGCAGTAACTTCGCAGGCACCTGCTGTGTAGCCAAATTCCTTTCGGCCCTCCCTGGAGCCCTGACAACCCCTCTAGGGCAAGGCAAGCAAGAAAGCAGGTCTCCCCCATATATATTCACCCGAGCGCTGATGACAGTGAGTTGAAGACCGCTTCATGGCAGGAAAGCTGCTACTCCCACGGCAATTAGTTTTTAGAGACATGGGTGTTAGACAACACGCGATGCCTCCAGCCAGACACTGCAGAGGAATATTTCAGGTAGCATCTAGGGGCATAACCGCAGAGGAGACCGGTAACTTGGCAGCGCCTAAATGAGTCAAAAGTAGTGAGGCTGGGAAGGGATGGAGCTGCCTGGGTTACTGCGGTGTGTCGCTGACAGAGTTGGAAGAAATGGCCGGGTTTCCACCAGCAAAATAAGGCAGAGCACCATGGTCACTCCCATTCGGACGTTGCTGTCCCTAGGACGTGGGAATCTCTGACCTCATAGTTCCACCCGCCCAGACCGTCCTTCGGCACTGCTGACCCGGAAGGTGTGCTGGGGCCTGCAGATGTGGTAGCCTGTGAGTTTCATCTGCTTAATTCTGCCCCTAGACTCTTCATCCTCCATTCGGGAGGAGCTAGCCAAGCAGGATCCCATCACATTTAGTCTAGGACTGGCTTCTGCTGCCCTGGGCTCTTTTTTTTTTTTTTTTTTTTTTGGTTTTTCGAGACAGGGTTTCTCTGTATAACAGCCCTGGCTAGACTCACTTTGTAGACCAGGCTGGCCTCGAACTCACAGAGATCCGCCTACCTCTGCCTCCCAAGTGCTGGGATTAAAGGCGTGCGCCACCAACGCCCTGCTTGCCCTGGGCTCTTAAGCCTCCGAGCGGTCCTACAGCGCCTCCCGGCTCCCGCAGGCCCAGCCCCTTGTTGCTGAGACTTTAAAGCCGGTCGCGCTCCCGGGGGCGTGCTTAGAAGCCGGGGGCCGTCCAGGGGTGGGGTGAGCTGCCGGAAATGGACCCGCGATCTCGCTCCGCGTCCTGAAATTCCGCTTCAGAGCCGGCTCCGGCTGGCTGGCTTTCCTGCTGCCGTTTGTCCCTCGCGAAGCCCCGTTGCTCACCCGGGAGGCGTGACTTGGGGCTGGAAACAAGCAGGCTGCGGCGCTGTGGGCCCGGGCTGCCGCTGTCATGGACGCCTGGGTCCGCTTCAGTGCTCAGAGCCAGGCCCGGGAGCGGCTGTGTAGGTGCGGCCGACGGAGGAGCGCGGGCGGGAGGGCAGAGCAGGTTGCCGCCAGGCGACCGGCGCGCTACGGGGTCCCTAAGGGTCAGCCGTGCCTACGGGGGCCCGAGCGGTCGGGGAGGCACTCTCCGCTGCCGGTTGTGAGATAGTTCTTTCCTGCTCCCGGGAGAGATGGGGAAACTGAGGCATGAGTGGGCCGGTGGGGAGGCCGCCCCAGGGTTACCGTGTGCACAGAGGGCAGTAGTTTCCTCGCTGCTGTGGTCCCATGAGGGGCGATCCCCGCGGTTCTGCACCCTCTCCCCAGCTGTCACCTAGGAGCAGCGCTGGCGCTCCTTCAGCTTCCATTCAGTTCAAGGACCTTAATCTCCTAGTTCACCTACCCAGCGGAGTAACCTGCCCTTCAACTAGATCTGTCTAAATCCGCGTGTGGACGCTTGTGATGAACTCCGGCTGATTACTGGCCCCTTTAGGCCTCACCATTTTCAAAACTCTTACTCTTAACTAACTCCACATAGTGCGCTCCACCATCCCCTGGGCTTTATTTTCCCCTCGAGTTTTTCCTTCCCATAGCCTTGAGAAAAAAAAAAATGAGAAAGATACTGATGTAAAAAAGATGTCCTTGGAGGAGTTTGTGTTTTAAGTTTACTTGTTATTGGTCTGAGTGTTTTGTCTGGAAATATGTCTGTGCACCACAAGTCTGGTGCCTGCAGAGGTCAGAAGAGGGTGATGGATCCTCTGGAACTGGAGTTACAGAGAGTTGTGAGCCACCATGTGGGTGCTGGGAATGGAACCCTGGTCCTCTACAAGAGCAAGTGCTCTTAACCCTCTCACCAGGCCGCTGGAGGACATTTTTGTCAGAGAGGTTTGGGAGTCCTGTCCCTAAGTTTGCCTGTCCTCCCCTCCAGGGCTGCCCAGTATGCCTGTTCCCTTCTTGGCCATGCTTTGCAGAGACATGGGGCCAGTCCTGAGTTACAGAAACAGATTCGACAACTGGAGGGTCACCTAAGCCTTGGAAGAAAGTGTAAGTAAACCAAACTTTTCTTTTATCATCCTCAGCTATTAACCCATTGCCTGTCCTTCCTGTATGTTCCCTTTCTGTCAGTTCACCATCATTTGGGTCTCTTCTGCATGCCTCCAATTGAGATAGGACAGGTATAAGGAAGTTGGCACTGATTGGAGAGAAGGAGGCAAGTAAAAACTAAACTGGCACAAAATTAGTTACAATTTGAAGTTAAGAAAACAAATTATTTTTACTATTTCTTTTTTTTAAGGATTTATTTATACATTTATTGTGTATACAGTATTCTGACTGAATGTACCTGAACTCCAGAAGAGGGCACCAGATCTCATTGTAGATGGTTGTGAGCCACCATGTGGTTGCTGGGAATTGAACTCAGGACCTTCAGAAAAACAGCTAGTGTTCTTAACTTCTGAGCCATCTCTCCAGCCCCTTTGCTGTTTCCTATTGTATGTTATTATTGCTTGTTCAGCTTTTACTTTTTTCTTTCTTCTCCTCCCCAACCCCTGCCTTTCTACTTCAAAACCTTTGCTTTCCTTTGTTATTCTCTGCAAGTGCTGCGTCTGGGTAACTCAGCAGATGCCCTGGAGTCAGCCAAAAGAGCCGTACACCTATCTGACGTTGTCCTGAGATTCTGCATCACAGTTAGTCACCTCAACCGAGCCTTGTACTTTGCCTGTGACAATGTTCTGTGGGCTGGAAAGTCTGGACTAGCTCCCCGAGTGGATCAGGAAAAGTGGGCGCAGCGTTCATTCAGGTTTGTTTCATTTTGCCCTACAAGACTATTTGTAGCCTCCATTCTACATAGCTGGCTGGCATAAGTGTATGTATGTATATATGTGTGTGTATGTATGTGTGTATATATGTTATTCAACATTTTGCTTTATATATATGGGTATTTTGCCTGCATGTTTGTCTGTGCACCATTTGTGTGCCTGGTGCTAGCAGAGGCCAACAGAAGGGATCAGAATTGCAGTTACAGATAGCTGTGAGTTGTCATATGGGTTCTGGAAATCAAAACCCAGGTCTTAGGGAAGAGCAGCCAGTGCTTTTAACCACCAAATCATATACTCTAGCCCTGTATATTTACATTTTAAAAATTATTTCTGTAGGAGAGGGGTGCACCACAGTGCACGTCTGTAGGCCAGACAGCTTTCGGAAGTTGGTTTTTGTTTCCACTGGGGGCCCCAGGTCCCAAACTCAGGTTGGGACTAACAGTCAAACCATCAGGCTTGTGTGGCAAGTGCTTCTGTGTTCTGAGCCATCTTCCTGGCCCACAACTTGCTGTTTTTGAGACAGAGGTATCTCAGGGTTTTCTGAGTGTACAGTTGGCTTTTCAGAGCCATTTTTTTCACATCTGTTGATTCAAGTAACCACAGACTGAAAATGTTGAGGGGAAAAGTACATCTGAATTAAACATGTAAAAAAATTTTGTGTCATTAAACAATATAGTATAACATTTCTTTACATAGCATATATTTCATTAGATATTATAAACAATCTACAGGTAGATACAGAGGACTGTACAGAATATATAAATGCAATACCATTTTATCTAAGGGACTTGAGCAGCTGTGGACTTGGATAGGATCTGGGTGGGTGTGCAGGGGGCAGGGTCCTGAAATTAATCCTCCATGGATGCCAGGACCATATATTACTTGTTTATTTGTCTGTTTTTGAGACAAGGTCTTACTGTATAACCCTAGTTGACTCACTATATAGACCACACTAGCTTTGAACTCACAGAGATCTACATAACTCTGCTTCCAAAGTGCTAGAATTAAAGGTGTGCACCACTATGCCATGCCAATTATATCTACCTTAATTGACCATTTGGTTTCCAATCTTCATTTGCATCTTAAACCATAAAAGAATACCAATATCAGACGGAAGTTATATTTGCTATGCCATAATAAGTGACTGGGATTGCAGATGATAAATATTATATTTAAATCATACATAATCCAGTTTCCTTAAAAACATTTTATTTATTATTTGTATGTGTGTGCATGTGTGTGGGGTAGTTTTGCCACATTGTGCTTGGGGACAGTTTGCAAGGGTCGGTTTTCCCCTCCCACCATTGTGGGTCTCAAGATAGGACTCAAGCCATCATATTTGGTGACAGGTGACCCTGCTGAGTCATGTTGCATGTTGTTGTTTGGTTTGATTTTTTGAGATAGGTCTCACTGCACAGCTCAGTCTATCCTTAAACTCAGGGTTCTCTTGCTTTAGACTCTTCAGTTCTAGGGCAGGACTACAGGCGTGTGATATGTCTATTTTTTTTCTTCACCAATATGGGGTCTCATAGGGTTGAGATAACACAGTTCTTCTACAAGCATGAAGACCTTAATTTGATTCCAGAACTCACGTTAAAAAAAAGAAAAAAACAAAAACAGGCATGGTGACACATTTTTGTATTCTCAACAATATGGAGGTTAGACAGAAGGATTTTTAAAATTATTTATTTTTATTTCATGTGCCTTGGTGTTTTGACTGAATGTTTGTCTGTGTGAAGATGTCAGACCCCCTGGAATTGGAGTCACGGGCAGTTGTGAGCTGCCATGTGGGTGCTGGGAATTGAACCCCGGTCCTCTGGAAGAGCAGACCATGCTCTTAACAGCTGAGCCATCTCTCCAGTCCCAACAGGAGCATTCTTAAGGCTATCTGGCCAGCCAGCCTAGGACAATGAGCAAGTTCCAGGCCAAATGAGAAATCCTGTCTCAAAACCCAAGGTGAGCAACACCTTGGAGTGACCCCACACACATGTGCATACATACCCATACATATGTGCACCCTCACCCATGAAGGAGATGGAGGTCTTGGTATGTTGCTCAGGCTGGTACAGAATTTCTGGCTTCCAGCAACCCTCCTGCCTTAGCCACCTTAGTCTCTGGACACTAAGCATTTACACTGTCACTGTGCCTGGATTTTCCAAAAACATTTCTTAGTTTCTTACTATGGGCCAGGGGAGTAAGCAAAAGCCAAACAGATGTTGCATCTGACCCTGAGACTTCAAGTCCAAGATGACTCAGCGAGTCAGAGCAAGCAAGCTGATGGCCTGAGTGCAGTCCCTGGCCCATGCGAAGGGGGAAGGAACAACCACCCACAAGGTGCTTCTTTGAGTCCAGTGTGAGCACCATTGCACTGTACCCTCTCCTCACACACGAACTCCTATACAACATTAATGATAAAACAAACACAATTAAAAGGAGAAAAGAAACCAAGGGTCATATTACAGTGTAGTTAGGAAGCCAATCATTAAAACAAATAATTAGACTAGTGAGATGGTTGAATGGGTTAAAAGTGCTTGCTGGGTAAACCTGAGCCTATGAAAGGAGGACAGAATTGAGTCCTGCGGATCTCTGTGAGTTCGAGGCCAGCCTGGTCTACAAAGTGAGTCCAGGACAGCCAGGGCTACCCAGAGAAACCCTGTCTCAAAAAACCAAAAAAAAAAAAAAAAAACTAAAACAAATAACCACTCACAACAATTAGCAAGCTCCAGACCAATGGGAGACCCTGTCTTCAGAGACAAGGTGGGCAGTACCAAGCACAGGAATTGAGGTTATCCTTTCGCCTCCGTGCATGAGAACTCTTTTGGTCTCTCAGAAACATGCATGTGCACTTGTCCACACTTTTCATCTACACACAGGAATACACACATACACAAGTCTAAGGTATCTATATTTCATTATAATTAGATAAGAAGTAAAAGTGAGTTGGGCATGGTGGTGGTGGCGGCGGCGGCGGTGGGACAAGGCTACACTGAAATAAAACCTGTCTTGAAAAACCAAAAAAGGGGGGAAAAAAAAAGGAAGGAAAAGAGCAGATAAGTTCAAGAACAGAAGTAATGATGTGATTTCTATTCGTGCTACTAGCTACTTATCTTCGATAGTTGGGGTAGAGACAAGAATGGCCACAGATAAACTAGTTAAAAGATCAAAGCAGTAGTCTGGATAAGAGATAATTGTGCAAGCTGTAGTGGCGCACACCTTTAATCCCAGTACTTGGGAGGCAGAAGCAGGCGTATCTCTGTGATTTCAAGGCTAGCCTGGTCTACAGAATGAGTTCCAGGACAGTTAGGGCTGTTACACAGAGAAACTTTGTCTCAGGAAACCTAAAAAAAAAAAGATTGTGGCTTAGACTTGGTGGCAGAGAAATATCATATTTTTTTCCAAAGGGGATAACACAAAGTCCCACAGTCTTTTTTTTTTTTTTTTTTTTTTTTTTTTTTTAGACAGGATTTTTTTGTGTATACTTGACTGTCCTGGGCTCACTTTGTAGACCAGGCTGGCCTTGAACTCACAGAGATCCACCTGCTTCTGCCTCCCGAGTGCTGGGATTAAAGGCGTTTGTCACCACGCCTGGCCCCACATTTTTAAAAAAGATTTATTTATAATTGTTTTAGTTATGTGTATAATCTATGTGGGTGTTTGTGCACATGAGTCCGTCCGTGCATACAGATGCTAGAGGTTTTGGATTCCACTGGAGCTGGAGTTACATACAGGTAGTTGTGAGCCACCTGGCATAGGTGCTGGAAACCAAACTTAAGTTCTCTGGAAGAGCAGTACAAACTCTCTTAACTGAGGGGCCATCTCTCCAGCCTCTCAGGATATGCTTTAATACTGGGACAATTGAGACTGGAGAGATGGCTCAGTGGTTAAGAGCACTGGCTGTTCTTCTAAAGGACAGTTCACAGCTGTCTGCAATTGCTGGACCTGGTGTCGCAGGCCAGCACTAGGGAGGCAGAGGTGGATCTCTTCGAGTTCAAGGCCAGCCTGGTCTAAAAAGCGAGTCCAGGACAGCTAGGGCTACACAGAGAAACCCTGTCTCAAAACTGGAACAATTTATTGAGTATAGATCACTGTGGCTAGAGTAGATTGAACACAAAACATAGGCTTCAGAGATGTTTTTTTTAATAATTTATTTTTTATTTCTTCAAGTTACATCTCAATCACAATACCCTTAAGTCAAGTAAAGTGGTTGTTGCATATAAGCATGAGGACCTGAATTTGGGTCCCCAGCACCAACGTAAAAAGCCAGCTTCAGAGGCTCATGCTGGTGACCTTAGTGCTGAGAGGTGCAGACAGGAGGGTCCCTCGGCCTTGTCCAGCTAAGTGGAGAGCTCCAGATCCAGTAAAAGATGCTGTCTCAAAGCATGGTAGAGAGCAGTAGAGGAAAACATCTGAAGTCTACCCCTGACCTCTGCATGTGCACTCCTTGACATACACACACAGTCAACAAAATGAGAACAAAATCCATAGGCTTTTAGGCTTTTGTATTTAAGATTTAGCTAATATATGCCTGTAATCCCAGCACGGGGATGAGAATTCATGGCCAGCCTGGAGTACATAGTGAAACAAATCCTGTCTCAAAATAAAACAAAACAAAAATGTAAAAGATTTTGTGCAGGGGGGCTGGAGAGATGGCTCAGCAGTTAAGAGCACTGGCTGCTCTTCCAAAGGACCCGGGTTCAAATTCCAGCACCCACATGGCACTTCACAGCTGTCTGTAATGGCTAGGTGTGGTGGCACATGCCTTTAATCCTAGGCAGAGGCAAATGGATCTCTGTGAGTTCAAGGCCAGCCTGGTCTACAAAGTGAGTCCAGGACAGCCAGGGCTACACACAGAGAAACCCTGTCTCAGAACAAACAAACAAACAAAAACCAAAAAAAAAAAAAAAAAAGATTTTGTGCAGGACCAAGTGTGGTAGTGCACACCTTTAATTCCAGCACTTGGAGGAAAAGGCGGGATCGGGGGGATCTCTGTGAGTTTGAGGTCATCCTGGTTTACATAGTGAGCTCCAGGTCATCCAGTGCTACAGAATGAGACTGTCTCAAAAAAAAAAAAAAGATGTTTCTGCTTAAGGAATTTATACTCTAATATCTCTAGTAGTCACTTAATATCTCTGGATCTTTTTGGGGGGAAGGGTTGATCTTTTTTCTTAAATATTGGATTTAAATGCTCTAAAGTATGTATTATTTTTCTTCTCTCTTTTTTTGAGATGGGATCTCCTGTAGCCCAGGTTGTTTGTGAACTCTTGATTCTAAGTGTTGGAATTATAGGCATGCACCACTACTTCAGCCTGTCTGTCTGTCTGTCTCTCTTTGGTTTTTCAAGACAGGGTTTCTCTGTGTAGCCCTGGCTGTCCTGTAACTTACTTTGTAGACCCGGCTGGCTTCGAACGCAGAGATTGTATGTTTCTCTTGAACAGCTAATTTTTTCTTTCAAAGTACTTTTGTTTGCATTATTAGGGTCAAGTCAAGTGTGCTTTATGTCCCCTTGAATGTGTGTGTGCAAATACCTGGGCAGACGTGTGCATCGAGAGCCCCAAGGTTGGCTTTGGAAGTCCCCCTCTGTCTTTCTTCACCTTATTCATTGGTGCAGGGTCTTTGGTTGAATCCAGAGCTCACCTAGACAGTGCTAGTCTGACTAACCATCTTGTTCTGGGAGATTCCCTATCTTCATGTCTTCCAGCATTGACACAGGCTGTGTGGATCTGAACTCGGGATCTCACTCTTGCATGGCAAGCAATTACCAATGCCGTCTCTCCAACTCAATGTGTTGTGTTTTTTTGTTTTTTTTTTTTTAAGATTTATTTATTGTGTATACAGTGTTCTGTCTGCAGGTATATCTGCAGGCCAGAAGAGGGCACCAGATTTCATTTTGGATGGTTGTGAGCCATCATGTGGTTGCTGGGAATTGAACTCATGACCTCTGGAAGAGCAGCCAGTGCTCTTAACCGCTAAGCCATCTCTCCAGCCCACAATGTGTTGTGTTTTAGAGATTGTCTCAAAAATGAAATTTGAAGTTGAACTTGGCAGATCTCATGACACCTATGAATTTTAATCCAGGATCTTAAAGTTCACATAAGCACATACTAATTACAGAATAGCAGGAGAGTTCTGTTTCCTTTGATTATTTCTGAGGTGTAATTATATTGTAACTGTATTTGAGCATACAGTGTGATGTTTTGTATATATATGTGAGATGATCACTGTAATCAAGATTGTTAACATACTTATAATCGGGCTGGAGAGATGGCATAGCAGTTAAGACACTGACTGGCTCTTCTTCCAGAGGACACTGGTTCAACTCCCAGCACCCACATGGCAGTTCACAACCATCTGTAACTCCAGTTCCTGCGTATCTGACACTCTCTTCTGGCCTTCTTGGGTGCCAGGCATGCACATGACGTGCAGACGTACATGCCAGCAAAATATCCATAGACATGACATAAATAATTTTTACAGTGTTCATAGTGACATCTTTTTTATAATAAGAACACCTGAGCTGAGATCTACCCATTTAGCAGATTTTAAGTACATGATACAGTTGTTTTAACTGTAGTCACCATGCTGTATATTAGATGTACAGAACGTACTTATTTTGTAGAACTGGATGTTTGTCCCATTAGCTAACGTCTTCCTGTTTCTTATCTCCTCCAATCCTGGCAACCACCATTTTATTCCAAACCTCCATGAGTTGGGCTATTTAGATTTAACACATAAGTGAGATCATATGTCTTTCTGTATCAGATTTGTTGAACCCAGGGTACTGTCCTCAGGAAGGACAGTTCTTTTCTGGTGTTGTGATGTTGAACTCGGGACTTGTGCATGCAAGCCAAATGCTCCTACCACAGAGCTACAGCCCCACTTTCAAGGCACGTCTGATTTTTTAAATGAAAAAACCATTTATTTGTTGCACAAGATATTAATATTTGTAATTGATACTTATAATTATTAGGGTTACAATGGTATTCCTTAGCCCACAATTTGTAAGTGAACACTCAGAATCTGTTAGAATTATAATATGGCTTTATAGCACTGCAATTGGGCAGATCTTAACCCTCTAAGCTAACTTTCTACATCCCAGCCAAAACCCCCATAAATACTTGCACATGTTCATTTGGGCTGTTTCTCTCCATGACATGCTGATCCTTAGGGCCACATAGAGTTCTGATCCACCTAGCCCGTGGTGGCTGACCTCTCCTTCTCTCCTTCCTCTTTCCTTCCTTGTGTTCTCCTCTCCTGTGATCCTCTCACTCACCAAAAGCCCACAAACCTTAGCTCCTCCTACCTCTCTCTCTCTCCAGGCCAGGACAAGGTAACTTTATTTGACCAATCAGAGATGGCTTAGAGGCAAGAGTTTCAAACATCAATTTGGGTATGTGAGTGTGGGCTCATCCATTGAGGAAGATGGGGGAAGACTTAACAACCAGCAAGACAAACCACAATATTTATTTATATTGTGTATGTGGGTACTTGTGGATACCATGGTGTATCTGTGAAAGTCAGAGGACAACTTGGGAAAGTCAGTCCTAGCCACCATGTGGGTTCTGGGGATCGAACTCAGATCTTCAGGCTTGGTGACGAGTGCCTTTACCCACTAGGCTGTCTCACCACACCCAGTGTGGACATTTCTAGTAGTGGGTTATAGCATTCTGATATTCTAATGTGGCGCCCCTTTGCAGTGCATGAAAAAAATGCAGTAGGACATGTTAAGTAGATATTTGTGGCCGGGCGGTGGTGGCGCACGCCTTTAATCCCAGCACTTGGGAGGCAGAGGCAGGCGGATCTTTGTGAGTTCGAGGCCAGCCTGGTCTACAAAGTGAGTCCAGGACAGCCAGAGATATTCAGAGAAACCCTGTCTCAAAAAACCAAAAAAAAAAAAAAAAAGTAGATATTTGTGCCTTTTCTAACTTGTATATCTGCCCTGTGTGTCTCAGGTACTATTTGTTTTCCCTCATCATGAATCTGAGCCGTGATGCTTATGAGATTTGCCTGTTGATGGAACAAGAGACCTCAGCCTATAGCAGGCGAATGAAGGTTTCTGGAGTAGGAGTCTCAGGAGGAGTTGAAACTGGGGGACCTGGAGGACCAGGGGCCCCAGGAGGATGCCTGCCACAGCTGGCTCTGAAGTTTCGACTCCGAATCCTGCTATTGGCTCATGTCCTTCGAGGTCACCCGCCTCTTCTGCTGGACGTGCTCAGAAATGCCTGTGACCTCTTCATCCCACTGGACAAGCTAGGCCTCTGGCGTTGTGGCCCTGGGATTGTGGGGCTGTGTGGCCTCATATCCTCCATTCTGTCTATTCTCACGCTAATCTGTCCCTGGTTACGACTCAAGCCCTGACATTACGGCACAAGAGAAGGAGGGAACCTGAATTGGGGAGATGGAACCTTAGATTGTCCCCCGTGTCCCAGCCACATTCTAATCCAACTTTTTGACTGAAGTAATGGATGAGGGAAGAACTTGCAAAGACGGTTAGGAAGGTGGTGTCAGTGGGAAGCACGCCTTGGCGTGGGTCTTCTCTCTCATTGCCAGAGTCTCTTTGCTCTCTGCCCTTTGTCTGTCTTGAGTCTGGTTAAGAATTTGTCACCATGGGACTGAATTGTCTTTCTCAGTCCCCTGTCCAGATACTTAGAAAAAAAAAAAAAAGGAGAATTACTTTTTGGTAGGGGGAGCATAAGTTTTGGGTGGTAAAGTGCTAATTATATTTGGTTGTTTTCTGAAGCAGCATGTAGCATTTTTTTTCTCTCCTTCACACTCCATAATTTTCAAGGCTTTACTTCATGTCCCAGGGAACTCTTCCCTCACACCTCTGCACTGCAGACTGTTTGACGATTCTTCCTTGGGGTCTGCCTCCCAGACTTCTTTCTGATTCAGAACTGACCCTTCTCTGTCCTCCACACTTTTCAGTTCATGCTTACCCTTTGATATTAGAATTTTCTTCCTCACTTGACTCTTGCCCACACTGATGCTGTGTCTGTCCTCTTGCTGTAAATATTGTACAATGATTCTGTGTAAATAGTCGTGGTCCATGCCCACAGTGCAAGCAAGCCTTCCAGGTCAACAAATTAAAGATCAGTTTGCTCACTGACTTTTTTTTTTTCATTTTCAAGATGGTGGTCTCAATATGGTAGACTGGCCTAAAACCCTGAGTTCTCCTGCCTTCAGCTTTTGAGTAGCCAGGAAAACAGGTGTGTGCCACTCTACCCAGCTGCTCGTCAACATCTGGTCTGGTCTCTTCATGTTCTGGTCATTTTAAGCCTTAGTTCCTGTGACTATGGACCTGTATCTGTGGCATTGGCAGCTAATCATTACCCACAGGTTTTCACTCAGAATTTAAGTGTTGGAGGAAAGTATTCCTGAGACATACATAGCCTCAAGCCCCAAAACAATTCTCTTGACACCACAAAGCACACCTGTTCACAAAGACCTCCGAAAGCTGTTAAACACACGTAAACATGAGCAGAATGCGCAGCCTGGCAAGGTCACAGTAGGGCTGCCCCTCACACAGTAGGCAGGAAAACACTGTCGTCACTCCTGTCAGCTTCTGCTTTTCATATCCCAGGTTGAGATTAATAAGTCAAAGTAACTGTCTCTAACTGTCCTAAACCAGAGGAAACCATTGAACAAATAAACAGTGGGAAAAAGTAGCCTCAGAAAGGGTCAAAATTTGTCTTCTCTTCACATAATGGCTGAGGCCTCCAGGGGGCAGCACAAAGGCAGAGAACTGGACTAAGAACCGGGCTAAGATTGCTCAATCCTCTTGGTCTGGGGCTCCCCACAGTTCCCTACCACCACCCCTCCCATTCCGTCCAATTTTATTTTTAGCTGCCAGTGGGAGTGGGCAGGATAGGAGGGAAAGTAAAGAAAACAGCAAGGAGAGGGCCAGAGAGGCGCAGAGGGCTTCTCGGACAGGGCAGCGGAAGCAGGTATGGAGCGCCTCTCCTTTCCTGGCCTGTTCTTGCCCTTGGCGTTGCTGACAGGTAATGGATGTGAGCTTCTTGGTTTCTGGTGGGAATGGGAGATGCAGGGATTGTGTAGAATTGGAATCATTATAGCTACAATTCTTTGGGAGGTCAGGTCATGGGTCAATACTGATGCTATTTCTTAGACTTCCAGATGTCAGGGGCTGGAGCTGCTGAGGGCTTGAGTGGGATTGGTACCTATTTATCTAAAACCTTTGCCCTAAACTCTGTAGAAATGAGGATGCAGAATAGAAATGTGTTTCTCATCTTCCATGCGGCTGGTCTGATTCCTACTGTTGCCCTCTCTGCTTCTTCCTGTTGGTGCTCCTTTGTGCCTGAGGCATAATTGCCTGACTGTGTGGTCAGAACTCTGGGTTCATCTAATGAGTGAGCTTCAGCTTCTGGTCTCATAACCCTGCCAGTTTCCTGGATGCAAAAAGGCTCGTACAGAATACCTTTCTGAAAGTGAGCACAGCTTGAGTTGCAGTTACAGATGTGTGTGTGTTGGGGGGGGTGGGGGGAGAGGGTTGCTTGATGTAAGGAGCAAGACAGTAGAGAAGAGAATCATGGGAGGGACAAGAGGCTTGGAACTTTTCCCGGCTAGTGCCCTATAATCTTTGTTTCCTAAAATACCAGCTCTGATTTATGGGAATTGGGGTCAGAAGAAAGGGATCAGCAGGACACAATTGGGGACCCTTAGAATGGGCTAAAGTTTGATGAAACTATGGGAGTAGACAAGGGGTGTTTGGGAGCTGGATGAGATAAGAAGCAGATTGTGTATATGAGGGGTGGATCTTAGGGGTAGTAGGACCCTTAAGAGGGATAGATGGCAAACTGTGTGGGTAGGCCGGCGGTTCCACCCAGTTAATTAGCACTGAGGTTTCAGGGTTGGAAGCAACCAGCGTTCTAGACCTTGGAGAAATAGTGCAAGTGTGACAATGTCAAGAAGGAATGGAAAGAGGAGACACCCAGTCCCAGCTCCTTGCCCTCCACCTTTTCTCCCCATGGCCCAGGGTTTGGGGAGAATTTGGAAGGGGTAATTATTCCACATCTGCAAAAAGGCTGGGTCTCTCTTTTGACTCTCATGGCTTAGAAGGACGTGCAGGAGGAATGATGTGGAAAGAGTAAGTTGACCTTTCCTGATGTGTCTGTGAATGAGATTTCAGGAGTGAGAATGGAAACACAGCTGTGCTTCAGCATGGCAGAGGGCCTTCGGACCCCCACGCAGGAAGAGAATCATCCCATCATCTCCCCGGGCGGGGGGGGGGGGGGGTTCTGAATACATGACATTAACACAGGCCAGGAGAGCTTATAAGTAATCAGGCAGACATACTGAGATGGAAACACTCCCTCGGGTCTTGTCTCTGGCTATGCCTCTCCAGTCCTTCACTAACTGAGTGGCTGATGCTAATTAGGATCATGGTCCCGCAGGTCTCTGCTCCCCCTTTAATCTGGACGAGCGTCACCCGCGCCTATTCACGGGTCCACCAGAGGCCGAATTTGGATACAGTGTCTTACAGCATGTTGGGGGTGGACAGCGATGGTGAGAAGGAAAGCGGAGGGCCGTGGGTCAGGACTGTGAGAGCAGTGATACAGGGGAGGCAAGACAGAAGGGTCTCCAAGCTGCTCTTTGAAATTGTCTGGGGCTCTAAACTTGCCACCTTCACGCCCACTTTCCCTCTCGCCTACACTCGTTCACCTGATGTTTATATCCTTATTCCCCTCCCAGGATGCTGGTGGGCGCCCCCTGGGATGGGCCTTCAGGTGACCGAAGGGGGGGATGTTTATCGATGCTCTATAGGGGGACCCCGCAATGCTCCGTGTGCCAAGGGCCACCTGGGTAAGAAGATGCCTGATTCTTCCACCTGCAAATCTTTGATTTTGACACCAAGTGACTCTGTCTCCTTGTACATCAGCTTCTTTGCCCCCACAACTTACACAGACCTTGTCTGATTCCTTTTCATTCTCTTCCCAAACTGCCCTGAACTGAAGCACAGATCTATGACCCCATGATTCCATTTTCTTCCTCCCCTCCTCCAATCAGATGACTATCAACTAGGAAATTCATCTCAGCCCGCTGTGAATATGCACCTGGGGATGTCTCTACTAGAGACAGATGGTGACGGGGGATTCATGGTGAGCTAAAGGAGGGTCTCAGTAGGTTCATGGCAGGGAAGAGAGGTATCTGGGCAGTGGCGGCACATGCCTTTAAGGTGCCAGCGCTTGAGAGGCAGAGGCAGACAGATCTTTAGGCCAGCCTGGTCTACAGAGCGAGTTCCAGGACAGCCAAGGCTATGTAGAGAAACCCTTTCTCCAAAAACCAAAACCAACCCAACAACAAAAGAGCATTATGGCAAGGGAAATTAGTCTATATAGAAGAGATAAGAGTTCAAAGACCCTAGAGATCAAGTTAGGGTGCCTCATTGAATGATCTCATTGTCTTTTTAAATCAGATGTTATGTTCTAGTTATGTTCTGAGGGGCCCCTATCAAGCCTGGGAATAACTGTTTCCCCTACCCACCCAGGCCTGTGCCCCTCTCTGGTCTCGTGCTTGTGGCAGCTCTGTCTTCAGTTCTGGAATATGTGCCCATGTGGATGCTTCATTCCGGCCCCAGGGAAGCCTGGCACCCACCGCCCAACGTGAGCCACTGGAAGGGCCTGAGAACTCAGTTCCCGGGGATGCTGGGTGGGAAAAATAGGACAAAAGACTTGGCAGAGGGTCTGGATGGCTATCCTTGTCATTCTTAATTGTGCTTGCAGAAGAGTCTCCTGTTTGCTAACAGGTTAGAATTCAGACTCCTTACCTGAGCTTTAAGACACCAGGATCTGCTTTAACGAACTTCAAAACCCCAGCTCGGGGCTGGAGAAATGGCTCAGCAGTTAAGGGCACTGGCTGTTCTTCCAAAACCCCAGCTCATCCTCCACACACCCTGTGCCTCAGCCTTCATATTTACATTATTGTTACCTTGCGAACCATTTGCTTTTGGGCCTCTATTTCCCTTTGTTTACAATACATTTTCTCAGAGTCTTCGATATCTTATTTTTGTGGATCTAATGCATGCCAAATGAGTGCTCAGGTATTGAGTTTGTCCCTGATGCCTTTCCCATACCTTCTTATTTGCTGCCCTGTTTGGAGGTAGTCTTATGTAGCCCAGGCTGCCCTTGAACTTGGGATTTGCCTACCTCAGATTCTCAAGTGCTGGGATAACAGACATGTACTGTCATGTACTGGCCTTGCTGGCCATGCCCCTCCTCGATGGCACATGGGTAGAGCATGAGCAGAGGCCTTGGTTCAATTCTCATATACCTGCAAAGTGACCCTCTCTCAGTCTCCTGTAGCACACGGCAGGGGTGCATGTTTCATTCTTCACACTTAGCCATCTCTGTTTGCATGCATTTCTACAGTTAGGGCCTGGCACTGTATGTAAGAGAGAAGTCCCTAGTAAATGCTTACACTGAAGCATCCTCCTGTGACATTTTCTCTTGTTGACTCCACCCCAGTATCCTTCCATGTCTTTGTTTCCCACTACTATATCCCCCACCCTTCTAGGCTGTCCTACCTACATGGATGTTGTCATTGTTTTGGATGGTTCCAATAGTATCTATCCCTGGTCAGAGGTTCAGACTTTCCTTCGGAGGCTGGTAGGGAGACTGTTTATTGATCCGGAGCAGATACAGGTAAGATAAAGATACATGGATGGCCTTGGAGGGAAAGAGGTAGACACTTATGGTCCCTTCAGTGTTGCCAGGCATGTCCAAACTTGACATCACACCAGGACATTGTCGTCTACAGAATTAATGCTCAAGAACTGTGCAATTAAGTTACCAAAAAGTCACAAAAATTTCATAATGTTTGAAGTAAGTGCATTGTTTTGTGTGGGCCACACTCATAGCTTCTCCTTTGTTTCCTGAAGTTGCCTGGGGCCCCCGGGCTGCATGTTGGACATACGTGTTAGGCATTTGTTTCCCCTCCCTCCTTTGTTTTCCATGTTCTTCATGTTCTCCGCCCTCTACATACATTCCCATTTGGGTACATGGTTTATTATTCTCAGGTAGGACTGGTACAGTATGGGGAGAGCCCCGTGCACGAGTGGTCCCTGGGAGATTTCCGAACAAAGGAAGAAGTTGTGAGAGCAGCAAGGAACCTCAGTCGGCGGAAGGGACGAGAAACGAGAACTGCTCAAGCGATAATGGTGGCGTGGTGAGACATGGTGCAGGAGATGTGGGAGGATGAAGGATCAGCAGGGTGATGGAGAGGGTCTGGAATGCAGTGTGCACGTCACAAGAAGCTTGTGTTCATCTTCATCGGTGTGCCAGAGGTCCATAGAGGAAGAAGGCGAGGCTCATCATTACTGGACTCTTTAGGACTTATTTTACATTGTCTATCCTTGTGTGTTTTGTCTCTGCATACAAAACTCCATCTCTTCTCCTCTACTCCTGTGTCAATTCTGATTCATAGCTTCTCTGTCACTCATGTCCTAGCCTTCTTTTCAGACATGACCTTAGAGGAGGCCACCTGAGCTGACTAGTCTCTGTTCTCCATTCTCTCGATCTTGTCAATGCAAATGCAATGTTTGCTGAATGAATCTATGAATGAATAAAACTTGTACTTACTTACATTGGTGACGGATTATTCTATATGTTCTGTGCCATCCAAACATACAAGTTGTAACTCTGTGCCAGTCTGCATGTTAGACATGGTTGGGGAATGGCCTAAAAGAATGCTGACAGTGTTAAATACGTGTGTGTGTGTACATGTACTCACATGCACGCACATACACATGACCATATCTCATTCTTTTCTTTCTCTTAGCACAGAAGGGTTCAGTCAGTCCCGGGGAGGCAGACCAGAGGCTGCTAGGCTGCTGGTGGTCGTCACTGATGGAGAGTCCCATGATGGAGAGGACCTTCCAGCAGCTCTAAAGGCCTGTGAGGCTGGAAGAGTAACACGTTATGGGATTGCGGTGAGATTTGACTCTGGTGTTTTTGGTTTTCTTTTGTGTGTGTGTATGTGTTTATAGGATGTGTGTGTGTGTACATGTATATGTGCATATACCATATTATGTATATGCAGGTCAGAGAACAACCTTAGATGTTGGTCCCCATCTTCCATCTTGTTTGAGATTGGATATCTTTTTTGTTTTGTTTTGTTTTTGTTTTTCGAGATTGGGTTCTGTGTAACAGTACTTACTGGCTGCCCTGGGACTCAATTTGTAGACCAGGCTGGCCTCGAACTCACAGAGATCTGCCTCTGCCTCCCAAGTGCTGGGATTAAAGGCTGCGCCACTCAGGCGGATCTCTGTGAGTTCGAGGCCAGCCTGGTCTACAAAAGCGAGTCCAGGACAGCCAGAGCTGTTATAGAGAGAAGCTCTGTCTCGAAAAACCAAAAAAAAAAAGGCTGCGCCACTACGCCTGGCTCAAGACTGGATATCTTGTTCACTGCTGCATATAATAAGCCAGGTGTCTTGAAGAGACACCATGACCATGGCAACTCTTACAAAGGAAAACACTTAATTGGGGGCTGGCTTACATGGTTTCAGAGGTTTAGTCCGTTATTAGCATGGCAGCGTGCAGGCAGACATGGTGCTGGAGAAGGAGCTGAGAATTCTACATTTTGATCCTCAGTCAGAATCAACTGTCACCTTAGGCATGGCTTGAACATATGTAAGACCTCAAAGCCCACTTCCGCAGTGATGTACTTCCTCCAACAAGGCCACACCCATCCCAACAAGGCCACGCCTCCTAATAGTGCATCCTCTATAGGCCAAGCTTTCAAACACACGAGTCTGTGGGACCATTCCTTTCCAAACCACCACACCAGGCTAGCTGGCCCACAAGCTTTGGGCAAGTCTTCTCTCTCAGCCTCTTGTCTCTTGGTAGAGTCATGCTGGAATTACAGATAAACTTGTGCTACTGTGTCCAGCATTTCACGTGGGTCTGGGGATCTGAACTCAGGCTGTCAGGCTTGTATGGCAAGCACTTTACTCCAGACTGGGAATTGACTCTGGATCTAGAAACACTGATGGAGAAATATTTATCAGGACATAGAGACGATAGTATTAACTATTAGTATTAACTGGATGTCAGTCGTTATTTCCCTCCCTTTGCTTTAGTTGATGATGTTCTGTATCAGCTCTAACACCTTACTTTGCACAGCTAATGGATGCCCATCTTGAACTCAGGTCCTTGGTCACTATATCCGGCGACAGAGAGACCCCAGCTCTTTTCTTCGTGAAATCAGAGATATCGCTAGTGATCCAGATGAACGATTCTTCTTCAATGTCACAGATGAGGCTGCGCTGACAGACATCGTGGACGCACTGGGAGACCGAATTTTTGGTCTTGAAGGTAATGAGTAGTATCCTGGCGAAATGGAAGACTGGGTTGGGTGTTGTACGGTGAGTTTGGTAGACAGAGCTCCCCTGATAGCGCTTTGCAATTTTCTCATGCTCTAGGGTCCCGTGGAGAAAATGAAAGCTCCTTTGGCCTAGAAATGTCCGAGATTGGCTTCTCCACTCACCGGCTGCAGGTTAAACAGACCCCGACTCCCCCACAAAGTCCCCTAGCCCTCGATCTCATCGTAATCCTCTCCTACGTCTGAGTCAGATAACTTTAACCCTGTGGCCCTTCTAGATTTCTCCTCTAACCAGCCCACATCCTGACCCTGACCTTCCATGCTTTTCTGACCACAGTGTACCTTAAGTGAGCATCTTACTGCTGGAGGGTTTTTTTTTTCTCCCATCCCCTGCTGTCTTCTCAGTGTCCTCGTTTGGTTCTGCCCTTCAGGATGGGATTCTCTTTGGGATGGTGGGGGCCTATGACTGGGGGGGGCTCGGTGCTATGGCTTGAAGAAGGTCGCCGCCTTTTCCCCCCACGAACAGCCCTGGAAGATGAGTTTCCCCCTGCATTGCAGAACCACGCAGCCTACCTGGGTGAGTAACAAGAGTTGCAGGGAACTGGGAAAGTGGGGGAGACCCAGTAGGGGATATGAGGAACTTCCTCTTAACTCATGCAGTTTTTCAATGACCTCTTTAAATCTCTTAAGACCTCGCCTTATGCCTTTAGCCAGCCCTCTACTCTTACCTCATCTTGCTTCCTTTTACATCTGACGCCTACTCTCTTCAGGTTACTCTGTTTCCTCCATGCTCCTGCCGGGTGGACGTCGCCTGTTTCTCTCGGGGGCACCAAGATTTAGACATCGAGGGAAAGTTATCGCCTTCCAGCTAAAGAAAGATGGGGTTGTGAGGGTCGCCCAGAGCCTCCAGGGAGATCAGGTATGACGTCAAGAGAGGGCGGGACCCTTGGATTCCCCCAGGGACTTCCAGGCTAAAGGAGAAGAGTGAGAAGGGCAAGGGCAAGGCTGGAAAGGCCGTGCTGAATTCTGGCAGGCAGTCTATCCAGGGATATAAGGACCAGACTGGCAGACGGAAAGTGCTCCCACTGAGTCCAGCTGTTCACAGTCACCTTCCCTCCTCTCTGGGGTCATCACCACCCACCACTCCCAGATTGGCTCATACTTTGGCAGCGAGCTCTGCCCATTGGACACAGATAGAGACGGAATAACTGACGTCTTACTTGTGGCGGCCCCCATGTTCCTGGGTCCACAGAACAAGGAGACAGGACGTATTTATGTGTACGTGGTGGGCCAGGTAAGACTCGGCAGGACCCCCTAGGATGTGTATGGGGTGATGGTGGAGAGAAGGGAAGAAGGAGACACATATATTTGAGCGCTTGCTGAGGGGTGAGGGTCACCAGATAAGTTTTCCTTCTGTCTCCTCTCCACTATAAGCAAATTTTGCTGATGCTCCAAGGAACCCTTCAGCCAGAACGCTCCCAGGATTCTCGGTTTGGCTTTGCCATGGCTGCTCTTCCTGATCTGAACCATGATGGGTTCGCTGATGTAGCGGTGGGGGCCCCGCTGGAGGATGGGCACCAGGGCGCGCTGTACCTGTATCATGGAACCGGCACTGGAATCAAGCCACACCCTACCCAGGTCCGCAGTGCTGGGTCTCTGTGAGTTCAAGGCCAACCTGGTCTACATAGTGAGTTCCAGGCTGGCCAGGACTACATGATAACATGCTGTCTCAAAAACAAACAACTGAAAATGGGACACAGAGGTAGGGAGGGGAGGCAGTTGTGTTCTTTGCTTATTTATCATCCACTTGGCTTGCCCAACTTCATAGGTTGAAAATTGAGGTGGTGAGTGAGGGATTCCTGAGACAGGCGAGTTTTTCTTATTCTTCTGACGGATGGGAATGTCAGAAAGAACCTGGCAGGAAGACAGAAAAGCAGGTGTGAGCCCCTCCTCAGCTCCTTTCTCTTCCTCCCAGCGGATTGCTGCTGTCTCCATGCCACAAGCCCTCCGCTACTTTGGCCGAAGTGTCGACGGCAGATTAGACCTGGATGGAGATGGCCTTGTGGATGTTGCTGTGGGTGCCCATGGGGCGGCCGTCCTGCTCAGGTGAAGAGTCCGGCTTGGGTAGCAGTGGACAGAATAGCACAGCTTCTAAGAACAAAGTTCACAGGTTTCGATTTGGGTTTCTAGGTCAATCAATCTGATGTCTAAATTCATAGTTCATAGAATGAAAGTATTTGTCTCTAATGGCTTATTGTAAATATCAAATGAGATAGTCTACATAAAGTTTTAATTTTATTTTATTTTTATATTTTATTGGTTTTTTTTTTTTTTGAGACAGGGCTTCTCTGTGTAACAGCCCTGGCTGTCCTAGACTCACCAGGCTGACCTTGAACTTACAGCGTCTCCCTCCAAAGTTCTGGGATTAAAGCCCTGTGCCATCCCACGCTCCTACCCCCAGGCTAAGCTTGCAGTTTTTACCTTTGCTTTTTCTTCTGAAGTGCAAGCCCAGATCAAGAGCTCTACCACTGAGCTCCTTCCCCAGTCTAGGGTTGTATTTTTGTAGGGGGACTTATCTGCTCCTTTTAGAATTTCTTTCCCACCCTGTTCCCAGCTCCCAGCCCATCATCCGCTTGATGCCAACCCTGGATGTGATGCCACCGCACATCAGTGTAGTTCAGAAGGACTGTAGACGAAGAGGCCAAGAAGCAGCCTGCCTGACTGCCGTCCTTTGCTTCTCAGTGACCTCTCACACTCCCGGGCATTGGGATCGCAGATTCTGTGAGTGACTACAGTGTATCAAAAACAACCTGCAAGCCCTGGCCTTCCTTGGTGCCGGCATCTGTCTCCACTCCCACGCTTGCCTCTCCCGTTCAGACATACGGTTCTCAGCATCGCTGGATGAGTGGACAGCTGGGGCACGTGCAGCATTTGATGGCTCTGGCCAGCGGCTGTCCCCTCGGCAGCTCCAGCTCACTGTAGGCAATGTCACGTGTGAACAGCTGCACTTCCATGTACTGGTGAGGATGGGGTAGGAACTGCTTTGCATTGGGCCTGAGAGTCAGGAAAAGCCTGGGTCACAGAGGAATTTTAACTAGACCAGTGACAAAACTGAAGCAGAGGGATTGAGACAATTCATATTTGGGGCCAGGATGATATGGATTGGAATCCTAGCTCTAGAATTTGCCACTGTTAACTCTGCCATGTCACTTAGCCATCACATCTCAGTATCCTTGTCTAAAAAAAGGATGATATATACTGATAACTATATCAAAGGCATTATACTAGAGTTCCAATTCCATCATACTGTGAAAATCTTGGGACAATGCCCAGGACATAGAAAGTGCTTCATACACGATCACACTTCTGCAGAGGCCTGGCTTCTGCTCCAATCCTGGTTCTCCACAATCCACCCTTCCCTCTGTTCTCCCTCAGGACACTTCAGACTACCTCCGGCCGGTGGCCTTGACTGTGACTTTTGCCTTGGACAACACCACAAAGCCAGGGCCTGTGCTGGCTGAGGGATCGTCCACCTCTATACGAAAGCTGGTGAGTAGTGCCACACCCTCTCTGTCTGGGGTCCCAGTGCTGCCTTCCCAGTGAATTTTTTTTTTTAATTTATTTTATGCCTATGAGTGCTCTATCTGCATGTACACCTGCATTCCAGAAGAGGGCGCCAGATCACATTGTGGATGTTTTGTGAGCCACCATATGGTTGCTGGGAATTGAACTCAGGACCTTTGGAAGAGCACTAGGCAGTGCTCTTAAGCTCTGAGCCATCTCTCCAGCCCCCCTTCCCAGTGAATTTAAGAGCAAGGGGAGATCACATAGGAATTGTGAAATCTGATCGGGGTTCTGATGATCAAAACATAGCTTCTCTTCATTTTTCCCCAACTCCAGTCCTTCCTCCTTGACTTCCTCTCAGCCCTCAGACACTTAACTCTCTTCTAGGTCCCCTTCTCAAAAGACTGTGGCCCTGACAATGAATGTATCACAGACCTGGTGCTTCAAGCTGATATGGACATCCGAGGCTCCAGGTTAGATGGAGATGAGCTAGGCAAACCAGAAGGAACGCAAGGGAGCTAGAAAGCTGTTTTGTTTTGAGTCAGGTTCTCGTTGTGTAGCCCTGGCTGTCCTGGAGCTTGCTCCGTAGACTAGGCTGGCCTTGACCTCACAGAGATTCACCTGCTCTGAGTGCTGGGACTAAAAGTGTGTGTCACTGCCACCGTGTTGGAAGAGTGACACTTTCGATTCTCTTTTGCCTCTTAGTCTTTCCTTTGTCTCCCCCTCTTAGGAAGTCTCCGTTCCTGGTTCGCGGTGGCCGACAGAAACTGCTGGTGTCGGCCACCCTGGAGAACAAGAAGGACAATGCCTACAACACTAGTCTAATCCTCAGCTTCTCTAGCAACCTCCACCTGACCAGTCTCACTCCTCAGGTACCCTTGAAGGAAGGCACTGAGGCCAAGGAAGAAAGGGGGAGGAAGATCAGGATATTGGCTATGGGGTGCTCTGGAGAAAGGCTCAGCCTTTAGCATCTATGGGTGAAAGATCAGCTCTGCCCCAGCTCTAAGTTCCACCTCCATTCCTCTGCCTGCAGAGGGCCAAATCAGTGAAGATGGAATGCTCTATCCCTTCCCCCCCATGCCCGGCTGTGCGTCGTGGGGCATCCAGTCTTCCAGGCTGGGGCCAAGGTGAGTTTGGGCCCAGAGTGAGGAAGAGGTACTGGGAAGCAGGGCCTGGATCTATGGGGCATGGAAGTTCTGGGGAGAAGGTAGACATGGGCCCTTGTTCCTCTGTGGTTTTTCCACAAGGAAGAGTTTATTGTTATCCTATCCATGTCCCCTGTCCCAGGTGACCTTTCTGTTAGAGTTTGAATTTAGCTGCACCTCCCTTCTGAACCAGGTCTTTGTGAGACTGACTGCCAGTAGGTGAGAACAAAGGAGCTACCCTCTTCCACCACCCCCCATACCCCTTTCAGGGCTCTTGACTAAAAGTCAGAGAAATGGGTGGCTTGGAGAAACAATCCTGATTGCTCTAGTAGCAGAGGTTCCTGGAGGAGGGACTGGATGTGAAACTCTTGCCCTGACCCTACAGCAGTAGCCTGGAGAGAGAGGAGACGCTTCACGACAATACAGCTCAGACCTCTGCTCACATCCGATATGAGCCTCACCTCATGTTCTCCACGTAAGGCTGGGCACCTGGCTGGGACCTGTTCTGACCCAGAGTCACATCCTTTGTGTTTTCTTCCTGCCCTTCCTTGTGCTTTTGTGTTCCCAGGAACACTAAATCCTTGGGCTACTCAGTCTTTTGGTCCTCAATGTCACTCATAGTCAACCTTTCCTCCTTTTTAAAAAATTATTTATTTTTATTTTATGTGCATTGGTGTTTTGCCTGCATGTGTGTCTGTGTGAGGGTGTCAGATCTTGGAGTTACAGGCAACTGTAAGCCGCCATGTGGGTGCTGGGAATTGAACCCAAGTTCTCTGGAAGAACAGCCAGTGCTCTTAACCGCTGAGCCATTTCTCCAGCCCCAACCTTTCCTCTTAAGTGTCTTACTTTCCTGGGCTTGTCAGGTTCTCAGCATTAGAACGGGAGTAAAGAGATACAGGGATCTGGTCAAACTTTTGTTTTTTAAATCAAATTTAAAAAATTATATATTTATATTTAATTATATAATTTATAAGTTATATTTAATTTCCTTTTGTGTCATGCATCCCTCTCTCACTATCCATGTGCTGATCCTACCTTCCCTGAATCCATGTTTGTATGCTGATCATGTGCCCTGTATGTGCGTTGACCTCTTCCCTATGGCGTGGTGTCTACACAGTGAGTCCACTCTGCACCGATATGAGGTTCACCCTTACAGGACTCTCCCAGTTAGTCCTGGCCCAGAATTCAAAACCACTCTTAGGGTAAGAAGCTGGAGGGGATCTTGGCATCTTAGGGTGGGGTTGTGGGAAAAGCGATAGCTGTATGGAGAAGAGACATGAGGACTCAGCATGGATTTAAATGACTGAAGGGGAAGAGCTGAGCCACTTCGTGTCTTCTGCCTCTTTCCAATTTACATTCTTCTCCCAGGTTCAGAACCTTGGCTGCCATGTGGTCAGTGGTCTTGTCGTCTCAGCCCTCCTTCCAGCTGTAGCCCACGGGGGCAATTACTTCCTGTCACTATCTCAGGTCATCGCCAGCAATGTGAGTCTGGGCTACAGTGTGTGGAACCCTGCCATCTTGAACTAGTGGACTCCTCTGAGATGGTTCCTCTTCCTGGAGTCATTCTTTTACATGTGGCTTGGGAGGAAGGAAAGGGATCACGTGTAGAAGGGTCATGGGTGGCTGGTCTGGGAGGGTCTTTCAAATTGGCCCGTCCTCTAGGCAAGCTGCATAGTGCAGAACCTGACTGAGCCCCCAGGATCCCTTGCGCATCTGGAGGAGCTGCAGCACACAAGCAGACTGGTAGGAAGGTGTCTGGGACAGGAATGCAAGTCGAGATTGCTGATGGGTGACAGGTGGGTGGGAAGTGGAGACAGGAGGAGGGGCTTCCCACTGGAGAGACCTGACTTGTGTCTTCTGCTAGAATGCGAGTAATACTCGGTGTCAGGTCGTGAGGTGCCATCTTGGGCAGCTGTCGAAGGGGACTGAGATCTCTGTTGGACTGTTGAGGCTGGTTCACAATGAATTCTTCCGGAGGGTAAGCCTTCCTTTCCTACCATTTTTTCTGCTTCTATCTGAAACACTAACATAAGATTGGGAGGTAGATAAACTCAGGTTTAAGTTCAACCTCCCTTTGTTTGACCATAAGCAAGTGATTTCATCTCTCTAATCTTTTTTTCCTGAACTTTTTGTTTGATTGGTTTGAGACAGAGTCTCTCTACCTAGCCCTGGTTGTCCTAGATCTCACTCTGTAGACCAGACTGGTCTTGAACTTACAGAGATCTCTCTGCTCCTGCCACCCAAGTGCTGGGATTAAAGGCTTGTGCCATCACGCCTAGCCTTTTCCTTATCTTTAAAATGAGAATAATGATAGCTAGCTTGTGGAATCTTTATAAGGAGGTAATGAGAGGGACTATGGGAAGCCATCACTAAAACATGGCAATCGCCCTTGTATTTTCCTCTACTTAGCATTCACTAGTGCCACCGTAGGAATCAATTAAAAGAATGCCCACATTTAATCAATAATTCATCCAGCCAGGTGTGGTGATATACGCCCTTAATCCCAGGCAAAGACAGGTAGATCTCTCTATAAGGTCAAAGTTCACGACCAGCTTGGTCTGCCTAGCAAGTCCTACACCAGCCAGCCCACACACACACACACACACACACACACACACACACACACACACCAAGTGCCATAGGAATGACTATTAAATCAACACTGATGAGACTAGTCCTAAGATGTATCATGTCTAGCTCATTGCAAGTGTTTAATACTTTTCTTGTTAAAAAAAATGAATGCAATAATGATATTACTTACAGGATTTTTATCGGGTGGTGGATAGTAAGATTTCATAGTTGAGAGGGATCTAGACTATGAAAGTCTCTGAAGCTGGGAAAAGAAATTGAATTTACTGTGATGATAGGCACTCAGAAGTCAGTATGAGCAGGGACATGACATTTTCTTTTTATCTTTTTATTGATTCTTGTGAATTTCACATCATGCACCCTAATCCCACTCATCGTCCTGTCCCTTCAAGACCTGCCTTCTGCCCTTGCAACCTCTCCCATCACAAAAAGGAAAAAAATATTGTGGAAGTTGTAGTGTGTCACAGTGTCCAAAGTCCTTTTGTCCACACATCTTTACTTGCAAATGTTCGTTGCAATGAGTCATTGGTCTGGTTTGTAGCCTCTGGTTTCTTCTACATTATCAAAACTTGATCCTTACCAGGACCCCTCTCAGCTATCCTGTTGTTATCCTGTGTCATGGACATCCTGCAACTTTGGATTGTAGGACTGATCCCTTCATGTGCTCGAGCAGCTCATAGATGGGGTAGATGTTGGGATGGGCCAACTCAAAGCCCTGGGTGGTAGCCAATTTGATCAGCCCACCAGCTCTCCCATACCCTCACTATCAGGGTGAGCTCTCCATCACTGCTCAGGCTAGCTCATCCAGTGTCGCAGCCAGCAAGGGACAGAGCCATCTCTCCTAATCTCATGCCCTTGGGGCCAGCTCACCCACAACCCCCACCCTCACCCATGAAACCAGGGCCACTTCTGCTGTGCTTCCCAGGTGAGATACAGGGCCTGCTCTCCCAAGTTCTGCAGCCAGTGAGGAGCAAGGGGCCAGTTCGCCTACCTACCATAGGTGTTGAGGGGCATGGACTGGGATGGAGGGAAGAAGGGCAACTCTCCTTCATACATGCCAGCACATTGCAGACAAGTGGCAGGGCCAGGTCTCCCACGCTCATGCCGTTGGGCCAGCTCACCCGCAACCCCTGCAACCAGGGCCAGCTCTATTGTGTTTTCTGGGTGAGGTGCAGGGCCCCTGCTCTCCCGAGTCCTGCAGCTGTTGAGGGCAGGGCCAGCTCTGCCCAGCTCTCAGACATCAACATGGCACCTGGTAGCAGCCCAGACCAGGGATGTCCACCTGGACTTTGGTGGTAACAGACCCCCACTGCTGTAGGGCCACAGACTCAGACATAGCCCTCTGTGACAGCACGGGTCAGGTCCTCACCATGGCCTTAGGTGGCATCGCTGGCTACTCACATCAGGCTGTTCCTCACTCTCCTCTAGTCTCTCGTTCCATCTCTCTTCATTGTGAACACATCCTTCTGCTTCTCTTTCTCTTTTATCTCTCCTCTACTTACTTGATCATTGCAGTGGTGCCCAGGGCCTCTGGGTTTCTGGGATCATCTCAGAAGTGCTGTGCCCCGCCTGTGTCATGTGGTACTGGGCAGAGGTCATCTTGGGCATGGTCTGTCCACCTGGGGCCTGCATGGCCGGGGTCGTCTCAAGCTTGCTCTGCCCACATGAATGCTGAAGGAGACTCAACCCACACTTAGATTCTAGAGTCAGGGTTAGTAGGAGTTGGTAGGAAACATGTCTCTAATCTCAGAATCTCTATTCAGCCCCACAGAGGTTCCTGAAAGGAAAGGGGGGTTGAATGCCCTTGTAGACTGTATTTGCAGAGCAGGCTTTCTATATGTCTGCCTTCCTTGTTTTCCCCTTGATTTCCAACGCCATATTCTGGTCTTCAGGGGCCTGGTAACTGTACCACTGAGTCTCAGCTTTGTTCTCGGAGTTTCACACTATCGGATGATGGCTCACTTTAAAATGCCTTCCTGTCTGCTTGTTCCACAGGCCAAGTTCAAGTCTCTGACAGTGATCAGCACCTTCAAGTTAGGAACTGAGGAGGGCAGCGTCTTACAACTGAATGAAGCCTCCTGCTGGAGTGAGGTAGGGCCAGAGCTGTGGAAATAGTGGCAATGGGATGGGTAAGGGACGGTCCCCCCCTCTTTTTTTTTTCAATTTAGTTTTTAAAATCTTGTATGTATCAGCATTTTGCCTGCATGTAAGTGTACCATGTAAGAGGAGGTCAGAAGGGACACATATGAAGCATAACTCAGGTATACTGATACATGCCTGTAATCCTAATCCTGGGGGGCTGAGCGAGGAGGCTTGCCATGAGTGGAAGGCCAGCCTGGGACAGATAATGAAACTGTGCCTCAAAAACAAACAAGCCCACAGAAACCCATGTCAAAAACAAAGCAAAGCAAAACCAAGCAAACTCTGTTTGATACGCAGAGCCTCTTGGAGGTGATTCAGACCGTCACTACCCTCATCTCCCTGTGGGTCCTCATTGGCAGCATCCTGGGGGGGGCTGCTGCTACTTGCCCTCCTTGTCTTCTGCCTATGGAAGGTAAGCCCAGCTTTTGTGGGTGGTGGGGAGCACCATGCTCACAATTTAAAGCATCTTATTCTGTCAGGAAGGACAGGCTCTGTGGCTAGACCGAGAAGCTGATGTGTGTGTGTGTGTGTGTGTGTGTGTGTGTGTGTGTGTGTGTGTGTGATGTTCAGATCTCCTTCACTCTATTCCACAAGTGATGGTTGAGTTAAACTAAGCCAAATAAAATACAGTTGAACCCCATTTTTGGAAACAGAACAAAAGCGAAGACCTCAGATAAGCTGGAGGGCTATTGGCAAGACCCTCAGTCAGGGCGTCTGGCAATGACTTGTGTCTTCCTCTTTAGCTTGGCTTCTTTGCCCATAAGAAAATCCCTAAGGAAGAACAAAGTGAAGAGAAGTTGGAGCAGTGATTGTAGGAGAAGGCTCAGAAAGTCCTCTTTGGCAGTCATTTCAAGAGACTGGTGTCCAAAAAAACAAGGCTTGGAGACTCAAAGGGGAAAAGACGCTTCTGGAATATGTCTCCAGACCCCCAGCCTGACTTGACTTTTGAGCCATGGGGATGCTTCTGGCAAGAGATGAGGCTTTGCCTCAGACAAGAAGGGCTGGCACCAAAACACACGATGTCCCCACCCTGTGCTTTCCTCCTCCTGAAGGGTTCCACAGCCAACATTGGGTCTTTGTTTGGGGCTCTATCTTCCCCATCACCAGGAGTCAAAGGTTTTGTTCCTGCCTCCTTTCAGATATCCTTTGTCCTTCCTCACAGTTCCGAAAAGACGGTTACCCTCCATTTCCCCAAACTCTCACCTTCTTGCCTGCTCCCCACTCCACAGGAGAGAGCTGACGTTGGCATAAAAGAAGCAAAAGTCAACATCTGCCGCTTTCCTGTGGAGTCCAGTGATTCATAGAGCCGGATGGGGAGAGTCAACAGGAAAAAAGGAGGGAGGAGGAAAAGCCACAAGAGACATTCTGTACAATTCCAAGGCACAGAGAAGCCTTCAGACAGGCAACTGCCAGCTCCCCTGAAACCTGAGACTTCACGTTGCGCCCGCCCTCAGGTGCTGGGGAAACCCAGCTGTCCCCGGGCTCTCTGGGAGCAAAGCCAGGACCTGCTGTTGAATTTTCTGGAGCCAGGGGCCCCCAGGTGGTTCAAACTGGAATAGCAGGGAAGCCGTATTCTCCCGCTTGTTCTTTGGGGCTTCCTTAAAGAAAGCAGCCTGGTGGTGGGAAGCCCCTTCACCCAAGCCCCATCGGGCAGCAGCAGCTCAACGTAATCCAAACAAGGGGGAATCTGCAGGAGGAAGCCCAAGAAGTTGGCGCAAGGTCTATGGGGAGTAAGCCCTTACTTGCCCAGCATCGGCTTTATAGCAGTAACATCACCTAGGGAGACGGTTCTGGGACTCTTGTCATGTGCTGTAGGTTTCTGTGCTGGAATGAGTTTTTCGGACTTTATTTGATGTTTGCTGGAAATCTCGTTAACTTTAAATTCCCTCCCTCCTGTCCTATGTTTTGGTTCATGGGCAACTGGAAGTCTCATAGTAACTGGGAAACTTTGTTGGTTTTTGTTTTTGATTTTAATTGTAATGAAGACTTTTGGATGGAGAGATGGCTCAGTGGTTAAGAGCACTGATTGTTCTTCCAAAGGACCCGGGTTCAAATCCTAGCACCCACTTGGCAGTTCATAACTGTCTATAATGGCTGGATGTGGTGGCGGATGCCTTTAATCCCAGCACTCAGGAGGCAGAGGCAGGAGGATCTCTGTGAGTTCAAGGCTAGTCTGGCCTACAGAGTAAGTTCCAGGATAGCCAGGGCTACACAAAGAAACCCTGTCTCAAAACAAACAAACAAAAACCAAAAGACTTTTGAACAGCAAAGACAGTTACTGATCTCCAGAATTCAGCTCAGACAGATGCCCTCTTAGACTGCGAGGAGGGGAAATCTGATTGGGCAGTTGAAGAGGACGGAGACCCGGTCTTCCCAGGCTGCTCTCAAGGCCTCCCTGCAGTGTTTATTTTGGTGTCTCTGGTCTTCCGCTGAGCCTCCCTCCTGGGGATTGTCGATTCCACCGTGGTGATCAGATGGTCAGAACAAACAAAACACGGTATCCAGTGACCTCTGGCTCTGTTTGAGTTTTCCTTGCATAGAGGCTGCTCAGGAACAGAAGCACTGTGAATTTTTTCATGAGACAGCTCTCCTCTAGAGTCCTGCATTCTCACCTACTTATGGGACCATATAAAGTATCCTGGGAAACACAGGCCTGGATTGAGATCTGCATCATCATGAACAAGTCATAATTTCTCAGAGGTTCAGATAACACTAAGATATTTTGGCCAGGTAGTGATGACACACACCTTCAATCCCAGAACTTGGGAGGCAGAGACAGGCGGATCTTTGAGTTCAAGGCCAGCCTGGTGTACAGAGGGAGTTTCAGGATAGCCAGGGCTACACAGAGAAACCCTGTCTCGAAAACACACACACACACAGACAAACACACGCGTGTGCGTGCACACAGAGAAAGAGAGAGAGATCCTATAGTACTGGATTAGGAATAAAGGATTTGAGCGTATAGACCATGTTGTTTCAAACGCATGTGACCTGGGACAGATTTAACCTCTGTGCTTGCCTTCTCATGTTTTAACTAGAGGTTTTGAGAACTAAAGGAGACGGTCCAGGTAAAGTGAACATGTAGCAAATGCTTAATAAATAGAAACCACATCACAAAAATGTTTTGTTACAATACTAACAAATTTGTAACATTAGGTTACTACCTACTGTTCCGTGTGTTGTGAGGACTAAGTAGAAGAGACGCTGAAGTATCAGGTGGTTTCCCAACTCTGATTTGATTTCTCTTTATGCTACTTGCTCCTTCCTCCAAATCTTACCCTGTGCTTCATGGCCTTTGAAGCAGACTCCTGAGCTCCTGTGGCGATAATTAACTGATGGTTAAAAGTCAAGCCTACTTGATTTCTTTAAATACCTGAGTGTTTTCTGGCTCTTGTTTATTTGTCTGTTGCCTTGGTGGTTGTTTTTGAGATAGGATCTCTTATAGCCCAAGCTGGCCTGAACTTGTTGTATAACCAAGGTTAGCCTTGAATTCCTGATCTTCCTGCCTCTGATCTCCAAATGCCGGGATTATAAGTGTGTACCACACCTGGCTTTTTCTAGGCAATTCATGGAACACCCAGGGTTCTTGTATCCCCAACAACATGTACGCTGAATAAATGCCTTCTAGAGATCATGATTTTACCTTGGTTCCCTATCCCTGAAAATGGGGACCTGTCAGGCAAGGACATCACTCTGCTTCAAGCTGGTCATTGTTACAGAAAAGTTACAGAAACGGAGCCACAGCGACCCCTCTATGTATGTCGTGTAAGTTATAACTTGATCAGCCTATGTAGAACATATTGTGTCTAGGGCTTGGACTGAGGCCATACTTAAATTGAAAACATCTCTCAGGTATGGAGAGATTGCCCAGTGCTTAAGAGCACTTGCTGCCCCTGCAGAGGACCTGGCTTTGTTTCCCAGCATCCATGTAGTGGCTCACAACCATCCTAACTCCATTCCAGGGGAGCCAATGCTTTCTTCTGACTTCTTCAGGCATCAGGCATCCACATGGTACACATACACACATATATGCAGACAAAATATTCATACACACAAAGTGAGTAACTCTTTTTAAAAAACCTTCAGAGAGAGAGAGAGACAGACAGACAGAGAGGAAATATCCCTCACCTCCATTTCCAGTTAGCCACCAAAGGGAAATGGATGTTCTTTTGGGGGGAGGTTATTTGTACTTTTTACTTGTCTGTGACTGTATGCTACATACGTGTTTGTACCCCCAAAGGCCAGAAGAGGGCGATAGAGACCCTGAGCTGGAGTTAGAGGTGGTTGGAAGCCCAACATGGGTCCTCTGGAAGAGCAGGAAGTACTCTTGACTGCTGAGCATCTCAGTTCCTTCTTTTTTTTTTTAATTTTTTTTTGTTTTTTGTTTTTTTTGTTTTTTGTTTTTCGAGACAGGGTTTCTCTGTTTAACAGCTCTGGCTGTCCTGGACTCGCTTTGTAGACCAGGCTGGCCTCGAACTCGCAAAGATCCGCCTGCCTCTGCCTCCCAAGTGCTGGGATTAAAGGCGTGCGCCACCACTGCCCGGCCTCAGTTCCTTCTTGATCCACATGATTAAATGAACACGTTGGGGCTGGCAGATAGCTTAGCAGGTAAGGGTGCTTGCCACAATGCCTGACCACCTGAGTTTGATCCCCAGGATGCCTATGATGGAAGAAGTGAACCCCTGCAAGTTGTCCACTGCACAGCTGTGCCATGGCAACAGCTCCTCCATACACAGAAATAAATATAAAACCTTTTTGAAAGATAACTTTTTTTTTCATTTGCGTCATCAATTTTTAACATTTTGGCTAAGATCAAGTCTACTATTTGTGTCCTATCCAATGATATATGTGCCTCCTGTCCATCCCCAGCTCTGGAGTAGGGCTTTAACTTTCTCAGCCTATTCCTCAGGAAGCCCATTAGTCTTTTGGAGCAACATCAGGGCAGAAACAACTATAGAAACAAAGGTCTCTTCTCCCACTCTAGATTGTTTCTTTCTTGTTGCTTCTTTGCTCACTCACTCATTCACTTAATAGGTATGAAAGACCTACTATGTGCCAAGTAAGGGGACTATTAAAAAACAACTGTTACCATCAGAGAGACACAGCCTGATAGGAAAAATGAAGACATAAACACACAAAGGAATGTAGTGACTATATAGGTAATGGTAAAAATGGGCAGTAAGTCACACACCAGGAAGTACATACACTCTTAGGGAGGTTGTTGGGGTTATTTGTTTGTTTTGTTTTTGTTTTTTTTCAGACAGAGTTTCTCTGTGTAGCCTTGGCTGTCCTGGAGTTCACTCTGTAGAAGATGCTGGCCTCCATCTCAGAGATCCACCTGCCTCTGCCTCCCTAGTGCTGGGATTAAAGTTCTGTGCCACCACGCCCAGCCATTACAGACAGTTACAAACTGCCATGTGGTTGCTGGGATTTGAACCCAGATCATTTGGAAGAACAGCCAGTGCTCTTAACCACTGAGACATCTCTCCAGCACCGCTTCTGGGTTTTAAGTAAATGAATGAATTAACGTAAAACACTTCTAAAAAGAACTCTGGACTTCTTTCCATAGGGTTTCGTGTGTATTTGGGAGGATTTGTTCGGGTTACCGGGAGGAGAAGGAAGAGACGGGAAAGCCAGACCAGTTGGCTGCAACCAGCACCCGGTCAAACAAGAATTACTAAGAACTGATTCTAAAGGACAGTAATAAGGAAGGTAGTTTTTTGTTTGTTTGTTTTTGGACAGGGGGAGCATACAGTAAAGTCGCCCCTTGCTCCATTCTAAGAGCTGCCTTAACGCGATTGGCCTGACCCTTTCCTGGGCTTTGTCCCTCTTGTTGCGGTGGGCCACACATCCGCGCGTCGGGGCTCAAGTCTGCTGGGCGCTACAAGGGCCTCCCGTTTCCAAACTGTTCTCTTTAGAAGATCTTGGGGCTTGGGTTTTCGTCGGGGCAGAGGGGTTGAATCACACACAGGCCACGGCTAAAGGCCTCTGGATATGACTAAGTGTCATTATGAGTAAAGAGGTTGGTGACATCGAAGGTTGCGGAGGTCCACGCTCTGGCCCGGCGCAGGAGAGGCGGGGCGAGGGCGGAATTTGGGGCGGAGTTCCACGCTGAAAGACGGAGCAGTTAGGGCCTGGGAGAGGCCTCTGCGGAAGAGGCTGCGAACTTCCCTCTCAGATTGGGAAGGTAAGTGCAGGGGGGCGGGCTCAGGCTGAAGGGCGGGCTTGAGAGCCAGCCTTTGTGGCCTAAGAAGACTGCGGGCTTTTCGCGTCTGCAGGGGCGGGGAGGGGAGGGTCCGTAGGCGGGGCTTAAAGCCCAGCCTCCAGGTGCAGGTCTCTGATTGAGCGGGGTGGGATCGGGGGCGGGGCCTGGGGCGGGACCTGTTCTGCTTTTTGACAGCTGTCTCTCTCACAGCCGCAACAGAGTGGGTTTGGGAACCTGTGGCCCGGCTCTCCGCGCGTCCCCATCCCCCCCCCGCGTGGCCCTAGCCCCGGCCATGAAGCGCATCTTCTCCTGCTCTAGTTCACAAGTGGCGGTAGGTGCCAAATGTGTGGGAGAAGGGTTGGGGCTGGGATCCAAGCCCCGTGTTGACAGAAGTCCTGAGTTCCATCTCCACGGACGATGATTGAACCTGCATCAGTCTTTCCTGGGCTGCCGCTTTGGCAATGCGGCCCCCAGCCCTGCTAACTGAACTTTTGGATGTCATCCAAGACCTGTCCCTCAACCGTCCTAACCATTTCCTTCCCAAGCTCTTTTCACCTGGCTCCGTGTTCTCCCAATATTTATGACTTCCAGCTTCTGGCACGCTTTCTGAAGACCTGTCCTCTTCCAGTGACACTGCTCACTCCTTCAGCTCTTGCTTCCAGTACCAACCCACCTGCCCACCCGCACCCTCAGCCTTCAGGTCTGCTCTTACTTCCACCCTAAATCTTGCCCTATAGCTTCATTTTCCATCTCTGCCTTCTCTGCACAACTTTCGCTCCCACATAGCTCCATTTTTATTATTTGCTTTTTGCCCGGAAAGTATTCTTGGCTAAGTACTTTCTCCCAGCCTTTCTTCACCCTTGTTTCTGTTCCACTCAATGACATTCTCTTAAGTCCAGTCCCATTCTCTCAAGCACCACTCCAAACCTCTTTCCAAGCAGCTATCCAACACGGAGCCTCTGCTTTCCCTTTAATTGCTGGCCACTTTTTCTTCAATATTACTCCCTCTACCTTTTGCCTGGACCTCCTGCCTGCTCACTGTGGCTTAATCTTGCAATCTAGCTAGCTGGACAGGAGTTGTCACAGGGCACGTAAGCCGCCTGGCTGATCCCGTAGATCCTGGGTGATTTGGCTGCAGAAATTTACCCTGGCCAGTACACTGCAGCGTATGGTCCTCAGACTGGTTCTTGGGACCAATCAAGTCTTTCTGCCTGGTTCTCTCCCTGATTAATCCTTTGTCTAGTTTAGGGTTTGTGTTCATTTTCTTTGATTGAGTTAGGGAGATGTAATGGTGAGGGGGAGACAGAGTGGAGTCATGATGAGAGAGTTCCTGGCAGAGGTTACTCTATCCTCCGTTCCCGTCCCCCCCAAGCAAAACAATGATTTCAGAAGATGGTGCTTCAGGGAGGTACAGCTTTCCTCCTCTAAAGAGCTCTTGTAAAGTGGCCCTCTGTGAAGGGATGGCGTCTTCTGTGGAGGTTGGGGGTGTGGGTCACGTGGTACTAATATTGCTTAGTTGACTTATCATTCGTAAGCAAATGTGAGAAATGTTCAGTTATCTCCCTGTGCATGGGCAGGCCACAGAAACCTGTTCGAAAGCTGTGAAGCAAGAATAGGAGTTGTTGAGGCCTGTCTCTGTCCCACTTACATTTGCTTCTGCATGGAGTTCCCACATACTGACCAGCCAGTTAAAAGGCATTTGCTATGACAGGTAACAGAAACTGAGGCTGCCTGGGTTCTGCTTAACCCTCGGTGACTTTCTTCTAATCCATGTCTACTTTTCCCTAAACATGGAAAGTTACCAGGATTGTTCCTCCCTTTCAGATTATGGAGTCTGCCTTCTCCTTAGGAGTGGGGACTATTTCATTCTTCTTCTTCTTCTTCTTCTTCTTCTTCTTCTTCTTCTTCTTCTT